>JAPPVO010000059.1:156996526-157365854 GCA_030407325.1 Camellia japonica | reverse complement strand
GCGTACGACAATACAAGCAGAGAAGTGACGGAACAGTTCAGATCGGAACACAGGTTGGACCCGCGCAACAAGATATTGAATTTCATGTCATGGATGTTCCGGCCACTTTCAACCTACTACTTAGGCGACCCTGGCTGCATCAAGTAAAAGTTGTCTCTTCCACTCTCCATCAAATGTTGAAGTATCCCCATGGGAAAGGGGTGGCCATAGTTTTTGGGAATTCATCTATACATCCTCTACCAGAGGTCACTACGCCTGTGCTGGAGATTGTGCATGGCAAAGAGGATGTCTTCATTTCAGGGTTAACCTTGGCTGAGGCCCGGGTAGTGCAGAATATCCTGGCTGTCAACAAGGGCTTCTATGTCAGTGCCCAATCTGTGTACTTCATGAACAAGTTACAACACATGCTCGGAATGGGATTAGGCAGAAGTGGCCGGAAAGGCATCGCCACATTTGTCGATGTGCCACATAACCCTCATGCCTTTGGTCTTGGCTATACGCCCACCAAAGAGGACTGGGTAAGGAAAGGGAAAGAAATGGTCGGAAGGGCTAGAGCAAAGCAGACTGGAAAGCACTACGATCTTGTGCACCGACCAATTCGGGGAACCCTGAATGACTATTTGTTCAGGAGAGAGAAGACTCCCATTCTGCGGTTTCCCCGAGCCCTGGTTCAACTCAGAGAGGCAGCGAGTTCCCGGCTTTGAGATTTTCTTCGACTTACACCTATAAAAGAGTGACACAGAGGAACAGACTAAACAAACTGCCGAGGCTGAACATAACACAAAAAGTGAGTCCAACAGCAACGAATTGAGGTAGAAGCAGCATTGGCATGTCTCCTTCCAGATCCTCAGATCAACTCGGAGAGCTTGGGGGATGACCTAACCGTTTCCATGATCAGAGACCAATCAGGTGTGGACCCTTCAGGTGGTATATTAGATGCATCTGATGTACCGTCCCTCATTTGGCAGCTGGAGGAGGGTTTTTTGTCCAGTAGCTCTGAGTTGGGTAGTGAGCCGGAATCTGATTCCACAGAGTCTGTGGAGTCGGAATTAGATTCCAGTTCCTTTGAGTCGAAGTCTGGTATTCCTGGGGTTGATAACACAGATGCCGAAGTTTTGTCCAGGACGTCTTTTTCCTTTTCTTTTGAGCCGGTTGTAACCGAGGAATTGGATGAAATGGATCTTTTGAATGTTAATACCACTGCAGTTTTTGAGTACTTCTCTGTGCCATTTGTATATTGCATTGATTATGACTTTCAAAATTTTGATGAAAATGACGAGGAAGGAATTCCTCTGGTTTTGAAACATTTGATTGATCGAGAGGATGAGAGGTTTGTAAACTCCCTTGTTGATGAAATCATTCTAATTAATGTGGATACTAAGAAGGATCCGCGTCTGGTCCAGATCAGGTCCACGTTGTCTTCGGAGGAGCGCGAGCACTTAGTCGATTTATTGAAAGATTTCAAAGATGTTTTCGCATGGTCCTACGAAGACATGCCTAGAATCGATCCTGAGATTGTACAGTATCGGATCCCTCTTGACCCTAAGGCCTGACCCATCAAACGGAAGTTGCGGAGAATACGCCCGGATTGGGCTTTGATAATTAAGGAAGATGTTACCAAGCAGATAGACGCAGGCTTCTTGCTAGTATCTGAATATCCAACTTGGTTGGCCAACATTGTTCTAGTGCTAAAGAAAAACGGTAGAATTCGGGTGTGTGTGGATTTCATAGATCTGAACAAAGCTAGTCCGAAGGACGACTTTCCTCTACTGCACATCGATGAATTGGTGGACTTCACCACAGGCCATGCGTTGTTCTCCTTCATGGATGGATTTTTCGGGTATAACTAGATACTGATGGCACCCGAGGATAGAGAGAAGACTACCTTCATCACGGCATGGGGAACCTACTACTACAGGGTGATGCCGTTTGGGTTGAAGAATGTTGGGGCTATCTATCAAAGGGCTACAACCACAATTCTACATGATATGATCCACAAAGAGGTCGAGGTGTATGTGGATGACATGATTGTCAAGTCCAAGAAAAGAGAGGGCCACTACACTGCCTTGAAAAAATTCTTTCAACGGATTTGAGAATATCGGCTGAGGTTGAATCGACAGAAGTGCACTTTTGGCATAACGGCAGGGAAAATGTTGAGTTTCTTGATCACACAAAGGGGCATCGAGGTAGATCCTTCCAAAATCAAGGTCATCCTAGAAATGCCACCACCAAGGACTAAAAAGAAGGTGCGAGGCTTTCTAGGTAAAGTGCAATTCATAAGACGGTTTATTTCAAAATTAACCTTGACTTATGAACCACTATTTGGTCTCCTGAAGAAAGGAAAAAAGTTCTAATGGGATGACCAATGTCAGTTTCCTTTTGAGCAGATCAAGTAGTACCTTCAGAACCCGCCCGTGTTGTCACAGCCAGAGCTGGGGAAGCCGTTGATTTTGTATCTGTCAGTAACGGACACAATGATGGGATGCATGCTTGCTCAAGAATCTAAGGATAGAGTGGAGAAAGCCATCTATTACCTGATTAAGAAGATGCTGGATTATGAGACCCGTTACACCTCACTGGAGAAGGCTTGCTTAGCCTTGGTATAGGCTACCAAGAAGTTGAGGCACTACCTGTTAGCTCACTCTGTAATTCTGGTTTCGAGATTAGATCCTGTGGACTCGCCTTTTTTGAGCCCCCCTTTCGGAAGGGTTTGAAAGAAATGGCCTCATAGTTCGGACTCCCACGGTTCTGAATCTAGTCTCACAAGTGCAATGTGAAACTGATAAACACCAAAGAGTCCAAATCCGACAAATCTTTTTGGAAAATCGATTTTGAATCAAATAATACAAAAATTGGACTGTTTTGCCAGATACAGAGTCGCCACCTAAATATTTTTTATTTTGGGGAAATTTAGGAAACCCTGACTCATGCCAAAGGTCACGTGTCTATTATCACCAAAGTTGCCTCGGCTCAGGAACTTGGGTACGAGGGGGGAAGGTCATGAATTGAGCACCCCCGCTCGCCCGATCAAAGATCGGCCTCTACTAATCATGATATGCGATTTTATAAACATCATTTGCTCTTGTTCCGGTTATTAGACTAACATTACTATGTGGCGCGCACAAGCAAGTATAGACTACGTCGCAAGAATTGGAACAATTCAACTCATGTTTCTTTGCGAAAATGGTTTGAATTTGCCACCTCAAGTGGGCTTAAAGATGCGGATTTACCACCAAACATAGTGGGCTTAAAACACACATTTGTTGAATCATTCCAATTCAAACAACAAGCCTTCATCCACAGGCATTCATGCAGTTTAGCATTTAAGCACATAGTCTCATGGCAAGCATGCTAGTCATGGCAACACTCACACTCATGCAAGTATGCTAAAGCGTAAAAACTCACCTAGTACTCCAAGCTAGGTAGATATGAGTTAGAAAACTATGCATGATTCCTAACTATGTTAAGATGCCTAATGCGACACATGCAATAATGCAACTAAATAGGCTCGGCTACCTAATCATGGTATTTGCAACACTTTGATAGCATGCTTTGAAACACGTATTCAAAGGAGTATTGAAATGACAATGCAGTTTGAATGATGCGCCAAGCCTTAATGCATACAAGACAAATGAATGGATGCAAGCATGCGATATGCTAATTGAAATATGTCCTTAAACTAACCATCAACAGCGATTAAATAAAAGGGAGAAAGACGTGGCTTAGAAAGCATACACACACGCATGCATGCTTATTACAACATTACGCCCTCGCGAAGGAGGTCCGAATGAACTAGCTAAACAACTAGCTACGCTAATCAAACTAATCTAATTAAACTAATTAGACTAATTATTACAAATTAAACGAATAACTAGCTAAGCTAATTACTAATTATTACAACACTTTAATTAATTAGCAAACTAATTAATTACAACACGCATTCAAACTACATATTTAGACACTAAGTAAGCTTTGAAATGCGAGGGAGGCTTATGCACGCGCTCGGTTTCCACCTGAAAAGGTACTGTCTTGCTGCTGAATGCCTCTGTTTGCACATTTGGTCACCAAAGAAGCTGCCAACTTCCATAACACCTCTGCTCCACCTCAAGAATACACTGTGCAAATTTTATTAGTGGCTGGCAGGAGGTCTATTGGCTACCAATGGTGGCCGGTCGGTTACTGGTGGTGGCCGGTCGGTTACTGGTGGTGGCCGGTCGGCCACTAATGACATGAACTCCTCTTTTTGCTGCAACAGAGTGCAGACAGAGCAAAATAGTGTATTCTCACAGATTATGTGCACACTTTGCCTCTCCTTTTCATTAGGAGATCAAAGGAGGGACAAAATTTGGGTTTACAATACATGAATCAAGCAATTTCATTCCATGATGGTTTGTAAAACCAATTGTGCAAGTTTAATGAATGCAAAATGAGACCAAGGGACCATCACCCGATCATGCATGATCAAGGGCAATGGAGACTAAGGAAGTGGCACATTTCATCACTATTGAGTATGAAATGTCCTATTTCCCTTGTGTTCGAACTAACGTCCAATTCGAACACATGCAATACAACACAAAAGATGCTTATCTAGCTTCTTTTACTTGTCCAATTTTGTTTACTCATTTTAATTACCAAATCTATCCTTTAATCAATTTAGTCCATTAGTGAGAGTCCTCTAATGGAAAGATGGTTCAAACCACAAGATGCTTTGGACATGAAAGAGGCATTACACTGTTGGTAATGAACCCCCTAAGAGATTAAACCATTAGGTGCAACACCTCAATTTCACACTTTGGCAAACAAGTGGTTTAAAACCACTTTCAAAGCAAACACAAGAGTGAAGAATTGAGGGAGATTGCAGAGATTTTAGATGCTGAAATGAAGTGCAAAACAATACTAAAACATGCTATTAACTCAAAACAATGATGATTAAAGCATTAAAACATCAACCTAGTGCAAGGACTTATACTACAACTATGCAATACAAGGCTTAAATGACCAAAACAACCAAAAACAGAACTAAAACAGGTCAAAACAGAGGCAAAAACATGCTGGACTGGAGCTAAATTAAGCTAGAAAAACATGCTAACACATGAAACTAACTAGGCATGCAAACAAGACACAAGGAGGGGAGGCTAATCCCTCCAATTTTGGACTTTAAAATAAGGTTTTTACCACTGAAAAACCTCTGAAAATCAGTGGTTAAAAGGCCCAAAAAAGTTGGTTTGAAAGTGATGAAAAATGGTACAAAAGGCTTTGCAAACAAAAGAGCAAGAAGGGTGGACCACCCCCTAACTCAAAGAGACCTCAAACCACCATTTTTAAGTCACAAAAACAGAGTTTTTGATAGTTCAAAATCAGCCCAAAAATAGTTGAAATAGATGGCAAAACAAAGATACAAAACAAGTATAAATAAGGTAAGTGCTATACCTTTGAAGCCAAGCACAAAATAGCCAATAATCCAAGCTCAAACCACCTTCTAGAGCTCAAACAAGACTCCAAGTAATCTCAGCCCAAAGGTGAGAGTATTTGGTTAAGGGTTGCTATGCTAAGGCTAAGGATTTGTGAACAAATGTGTGCAAAATAACAAGAGAGAGAGAGAGAGAGAATTCTAGAGAGAGAGAGATATTTTTGCTCTAATTTTCTAACCCTCAAAAATGGGGGAGGAACCCCCCTATTTATAGAAAAACATCCCTTGAGCTTAGATACATCTCACCATACACGTGTATGAAGATACAGCTCAGTGTGCAACAACTGGCACAGCTATCAATAAATATCTAGAAAAAGGCACTGGTGGCCGTCGGCCACCCCTAATAGCCGACCGGCCACCACTGGTGGCCTACCGGCCACACCCATGGCAGACAAAAACACCCCATGGCCAACAGCCTTGGATGGTGGCCGACAGGTCACCAAGAGGTCTAGACACCAAGTTTTGGTCTAAAACAAGGCATAGAAAGAAAAAGGTTTAGAGGCTCAAAGACAAGGCGTTCTGTCAGGGACTTCGTGTGCTCAAAACGAACACAAACAAACACAATCATCGAGTGCACAAGCAATGACGTTTAAGTCTTAAGGACGGTCAAAAATGGGGTGCCTACAGATCCCATTAAATATCTTTTCGAGAAACCAGCACTTATAGGTAGGCTAGCCCGTTGGTTGCTTCTTCTCTTTGAATTTGATTTGAAATATGTTACTCGCAAGTCTGTCAAGGGGAGAGCGGTAGCTAAGTTCCAGGCAGATCACCCAGTGGAAGGGGATGAAACGGTAGAATACCTATTCCCAGATGAAGCTATTCTGCAAGTCAAGGAAGAGATTTGGACAATGTACTTTGACGGAGCGTCTAACCAGTATGGTTATAGGATAGAGGTGTTACTGATAGCACCTGACAATTCCCATATACCTTTAGCTTTCAAACTCCGGTTCAAAGTATCCAACAATGACGCAGAATACGAGGCGGGTATCGCTGGATTGGAAGCCACCCTGGAACTAGGGGCAAAAAGGTTGGACGTCATCGAGGACTCGAATCTAGTTGTGTCTCAAGCAAAAGGAGACTAGAAGGTCAAAGAAGAAAAGATGAAGATCTATCACCAAACTCTAGATGTTCTGATTCCTAGGTTTGAGAAGTTGACCTTTATGCATCTACTAAGAGAGAACAACAGGTTCACTGATGCTTTATCAACTCTATCTTCTATGATAGACATTCCATTGGGAGTCCGGATGTGTCTAATCATTATTGAACAGAGGTACACGCCGGCCTACGAGTTGATCGCCGCAATAGATAAAGTGCAAGATCAAAATCCCTAGTATTATGATATCTGGGACCTCTTGGAAAATGAGGTTTATCCACCATGGGCAAATGCCAAAGCTAAGAGGGCTATACGGCGGATGGCCGTTCAATTTATCATCTATGGAGGTAAGTTGTATAAGAGGGGTCATTTGAAAATGCACAAGTTGTGTGTTGACACAGAAGAGTCGAAGCGCCTAATGGAGGCCATCCATAGGGGAGAGTGTGGAGCGCATATGGGCGAAGTAATGCTAGCCTAGAAGATTCTCAGGCAAGGTTACTACTGGTCTACCATGGAGGAGGATTGTATTTGTTTTGTTCGACGATGCCAAAAGTGTCAAATTCATGCAAATCGCATGAATATCCCGCCGTCAAAGCTGTGCAACATGACTTTACCGTGGCCTTTCTTAGTCTGGGGAATTGACGTCATTGGGGCAGTTAAACCGAATGGTCAAATGGACATGAGTACATTCTGGTGGCAATTGATTATTTCACGAAGTGGGTAGAAGCTCAATCTTATGCAGTGTTGAAAGCAGCGCATGTGGCTAAGTTGATCCGCAACAACATTATTTGCCGTTATGGAGTCCCGAACGAGGTCATTTCAGACAATGGTTCCCATTTCAAGAGAGAAGTGATCGACTTGTTAGAGAAACACAACGTGGCTTTTCATAAGTCATCTACATATCGGCCGCAAACCAACGGAGCTATTGAGGCCTCAACAAGAACATCAAGCACATTTTGCAGAAAATGGTTGAGACTTACAAGGACTGGCCAGACAAATTGCCATTTGCTCTTTGGGGCTACAGAACTTTGATTCGGACATCTACTGGGGCAACTCCGTACTCTCTTGTTTATGGGATGGAAGTTGTTCTGCCAATTGAAATAGAGGTTTCGTCACTGCGGGTTAAGGCTGAGTGCCAGATAGTAGAAGCGGATTGGCAGTAGAGCAGGTTCGAAGAACTAATGTTGTTCGATGAGAGGAGGCTGAAAGCACTGTACCATGTTCAAGGATATCAACGCAAGATTGCCAGGGCATTTAACAAGAAAGTTAATTCTCGGAATCTTAAGGAAGGGGATTTGGTGCTGAAAGACAACCAAGCTCCCATCCATGACCCTAGGGGCAAGTTCAGACCTAATTGGACTGGTCCTTATATTATCAAAACCATCTGGTCGGGTGGAGCTATTATTCTCATGGACCTGGATGGCTTAGAATTTTCCCAACCGATCAACATGGGCAAGTTGAAGAAATATTACCCCTGAGAGGCTCGCTAGGTCAAAAACTCGGAAGGGCGACCTAGGCAAAAGTTAGGGCACAAAAAATTGGAAAAAAGAAAAACTGAGCTCACAAGGTTGAAAACCCATAAAGGGCGGCCTTGGCAAAACTTAGAGCGCAAAAGGAGAGTGTTGATACCCGAGTGAACCCGAACCGAACTACATAAGGCCTGATTCCAATCTTCAGGATACGTAGGCAACTTCATTCCGAAGTCCGGCCGTAAACACCTCCAAATCAACTATGTCCATATGTTTGGTCAAGGCGTCCCTATCTGTTCGTTATTTGAAAGATCGGTTGTGATCCTTACCCTGAGAGAAGAGCTGACTACAGTGCTGAGCAGTGCTATTTAGTCAAGGGGCAATTTTCCATTTCTAGATGCAGGGTTGTACATCTCGAGGATAGATTCCATCTGTGTCAAGTTGTGATCCTTATCGAAAATGGTTTTGAAAAGTTTTGATAAAAGTTGATTTTGTTCAAATTAATCTTTTTACAACTTAGAGCATTTTTGGACCAAAAGAAAACTTTTCAGTGCCCATAACTTTGATTCTTTGATTTCATTGATTTCAATACAAAGTTCTCCAACTCTCGATACACATCGAAGTTGCTTTTATTACATGCAAAAAGAAAACTTGAAAAGTAAGATCAAAGCAATAAACTTGGGACATAGATGAGTCAAGTGTTCCTGCGTCCCTTCCCAGAGCTCGTAGAAGCTTCAGATGCTAAAGTAGGCCCAGCTTGCGCCTCATTTTCATGCCAAGTTAGGCACTCGCCAGAAAGTGCACAGTTGAAACTAGGGGCAGGAGCCAGAAGTTCTCTGGTCCTCCAAGCAATGGGATATCGAGCTAATTGTGAACCTCGGATGGGGAATGAAATTGGGTACTCTACCCCCTCTTTTGGGCAAGTCTGGTCGTGTCCGAACTAACGTTTGAATCGGAACGGAAAGTAGAAAAAACAGTGTGTCAAGCCAATCAATTGAATGTCGAGTTGCCGAGCCATGCTGGAGCTCATCTCGGGCAAATTAAACCAGGGGCAGCGCCAAGCAACTTCAACAGCAGACCTGTTGCACATCTAATGGCACCACCATCCCTCGTTCGAGAAATCCCTTAGCCATTGGTGAAAGAAATAGCCTCATGTTGAATATGCAAAACAAGAATCCACTACTTTCAACCAATTCATGAGCCATATCTAGGGAGGGATGAAAGAAAAGAGAGATTAAAGAATAGAGAGGTGTGCGTTGAGAGAAAAATGAGAAAAGGGCTTTGAAAGAAAAATAGAGCATGAGTGCTGAGGAATGTAAAAAATACATATGAGAATGGTGAGAAACATTACCTGAAGGAGTATTGGACTTCCCGCAAATTTGTTTGTTTCCCGTCGATGGAAGACGTCCAAGCCGATCATGGTCTCGGCCAGCACTAAACTGATGCAACTCTTGCATTCTTTCAAACCTTGGGCCACTTTAACTAGCCGAATGCTAGACCTTCCGAAACTAGGGGCAAGGAGAAAATGCGCTAGACAAACAAAGGGCGTGTTGCCGGAAACCCCGCCAAAGAAGATTGCCCCGGCCACCAGGGTCAGAAAATCAATGAATCAGACTGGGGATGTCTAGCTCTCTATTGTGGACAAAGGATCAGGCCTCGTGTGAAGTGAGCCCACATATCCTTCCCAAAGCTTGGATGTGACCAAAACGGGGCTAGGGCAAGATTTCCTCATCCCACTGGGACTCCATTAGCACTTGAAATTCTTCGATTGTCGAGCATAGCTCTTGTCCCCCGAAGCTAAAAACATGCGTAACTGGGTTCCAACATCTAGCTGCGGCATGAAGGAACGGAAAACAAAGTCGAGAATGACTCAGCAGGAATAGTGCATTTATGTTGAAACCCTGGAAATTCAACTTTTCTGAGCCATCTAAAGTTGCAATCCAATTGGAGAGTTTTTCGGCAAAAAATGGCTCCATTTATGGTAAAACAGCAGCTGAAATGAAGAAATCACGAAGTTGGAGCTTTTGTAGAAGATAAGGCAGTGGGTGGAGGCTAGGTGTCAATATTTTGGAGGTCCTGCACATTGATCGCCGGCAAGGCTCATTGATGGCCAGCAAGGTTCATTAATGGTCAACAAGAGGAATAGATGGCCGGCAGACCACCCCTCATGGCCAGCGGCCTTCCTTTTAAGCCTGCTCTCCTCCTTTGTAAAGATTCAGTTGGATGCAGGGGTTTTATTCTGTTATTTGTGTGTTCTAAGGTCTTGTTTTGAGTCCTTTTAACTTTAGCAAGTTTGCTGTGTTGTTTTTAAGTTGTTTATTGAGTTGTTTTGGTAATCGAGTTCTTTATTGAGTCGTTTTGTTGTAAATCAGACTGTTTTCTTTATCGAGTTGTATTACTTTGATTATTTCAGTTGTTGGTCGGGTCGTTACCTGATTCAGACTGTTGTGACAATACAAGTATTTGGTTTTCAGTGTCAAATTCAATCTCATTTTCATGCGATGTGGTGCTCATAATGCAAAGTACAACACTTTTTCGAATGAAAGCTGGTTTTCATTCCGATCATGGTAGTTTTTACAAAAGTGCAGTACAAGTTTTTAAAGAAATAAAACTCATCTAAGGCTATACAATGTGCTAACGCTATAAACCAAAAGAAACTAAGAAAAAATACAAAAATCAGCGCTATCCATCTCAAGATCTAGAGGCCCTCTTTGTCCTCTTCCTCAGTGGAGCGGACTCTGCAGCACTGTCTCCATCGGCGCCACTGTCTAAATCTGGATCGGAGTCTGAACCGGAGCCATCTCCACTCCCCGCCTCGGAGCCCTCCTCAACATCAGCATCCCCACTCTCAGAACCCGAGCCAGCGTCATCGTCTCTGCTCTCTGACAACTCTGAATGCTGACTCGCCGCCTCCTTGGCCTCGCTGGTCTCAGTATCATCATTGCTCAGAATAGGCTCTGAAGGGCCACTCTCAGCTCGGGTGCCCCTATCTCAGCCTCGGCTGCGCGCTGGAGCCTGTCTCTCTCTCCCTGCCATTGGAGGAGGTACTGCTGGTCCTGGTGCTGCTCCTACTAGTGCAGCCGGTATAGGTAGGACCTGAAAAGACAGTTGTCATATGTCAGCCACGGTATGCGTATCAAATGCAAGCATGGGACAGAATGAGTACGCGCAGAAGTCAGGTACAGTATATGAATACAGTATGGAAGTGTAGTATTTCAGATGCAGTGTATCAGTGCAGTGCAGGGAAGTTCTCATGTCAGGTTTTAGTGTCTCAGTGGAAATCTAATAACGGGAATGCAAGAAAACTGAAGAAATTACCTGGATGCCGTGGAAGCCAAGCAGTGCCTCCCTCCTCAATATCATGCCCTCGAATGAGGCTAGTAGCTCAAGCAAATCCTCGGTGTATCCTGGGGGCGCTTGCAAATGTATTAGGGATGATTAATGTCCAGAACAAACTAATATCAGAAAGAGATGGGAAAACTAAAAATGTGGTACATATCGGAGGTGCATCCTGGGCTCTGGTGTATCTATGCCCAGCTGTTGTGGGCTCAATCGCGATCTGATAAGCCTCTCCAGTACACTGCCAACATGTGAGTGCAGTAGGTAGCTCTTCCCATCCGGTCCCCTGCCTCATCTGGGAAGCCCCTCTGCCACAGCTCTGCTCGCCCGGGTCACTCTGTGTCTCGCTGTCGTGGCTAGAGCTCTCATTCCCTCACCCCCGCGAACACTGATCAGAGGCAGCATCAAGTGTGTCTGGATAAAGGTCACGTAGTCACCCTCTACACGGAAATACTCTACTTCCAAGCCTACCATGAACTGGATCACCTCGTCGGCAGATAGCTTGTCTGTCACTCTCATAGATACTGGTGGTGCCATCGGTATGAATGGAGCAAGTAGGTCCATGGTCTGGCGCACGAAGTGCTCACCTAGGAACCAGGCTCGGCAAATTGGGCCCTCAAGTAGGATATGATAGCGGGAAATGCCCCAAGTCGCACGGTACTAGGCTTGAACCCCTGTCGGTATCGAGGCCCAGGGATGCCATGTGATCTGAAATGGAAAATGAATAGGTTATTAGTCGCTGTCAATTGCTAATGTATGAATCAAAACAGCTGTAAAGTAAAAAATGATGTGTTTCGAGTTACCTCGGGCACTGCTACCGTGTCGAAGTACTGGCGGAAAAACGTGAGGGACTCACGAGTCCTACGGCGAAGCTGTCCGTCGTATACCCGAGAAAAGGGGATCGTCAATGGAACCTCATCAACAGGCTCTGGGGCAAGAGTTGGGAAGTATGCGTATACCCATAGCTGTGGAGGAAGTGCAGTGATATGTGATCAGTATACAGCGTATGTGTAGACACCCCATTTTTGACCGACCTTAAGACTCAGACGTCACCGATTGAGCGCTCGGTGATGTTGCATATTATGCTCATTCAGAAGTCTCAGAGTCGCGGTCGTGCGCCCTGCCTCCGAACTTCCGAACCCTCTTCTGTGCCTTGCCTCGGTTTGCGAACCAGACTCGGTTTTCTCTGTTTTCTTTCCTGAGGGGAGGGAGAGGTCCTGTAGACCATCTCTCAGTGGCCGTGGGCTACATTTCTTGGCCGTAGGCCATTTTGCCCATTACGGAGCCCGGTTCCCGGTTTTCGGAGCCGTCAGGCCGTGTGCCTCGGTTCGGGACCACCCAACCATCTCTGATTCCTCCGGTTCTTGGCATGCATCTCATTTACTCCCTAACGAGGGACACTGGGGTCTTAGATACCCACTTCGTGGCCAAACACCACTTTCGGTGCTTAACGGCCGGTTTTTGGGACCCCGAACTGCGTGTTTTAGCCCCCGAGCATTCGTTTTGCATCGGTTTTCGTTCATTTTTGGCAGGTACCTCTGTTTTATCATAACGAGGGACACTGGGGTCTTAGATACCCACTTCGTGGCCAAACACCACTTTCGGTGCTTAACGGCCGGTTTTCGGGACCCCAAACTGCGTGTTTTGGTCCCCGAGCATTCGTTTTGCATCGGTTTTTGTTCATTTTTGGCAGGTACCTCTGTTTTATCCCCAGGAAGATCACTGGACGGTGGGAGGCTAGCAATTGTCTCAGCAACCTGTTATGCTCCTCCGGCGCCCCCCGGCGCCCGTTTTTCTCACTTCCGGGCTAATGTTGAACACCCTAGGGCCATTTTCTTCGAGCCAAAACCACATATTTGTGTTGTACACACATGGGAGGATCCTAAAAACACATGGCCGACCAGTAATTCTTTTGTCCATTTTGAAACCTCTTTGAAAAGTGGATCCGGGAAGGAAAAGTCTGCGCGGCTTCACCGAAACGGGCGTAACTCTTTGCACAAGAGGAAATAAAGTATGAGGCCACCATCGTTGGAAAGCTTACTCCTGGGGCTTCATTTTTCACTCAAGATTCTCCTAAATTCAATTCCGGACGGAGGAGATATGGTTGATTGAAGTAAGGCGTCACTCCGGTTGAACCGAAATCTGCGCGGCTTCACGGAAACGGGCATAACGTTTTCCACAGGAGGAATTTTTATGTAAGGTTTGCGCCATTGGAAAGCTAACTTCTGGGGCTTCAATTTGGACACTTGAATGGCCACATTTGGACTCACCTAGCACCCACCGGCCATCCTTCTTCCCGACAGTTTTTTTTAACTAGCTGGCCGGCCAGAAAATCTAGCTGGCCGGCCACCCTTTTGTGAAATGACCTTTTTGCCCCTGTGAGCTGGCCAGCCATTTCCCTCTCTCTCAGTGTATTCCAACTGTGCCAGCTGATTTCCAATTTGGTCCAAGAAGGCAGCCAAGACTTGTCTACAAGGGTAAGTTGTCATTTCCCCCTTTTGTAGCTCTTTTTTGCACCATTCTTCTAGCCTATTGTCTTGTTGTTTTGAGCTCTGACCCTAACTGAAAGGGCATTATTTTGAGCCATTTTACATGTTTGTTGAAGGGTTCAACCCTATTTGAGATCACTATCTTGCACTTGTTTCAATACCCCTTGGTATGCCTTAATCTTGCATGATTTCTTTGGCCTATGAGTGATCTGTTTTCGAGCATAATGTAAACTGTAAGTGGGCCTATTTTGAGCCCCTCTTCAACATTGAAGAAGGGCTCAACCCTGTTTGGCCTCTCTATCATGCACTTGCTTCACAATTCCTCCAATTTACCGTAAATTTGCATGATTTGTTTGGCCTATATTTAAATTGTTTTGGAGCATGTCATGAACTGTGAGTAAGCTTATTTTTTGTCCCTCTACAACATTGTAGAAGGGATCAACCTTGTTGGGGGTCTCCATGTTGTGCTTGTCTTTATACCCCTCTTTGGCCCCCGTTTTTTGCATGCTTTTTTAAGCTTATCTAGCTTCTGTTTTCGGCCATGAGAAGTACTGAAAATATCCATATTTTGGCCTTCTTGTCATGTTTTGTTAAGGGTCCAAGGCTGTTTGATGAATGTACGGTATACCTCATGTTATAGCCTTATGTATCCTAGTTCTTGCATGACATTTTTTAGCATGTTTGCATACTGATTTGGGGGATGTCATCTACTGTAAATGTGCATATTTTTAGTCCCTCATCAGTATTGTAGAAGGGTACTTTTCCATTTGGGCATCGCATGTATCACTTGCTTCAATACCCCTCTCTTGGCTCGTATTTTTGCATACTATTGTTGCCCTATCTATGCTTGCTATTTAGCTCTTTTTATGACTGAAAATGCTTGTCTTGGGGCTGCCTTGCTACTGTATTTTCATTCCATGTCTGTATTGTGCATGCATTGCATGGCTATAGGCCATTTCGGGTGCCTAATATTGCATTTTGGGATCATTCCGTGCTTCGTGTGCATTTTGGCCATCTTTCGGGACTGTTTTCCCCCATATTTCAGTGCTAGAATTCCATTTGCATGTTTGCATATCATTTCCACATCATTTCATGCCTTAACGACATCGCCTCGGTTTGCGTGCCCGTGTGCACGCATTTCGAGGCACCTCATTTTTCATCCATCGGCTTCCTGTGTGAGTGTGGCCGAGGCTCTCTCATGTTGGTGTAAGTCCATCTTGCATTCTGTATGTCATTTCAGTCTCATCGCATTCCGTATGCCATTTTCTCGATTTGCGTGCCCGTGTGCACGCCTTTCGAAGCATCTCATTTTTATCCGACGGCTTCTTATGTGAGTGTGGCCGAGGCTCTCTCATGTTGGTATAAGTCCATTCTGCATTCTGTATGCCATTTTAGCGTCATTGCATTCCGTATGCCATTTTCTCGGTTTGCGTGCCCGTGGGCACGCATTTCGAGACATCTCATTTTAGTCTCATTGTACATCTTATTTCATGTCATTTCACGCCTTACGGCCATCAACTCAGTTTGCGTGCCCGTGTACACGCATTTCGAGGCACTTCTTTTTTTATCCGACGGCCTCTTATGTGAGTGTGGCTGAGGCTCACTCATGTTAGTATAAGTCCATTTTGCATTCTGCATGTCATTTTAGCATCATTGCATTCCTTAGGATCATCGCCTCGGTTTGCGTGCCCGCGTGCACGCATTTCGAGGCATCTCATTTTCATAGCATTGTGCATGCTAGGATTGCATATTAGCTACATTTCATGCATATTATGCATATTGCATCGTGTTCGGGATAGGAGTTAGCCCGGGCACGGGAAACGAGGCACGTTTCGTACTCCGAGTGACGGAACGGGTCTCAATTCCCAAGTCACCGACACTCCGGATTATCCATGATGGAGTTAGGTTTTGTTGTAGCATTCATCTGCATTCATCCCATATTGAGTTGTGCAATCCGACTCCTCGCCATCATGCATCGAGATGCGTGATTGGTGGCACGAGGATCGAGGCATGCATATATTTGTGAAATACATTGCTATGCCCCTTTCCTGCTCTCTGTTACAGCAAAATGAAGAATCAGTAACTTTTCGGAGTCGGGCACGCATTTCGAGAAACATTGCGAACAGAGGCTAATTGGGGCATCCCAGTGGATTTCCGCGCAAGGCAGCCCAGCATACATCATTTCATTATCCGGAACGAAGCGAGGCAGCCCCTGGCTTGCATGCCAGTTTACAGCTTTCTTAGTTTAATCTGTTAATTTAATTAAGAATCTGTATATTTCGGACTGTATTATTCTTTTATTCGGACTGTATTATTTATTCGGACCCTCTGTGCGAGGGCATAATTGTAATAAGTGTGGGTGAGTGTGATGTATGTCTTCCAACCCCACGTCTTTCTTCCCTTTTATTTACCCGCTTATGATGGTTAGATATAGGGCATATTTCAATTAGCATACAGTATGACAGCATGTTTGCATCATTCATCTGTTTTGCACGCACTGGGCTCGGCGCATCATACAAACTGCATTTGTATTTCACTTCCAAATTGAATACGTGTTAGTTGTAGCATTCCATATGCCATGATTAGAATAGCCGAGCCTGTTATAATTGCATTTTTGCATGTGTTGCATTAGGCAATTCTGTATATTTAGGGTCATGCATGATTTCTAATAGGTTTTCTGTTTTGACTTGGAGTACTCGGTGAGTTTTATGCTTTAGCATCCTTGCATGCGTGTGAGTGATTGCCATGAATAGCATGCTTGCCATGAGGCTATGTGCTTATGTGATATAACTGCCTTGAATGCCTGTGGGTGGAGGTTGTGTTACTTGAATTGGGATAATGCGTTGACTGTTTGTTTTAAGCCCATTAGATAGTGGCAAAATCATGTTTTCTAAGCCCACCTGAGGGTGGCAAATCCACGTCTTAGCCTACCTGCGGGTAGCACTATCAAACCATTTTCAAACAAACAAACATGAAATGTTTTGTTCCAATTCAGGCGGCCCAGTCTATACTTGTTTGCTACGAGCATCACATAGTAACCTAGGCTAATAACCGGAATAAGAACTCACAATGTTTTCAAAATAGGATATCATGGTTAGTAGAGGCCGGTCTTTGACCGGGCGAGCGGGGGTGCTCACGAAGTGACCTTCCCCAATCGTACCCAAGTTCCCGAGCCGAGGCAACTTTGGTGATGACGGACACGTGGCCTTCGGCACCGAGTCAGGGTTTCCTAAATTTCCCGTTAAAAAACATTTAGGTGGCGACTCTGTATCTGGCAAAGCAGTCCATGTTTGGCACTTCTTTCAAAAATCTGTTTTCCAAAACGATTTGCCGGATTTGGACTCTTTGGTTCAAGATTAAGAACCGTGACAACAAATCGAGTCCGAGCTGTAGTGAGGTCCCCCGCGGGCTTGTTACAGTATGAACAAATATAGAAAATACAAAGCAGAAAGCATACAGTGCATGAACAGATGCGGAAAGTGCAAAGCAGAAAGCACGTGTTGAACTAATATAAAACAAGAAATGCTGAGCATAAAATATAAAGTGTGAAGAGTGAACTAAGATGTGTACCTCCCAGGCTCGCCAGTAGCCTCCAACCAAGTTCCCTCTCATACGGGAAGAAGAGCTCATATATCCGTACAATGTAGTGAGGCCGGCTCCGCCCCAATCGTAAAACTGAACTCGAGGAAGAGTCACCAAGGCACTCAACAAATACAGGCCCACGGTGTTCCACCTGTTTGAGAACAAGGTGGTACCGAAGATGAACATGAGGAAGCCCCTGGCATACCGCTCTATCTCCTCAATCATCTCAGGCTCAGTCCCCCTGAATCGCTCTTTGAACCAGGTGTATCGCACCATACCTGTCCGGTATATCGGTAGATGTGCCCTAAGCAGCTAGAGCCATGCTGCCTCCCACTCCCCCATATCAGAATCGAGAGGAATCGGATCATCCCCTACACCTAAGCCGGTGATCATGGCAAAGTCGTAAGGAGTCATCGTCATCTCACCTGAGGTGGAAAGGTGGAGAGAGTTGGTGGTGTCCCACCATCTCTCCACTAGCGCTCCAAGAAATGGACGGCTCGTGGTAACACGAGTCAAGCTGGAGACGAAGAGGCTGAAGCCTGCCTCGTCAATGATGTCACAAACTTCGGCTGGAAGCTCGCCATACCAATCTCGAGCAGTTGTCGCACCATAGCCTCTAAAGGCGCGAGACTCACCCTGTGGCAGTGCATGAAATGCAATCAGATCAAGACAGTGTATGGGTTACAGTTAGATGAAGGCAGTGCAATAAATGCAAACAGTTAAGGGCAGAAATGCATAGAAACAGATTTCGTACCTCAATGGAAAAGGCCGATAAATGAGACCCTGGCTCCCTCAACAAGAGGTCCTCTAGCCCGTCATCAGCGAAGTCAGTAAAACATCTGATGCCACCTGCAGTGGGCAATATGTGTGTCTGAGGATGATACCTCGCTGGATCAAAAGGCCGTATACTCAACGGTAATGGCTCTGGCTCGGCCTCGAAGTCCACTAGAGGAAGCTCGGGAGGAACCCCATCATGAGGGAGATCATCTGCCATCTGAAAATGTGCGAGATAGGTGAAGAGTGAAGAAAGTGAAGAAAAAGGTAAACTTTGAAAAAGTCAACCCTAGGAGAGAAAAAATGAAGAAAAAGTCAAAGCCGGGAAAAGTGCACAGAATTCGAGAGAAACTCGAGGGGAATGAACCTAGAATGGTGAAAATGAGGAAAGAAGCGTTAAAATCAAATTCCAATCGGTTCAAAGTTAAGAGAACTAGGAGGATTTAACGAATAAAGTTTGTGTGGGGTGTTGGAAAACGCGTAAAAGGCTTAGATCTAGAGAGGAAAGCACCTAGGGAAGGAGAGAGAGCATTTTCGGATGTCTTGGTGTGTGGAAATGAAGCCCCAAGTGTTGTATTTAAAGACCCATGTATGAAAAGGCAATTTTGTCCCGAACTGCCATCGATGGTGCCCACTGGTGGCCGGCAAGCTATACCAGTGGCTGGCAGGAGACCGGCGGCCCCCTGTTGTGGCCGACGGGTTTCCAAAGGTCTCCCCTGTGTCCCTGGTTCTGTTTTGTGTTCTTGGATTCCAAGAAGTGAAGGGACTGTTCAATGTTTGGTTCAGAATGTCTCTGCGGAGGCTCATAATCGCGTTTCCAGGGTACGATATTCGTCGTTCATCAACATAAGCAAGTTGTATCCTTTTAACATATTGCAACTCTTCCGAGAGGTAAATCGGGAGTTGTTCTTGAATTGGTTTTAACGAATACGCTTTTGTTATTGCATAAAATATGTGTTTCTTTGTCGTTGCATGGAACGTGCATTCCACTTATACCGTTGCATAGAACACGCTCTTACTCTAACTACATAGAGTGTGCTTCCGCTCTTGCATTATGCATAGAACATGCTTACTACCTTCGCTCTTGTACTATGCATAGAATATGCCCTCAAATTGTTTGGTTTGCGTAAAACATGCCATTATATCTCAGTTGTTATCATGCATAGAATATGCATTTTCCAATCATTCATAGAATATGCGCTTCTCACACTTGCATAGAACATGCTTTACCATTATTGTAATCGTGCGTCGAACATGCACCCTTAATATGTTGTACTTGTTGAGTTTCTTTCTTATGCAGGTACGATATTGTATGTACGGTTCATTCGGTGGTGCCAACACAGACAGACGATATTGTATGTACGGTTCATTCAGAGAAGTTCTGGATAAAAGCATTCATGTCTCGGTAAGAGAATGTTTTCCCTAAACTTTGTGCATCTATCGCACTTGTTCACTTTGTGCATCTATCGCACTTCCCCTAACTCGTGCATCTATCATACTTAATCACTCATGCCCTATGCATCTTTTCACTTTCCCCTCTCGCGTTTGGTTAAAAGCATTCGGGTGTGTCCCGGTGTTTACACTACCTCTTTTGGTTAAAAGCATTCGGGTGTGTACCGGTGTTTACACCACTCCTTTTGGTTAAAAGCATTCGGGTGTGTCCCGGTATTTACACTACCTCTTTTGGTTAAAAGCATTCGGGTGCGTCCCAGTGTTTACACCACTCCTTTTGGTTAAAAGCATTCGAGTGTGTCCTGGTATTTACACTACCTCTTTTGGTTAAAAGCATTCGGGTGCGTCTCGGTGTTTACACCACTTCTATTGGTTAAAAGCATTCGGGTGCGTCCTGGCGTTTACACCACCTTTTCCCCTCGCATGTAAGACACGTTGGGATTGTTTTTTTTTTTTTTTGTTGCAAGCATTCGGATGCGTCCCTGTGTTCACATCATCTTCGTTTTCTTCCGCGTGCGACGCGTTAGGATCTTGTTTGACATCTCGGGCGTGCCCGATGATTTTGGTTGCGCTCTGTCTTTCCTGTGCGTCACGTAGTTAAGCTTGCATAATTTTCTTACATCCTTTCTGCATGAAATGTGGTTTGGCTCCTAATTCCCACGCATGGCATGTTTGCTTACTCCTTTTCATAATTGAGATTGTTGTGTCCTGTTTTGGTTTGTTTAAATGCGGCACTTTTATTGCATATCGTTTGCATTTTAAATGTTTCATTGCACAGCCTCATTGCATGATCATAAGTTATGTTCTTGCATCATGCATAACATTTGCATTTTGCCCCAGAACTACGCTAGTTTGATTCCTTGCAAAGGGATACGTAGGCATCCTGAGGGCGTAACTATTTATTGTTGTCTTGACTGTCTGTCCAAGTCTTACAGCCTTGTCAAAATGGGTCGTCTTTGGGCTTTGGCATTCACTCACGTCATTTCATGACTCCGAGTTCTATCAAAGAGGGGCAACTGTAGACACCCTATTTTTTACGGCCCTTTAAGACTTGGATGTTCTTGCAGGTACATCCGATGGCGAGTCTGATTGCTCACCGAACGCTCGAAGTCCGCGGCAGAATGCCACCGGTTTGAGTTTTCCAAACCCTGCATCCATTTTATCTCATCTTTGGACCATGCTTAGGTCCTTTTAGAATGAAGTTCTTGATGGCCTATCGGCCATCCTTGAAGGCTGTCGGCCATGATTTTTGGCATGCCAGCCATCAGTGTTTCCTGCAAATATTTTGTGATATTTTGTGCCAACTGTTTGCACAGGTTCATGCATCTTCCAACACGTGTATGGTTGGATGTTTGTGAGGGGATTTTGTATTTTTTCTATATAGGACCCCTCTCTTGCATATGTAGAGGTTAGAAAATTTGAAGACAAAAATTCTCTCTCTCTTACATTTTGTGCCTTGAAGCTTGTTTTCTCTACACTTTTGCATACACTACCTTGATCAAAGTTACTTCTCTTTGAGCTGAGGTTCCTTGAGACTTGATTTGAGCTCTATCAAATGGTTTTAGCTTGGATTTGTGCCTAGAATTGCTCTTTGCTTCAAGAGGTAGTTTACTTGTTTTGTTCACTTGTTTAGCATACTTGTTTTCTCATCTTTTTAAATTGTTTTGAGGCTGGTTTTGAACTAAAAAAGCCTCTGTTTTTATGATCTAAAAATGGTGGTTTGAAGCCTTTTTTTCGTTAAGGGGTGGTTCATCCTTCTTGCTTGTTAGTTTGCTAAGCTTTTGTGCCTTTATTCATCACTTTAAAACTAACTTTTTTGGGCCTTTAACCACTGAATTTCAGAGGTTTTTTAGTGGTAAAAAACTTATTTTGAAATCCAAAATTAGACGGGTTAGCCTCCCTTCCTTGTGTCTTGCTTGCATGCCTAGGTAGCTTCACATGTTAGCATGTTTTTTTAGCCTAACTTAGCTCAAGTACAACATGTCTTAGCCTCTAAAATAACCTGTTTTAGCTCTGTTTTGGGCTGGTTAGTTTGTTTGTTTAAGTCTTGTTTTGCATAGTTATAGTGCAACCCCATGCATTAGCTTAATGTTTTGGCTTTTTGTATCTTGAGTCCAACATATTTTAGACCATATTTAGGGCTGTTTTGCCTCTTTTTTTGGTTGTTTGTTTCATTTGAGCCTTGCATGGCATGGTTGTAGAGTTAATTACTTCACTAACGTAGTGTTTTAAGGCTTTAACTCTCATTAGTGTGAGTTGGTTGAATGTTTTTAGTGCTTTTATCACTTAATTTCAGCACCTAAATCTCTGCAATCTCCCTCATTTCTTCACTTTTTGGTTTTGTTTCGAAAGTGGTTTCATGCCACTTGTTTGCCTAAGTGTGAAATGGAGGTATTACACCTAATGGTTTAATCCCTTAGGGGGGTTCATTACCAACATTGTAATGCCTCTTTCATGCCCAAACCAACTTGTGGTCTGAACCTTCTTTCCATTAGAGGACACTCACCAATGGACTTAATGGATTAAAGAATGATTTGGTAATTAAAATGTGTAAACAAAATTGACAAGTAAAAGTGATAAGATAAGCATGTCTTTGTGTTGCATTGCCTTTGTTCAAATCGGACGTTAATTTGAACACAAGGAAAATGGGACATTTCATACTCAAAAGTGATTAAATGTGCCACTTTCCTTGGTCTCCATTGCCCTTGATCATGCATGATAGGGTGATAGTCTTGTTGGTCATATTTGTGCATTTATCGAAATTGTACAACTTGGATCTTTGGCCATCATGCAATAAAATTGCTTGATTGGTGGTTTTGGATCCAAGTGTGTCACTCCTTTGAGGTTTAAAGATGATAAGGAGGGGTACAGTACAAAAAACCCTTGGAAAAATCTTCCTTTTGCTCTGTTTGTGCTCTGTTGCAATGTGGTAATCCAAAGCATCAGTGGCCGGCAGTGCCTCATCAATGGCCAGCAAGGCTTCATTTCTGGCCAGCAGTACACCTTCTTGGCCGGCAGAGGGCCAGCAGCTTCCCTCCATGGCCGGCAGGCCACTGGTGTAACCCTCAGCAAAGATTTGGTAAGTTGGAGCAGAAAGGTTCTAAAGTATGCTCAACCCTGCAAATAGAGCCTTTCGAGAGCAAAACGGAGGACTTTTCGGGGCGAAAACTGAGCGCATGCATTTTCCACTTCCCAAGGCGGAGCAGTGGCAGCATAGTTTAATGCCTTGCATGATTAGTTAGTGTGCATTTGTTTTAATTAATTAGTTTACTAATTGATTAAAGTGTTGTAATAATTAGTAATTAGCTTAGCTAATTATTCATTTGATTTGTAATAATTAGTCTAATTAGCTAATTAGATTAGTTTAATTAGCGTAGCTAGTTAGCTTATTCATTCGGACCCTCCTCCGCGAGGGCGTAATGTTGTGATAAATGTGCGTGCGCGTGTGTGTGTATGTCTTCCAACCCCACGTCTTTCTCCCTTTTATTTAATCGCTTTTGATGGTTAGATTAGGGACATATTTGAAATTAGCATACCTTATGCTTACATCCATTCATTTGTCTTTCATGCACCAAGGCTCGGCGCATCATTCAAACTGCATTGCAATTTCAAATACTTCTTTGAATACGTGTTTTATTGCATGTTGTTCAAATCAATTCATATGCCATATTAGTAGCCGAGCCTATTAAATGCATATTGCATGTGTTGCATTAGCATATTGCATAGTTAGGATCATGCATCTTTCTAACTAGTTTCTATATTGGCTTGGAGTACTCAGTAAGTTTTTATGCTTTAGCGTACTTGCATAAGTGTGAATGCTGCCATATTTAGCATGCTTGCCATGAGGCTATGTGCTTAAATGCTAAACTGCTTGAGTGCCTGTGGATGAAGGCTCGTTGTTTGAATTGGAACGATTCAACAAATGTGCATTTTAGGCCCACTTTGTTGAGTGGCAAATCATGTTTTAAGCCCACTATGTTTGGTGGCAAAACCGCAACTTTAAGCCCACTTGAGGTGGCAAATTCAAACCATTTTCACAAACAAACATGAGTTGAATTGTTTCCAAATTGAGCAAACTAGTCTATACTTGCATGTGCGCATCACATAGTAAAGCTATAGTTTAATAACCGGAACAAGAACACGTAATGTTTATAAAAAATCATATCATGATTAGTAAAGGCTGATATTTGATCGGGCGAGTAAGGGTGCTCAATTCATGACATTCCCCTCTCGTACCTAAGTTCTCGAGCCGAGGCAACTTTGGTGATGACGGACATGTGGCCTTCGGCATGAGTCAAGGTTTCCTAAATTTCCCCAAAAAAAAATATTTAGGTGGCGGCTCTGTATCTGGCAAAACAGTCCAATTTTGGCATTATTTGATTTAAATTCGATTTTCCAAAAAGATTTGCCGGATTTAGACTCTTTGGTGTTTATCAGTTTCACATTGCACTTGTGAGATTAGATTCAAAACCGCAGGAGTCCAAACTGTGAGGCCTTTTCTTTCAAACCTTTCCGAAAGGCGGGGCGCGGAAAAAAGGCGAGCCACAAGCTGTCAAGTACTCATGCAACCTTATCTCTTTAAAAGATGGCTCGCGACTGCTCCTTCACCCAGTAATGGAAAACTGAAGAGTTTCTTCTGTAAATAGAGGTTCCTACCATGGCTAGGCTCTAAGATTGGATGGCCTCTTTGGACGGCACCGATAAAGTGAATTTTGCAGGATTCGACCTAAATGCCATTTTTCCTCTGAATCGCACTCCGCTCCATCTTCTTTTTCTTCAGGCAATAGTTCATTGCTAGTATCCAATTACTTATATATTCCACTTTAGCATACAGGAGCTCTACCCGACTATTGAAGAATTCCAAGCATTAATGGAGCTTTCCCGAGATAAAGAAATCATGCCTCAACCTAACTTCGACCATGCTCATGTCTTATCTAGGATGTATGGTCTATCTCTGAATGAGACTTGATCCCTGGCTCAGAATGGAGGTTTAGACGTGTTCAGATTGATTCACCTATTTTCCATTATTGGAGATAGGAGTGATCCTATTTGGTGGCGGCGCTGTCAATATGCACTTTGCATGTGTCTACTCTCATACTAACTGCTTGCTCCTAGTGGTAATAGGACGAGCATCAAGGTTATCGAGGTGGCCTAACGACTGCTAGAGGGTTAGAGTTGCATGGGCTTAGCATTGGCTAAGACTTTGATGGGTTTGGATGCATCTTGTAGACAAGAGAATTTTCAGTTTGCAGGGAGTCCACTACTTCTTCAAGTACTGTTTCCCACCCTTTCTTACTTTATATTTCTTATATCACTCTGGCCCTCTTCACTTGATTTTTTTTTTTTTTTTTTTTTTTAAAACCCTTTCTCCATTTTCCTGCTCAAAGCACATCTCTCTATTCTTTAATCTTTCTTGTTTTTCATCTCTCCCCAGGTATGGTTGATAGATAAACTAAAAGTACTGGACCCCTGTGCTCGATACTCAGCTAGGAACTACTTCTTTCGGGCCTAGACAATGGATTTTCCTTCAGAGAGCTTGTGGGATGACTGGATGTGCAGCAAGGCTACAATGGATATTGCCCAGCGTTGCACCTAGCTAGACTTACTTCCAATGACATACAGTGTGTTCCACCAATTGGGTGTGCAATTGATCAGCCTGACACACTGTATCTTCTACTTCTCTTTCTGATTCAGGCGATAGTTTGGACATGATCAAACCCGTCATGTTGATGAGACTGAATATCTAGCTTCATTTCAGCTCCAGGCTAGACAACTTCCTTGGTATGCAACTGCCTGGAGGATGAGAGAACTCTTGGCTCCCACCAGTGTTTTTAGCTACGCCCTTTCTAGTTAGTGCCTACTTTGACTTGAGAAGAAAGCACATGTGAACACCTCCTTGGTAGCGGAATCTTCTAATGCTGATGCAAGGAAAGGGTCACAGACTTGACTCGACTATGCTCCTAGTTTATTGCTTCGACTTTAGCTTTTATGATGTAAAATGCGTTAATCAATATGGGAGTTAGCCAAAGCATGTTTGTTCCACTTTTGTTTTGAAAATATGTAAGAGAGATTGTGGGTATTGAGAAGCTTCCTCTCAGGCCTGATGAAAGGTTCATTTTGCCAAAAGATATTTGAGAAAATTAGTCAATTTTGTTAAAACAAAACCAAACACATTTTCGCAAACAGCCACTACTTAACCTACTTGAAAACAACCCTTGAAACTGCATAACCTCAAATCAATGCTCAAGACAACACTTTTTGCACCTCTTCCACCATTGTGTTACCAATCGATTCTGCCTTGCAACCCCATTTACCACAAAAAAAAGTAGGCCTAGATAACTGGATCTGAATCAAAATAAAAGCAAATCGATCAATCATGGACAAGACAACTGAGTTGAAAAAATGGTTAGGGCCGAACTTCAGAATTAAGTTGCCTACATATCCCAAGGATGGGAATTAGGCCTTACGTAGTTCACAGTTAGAGTTCACTCAAGTATTTACTCTCTCCTTTTGTGCTTTATTTTTTCCAAAACCACCCTTTCGGGTTTTCAACCTTGTGAGCTCCATTTTATTATTTTCCTTTCTCTTGCTTTAACTTTTGCCTGGGTTGCCTTTTTGGGTTTTCGGCCCAACGAGCCTCTTGGGGATAGTATTTCTTTAGCTTGTCCATGTTGATTGGTTGTGAAAACTCCAACCCATCCAGATCCATCAAAATAACCACTCATCCTGATCAAATTGACTTGATGATGTAAGGACCAGTCCAATTGGGTTTGAACTTGCCCGTAGGATCGTAAATTGGAGCTCAGTTGTCCTTCAATACTAGATCTCCCTCATTCAGATTCCTGGGCTTGACCTTCTTGTTGAATGCTTGAGCAATCCTACGCTGGAACCCTTGTACATGGTATAGTGCTTTCAACCTTCTTTCATCAAATAACATCAGCTCTTCGAATCAATTCTATTGCCAATCAGACTCTGGTATCTGACACTCAGCCATAATCCTTAGCGAAGGTACCTCTATCTCGATGGTGGTACCGCCTTCATCCCATAGACCAAAGAATAAAGGGTTTCCGCAGTAAATGTCTGGATCGAGGTCCTGTAGCCCCACAATGCGAAAGGCAACCTATTTGGCCAATCCTTGTATGTTTCCACCATCTTTCGTAAGATGTTCTTAATATTTTTGTTAGTGGCTTCGACGGCTCCATTGGTTTGTGGCTTATAGGTTGATGAGTTGTGAGGGGCTACATTGTATTTCTCGAGCAGATCGATCACTTCTCCCTTGAAGTGCGAATAGTTGTCCAACACAATCTCGTTCGGAACAACATACCTACAAATGATGTTGTTCCTGATAAACTTGGCCACGTGCGACACCTTCAAATACTGAATATGACTGTGCTTCCACCCACTTGGTAAAGTAATTGATTGCTACCAGCATAAACTCATGTCTATTCAACCCTTTTGGTGCTATTGCCCCAATGACGTCGATTCCCTAAACTAAAAAACGCCATGGTGAAGTCAAGTTGTACAACTTTGATAACGGGATGTTCATGCGATTGGCGTGAATCTGACACTTATGGCATCGCCTGATAAAACCGATACAATCATTTTCCATAGTCAACCAGTAATATTCTTGTCTGAGGATTATCTAGCTAGCATTATACCATTCATATGAGCCCCACATTCTCCTCCATGGACAGCTTCCATGATAAGCTTCGCTTTATCTTCCTCCACACACAACTTATGCATTCCTAGATGACCCCTTCTATACAACTTATCTCCACAGATGATGAATTTAGTGGCCAGACGTCATATCTCCCTTTTGTCCTTAGTATTTACCCCTCGTGGGTATACTTCTTTTTCTAGAAAGTTCCAAATGTCAAAGTAGCAAAGACCCTCATATTAGGTTTCTTCTGCCACAGCAATCATCTCGTATGCCATGGTGTATCTCTGCTCTATGATAATTGGACGCATCCTTACCCCAATCAATATGTCCACCATCGAAGCTGAGGTTGCCAAAGCATCAACAAACCTATTGTTCTCGCTCACCAAGTGTGTAAATGTCAATCGTTTGAACCTCTAAATCAACGTATCTGGGGTCTGATATCCAATCTCCATTGGCTTGAGACACAACCAAGTTTGAATCTCCAATCACATCCAATCTTATTGCCCTAGTTCCAGGGCAACTTCCAGTCCGACAATGTATGCCTCGTACTCTGCCTAATTTTTGGATACTCTAAACTGGAGTTTGAAGGCCAAAGGCACATGAGAGTCGTCGGGTGCTATGAGCAATACTCCTATCCCGTATCCATACTAGTCGGCAGCTCCATCAAAATTCAATCTCCAAGTATCTTTTTTCAACTGCAGAATCTCTTCATCTGGGAATTCGTACTCTACGTCTTCTTCCCCATTGATCAGGTTATTTGCCAAGAACTCCGCTACGACTCTCCTTTTAACAGATTTGTGAGTGACATATCGAAGATCGAACTTAGAAAGCAAAAGCAACCATCTAGCTAGCCTATCGGTAAGTGCTACTTTCTCAAAGAGATATTTGATGGGATCTAACCTTGAAACCAGGATTACTGAGTGTGCTAACAAGTAGTGCCTCAACTTTCTAGTGGCCCATACCAACGCTAAGCAGACCTTTTCCAAAGGGGTGTAACAGATTTCGTATCCCAACATCTTCTTGCTCATATAGTATATTATCTTCTCCACCTTCTCTTTTGATTATTGCACTAACATGTAGCCCATAGTAGACTCAGTCGCTGATAGGTACAAGATCAATGGTTTCCTTGCCTCAGGGGTGACAACATAGGCGGATTCTGCAGATATTGTTTGATTTGCTCAAAAGCGTGATTGCATCGACCATCCCATTAGAACTTCTTCCCTTTCTTTAGAAAGCCAAATAGTGGTTCACAAGTGGAGGCTAACTTTGAAATAAATCATCTTATGAATTGTACTTTCGCTAGAAAGCCTCCCACCTCCTTTTCAGTCATTGGAGGGGGCATTTCTAAAATAGCCTTGATTTTGGATGGGTCAACCTCGATTCCACGTTGCATGATTAAGAACCCCAGCATCTTCTCTACAGTTACCCCTAAAGTACATTTTTGTGGTTCAGCCTTAACTTGTACTCTTAAATTCTTCCAAAGAACCTTCTCAATGCTTCATAGTGACCTTTTCATTCCTTGGACTTGATAATCCTATCATTCACGTACACTTCAACCACCTTGTGAATCATGTCATGCAATATGCTGGATTTTGCTCTATGGTAAGTGGCACCGGCATTTTTCAACCCGAATGGCATAACTCGATATCAGTAAGTTCCCCACTAAGTAGTGAATGTTATCTTTTCTCTATCCTCAGGTGCCATGGAGATCTAATTATAACTTGAAAACCCATCCATGAACGAAAGCAGGGGCATGACCTGCAGTGAAGTCTACCAATTCATCAATGTGTGGTAGTGGGAAATTATCTTTCGGGTTGGCCTTGTTCAGATCCCTAAAATCAGCATAAACTCAAATTTTTCCATCCTTCTTTAGAACCGATACGATATTTGCTAACCATGTCAGATATTCTAACACAATCAAAAACCCTACATTGATCTGCTTAGTAACCTCCTCCTAAATCTTCAATTCCCAGTCTAGCCAAATTCTATAGAGCTTCTGCTTCACAAGTTTGGCCTGGGGATCAAGAGGGATCCTGTACTGGACAATCTTAGGATCGATTCCAGGCATGTCTTTGTAAGACCATGCAAAAACATCTTTAAATTCTTTTAACATAGCGACTAATTACTCACATTCCTTTGAAGACAACGTGAAACCGATCTAGACCAATCAAGGATCCTCCTCAGTACCCAGATTAATCGGAACAATGTCATCCATCAAACGCCTCTTCTACTCCCAATTAATCAAATTTTTCAAAACCCGAGGAATTTTTTCCTCTTCATTTCCATCAAAATTTTGAAAATCTTGGTGTAGACGCGCCTCGCGTGAGGGCCTCCGTGCTACAGTTCGGACTCGATTGTCACGGTTCTTAATCTGAACCAAAGAGTCCAAATCCGGCAAATCGTTTTGGAAAACAGATTTTTGTAAAGAAGTGCCAAACATGGACTGCTTTGCCAGATACAGAGTCGCCACCTAAATATTTTTTTTTAATAGGGGAATTTAGGAAACCCTGACTCATTCGCCTAAGGCCACGTGTCCGTCATCACCAAAGTTTCCTCGGCTCAGGAACTTGGGTACGATTGGGGAAGGTCAGCTATGAGCACCCCCTCTCGCCCGATCCGAAGATTGGCCTCTACTAACCATGATATCCGTTTTTGAAAACATTATGTGTTCTTAATCCAGTTAATTAGCTAGTCTTACTATGTGATGCGCACAACACAAAAGTATAGACTAGATCGCCTAATTTGGAACGAAGCATTGCATATCCGTTTGTTTGGAAAACGCTTTGAGATTTGCTACTCGTAAGTAGGCTAAAACACGGATTTCAATGAGTTGTTCCAACTCAAACAATCCAACCTTCACCCACAGGCATTCAGCCAGTTAATCAAATAAGCATTTAGCCGCATGGTAAGCATGTTAACATTCACACTCATGCGAGATGCTAAAGCATAAATACTTACATCGTGCTCCGAGCCAAAACAAAGAACTTGTTAGCAATCATGCATGATCCAAGTCCATGTTAAGTGGCTAATGCAACACATACAAAATGTCACTAGAATAGGCTCGGCTAATCTAAGGATGACATGTGAAATGCACAGATAGCATGTATTCAAGTTAGATTTGAAATATTATGCAGTTAGCATGATGCGCCGAGCCCGGTGCATGCAATACTGATGAATGATGCAAGCATGCATAGCATAAGGATGCTAAATTAAACATGTCCTAATACTAACCATCAAAAGCAGGTAAGTAAAAAGGAGAAAGAAGTGGGGGTTGGAAGACACGCACGCACGCACCCACACTTATTACAAATTTGCCCTCGCTCGGAGGGACCGAAAGAATAATACAATTAATTAACCTACAAGCTAATTAAAATATTACAGGTAATTAACTAGGTAAGCAAATTAACTAAGCTGATTGAAACAGTAAACAGCCTCGAGAAGAGAGCCCAATGCAATGCGTGTTCGGCTCCACTCGAAAGCCACTGCCATGCACAAGTTGCCTCTGCTTTGACTGTTATCCTCCTCTGAAGATTGCACAAGTCCCAGGGTTGCTTCTCTGAGTGCTGTGGAACACCACCGACTGAGAGGAATGGCCACCGGCCAAGGGGAATGGTCACCAGCCACTGATTAATCTATTGGCCATTGATGGATGGCCGGTCGGCACTGGAGATGGCCGGCCGGCCAAAGCTTCCTGCAGAATCTGTTTTTGACAGCAGCAGAGGGCAAAACATAGCATGGCAATGTATTTCAAGCAATATATGCACCAACCACACTCCTTATCATATTCATGACTCAAAGGAGGATAGGTCTCGATTCTCGGACCACCAATCGCGCATTTCAATGCGTGATGGCCCAAGAAAACAAGTATGCATTTTGATATGAAATGCAATGCACATAATCAAACAAGGGGCGGCTCAACCTCTATCATACTCAACTCAAGAGGTGAAGCATGCATGCAAATGGAATGCAACCTAGACATGGAGGCTAAGTATGCAAAATGAGCATGCAATGTGTATGTGACAACTATGCTAGTGGCAAACATGCAACAACATGTAAAGTGGACTAAGCATAGGAACAATGCAAAGCAACTTAACCAATGAAATACATGCCTAATGCATCATGATTTCAAGCAATCAATAACATGTAATAGGCCAAGTATGCAACAATGCACAAGGCAAGCATGCTATAACACATGAAGGATGGACTTAAACTAATTTAGGCAACCCTCAAACAAGCCTAAAACAGTGGCCAATGCTATGGAAATGAGGGACAATCATACATACAAACATGCATGCAAATGGACCAACACTTAAGCATCAAACAAGTAACCTTTAAGCACACTTAAAAGAGACAAAACATGGATATATGGCATGCATAGAAAGCTCTAAAAATCATGAAGGAGATGTGCCAAACCAGCCAATCAAAACAAGCAAAGCATGCAATAATGGTCCAAGTACTTATGGCAAGCCAAGGAGGCTTAAACCATGGCTAAGTCAACCAAGCCTCACAAGGCTAAGAGGACTTAAAAAGGGTCCAAGGCAGACCTAAACAATGCTAAAGATACACCTAGATGGCATCTAAGTGGCTTAAACATGCAAGCATACACAAGGGGCCAAACATGGAGCATATGACAACAACCTTGTAAAGCATTAAAGGGGCATCAAATGCAAGCATACAAGCATACCATGAGGACTGAAATGATGCTATAAGTGGTTCCAAACCACTGAAACAAGGCAAGTAAAGCATGCTATATACTCACACACCTAAGGCTAACAAGCCAAAATGCAAGGTGGCTACACTAAGCATGTCATGGTCGACCGAAACAACCAAAAATAGAACTTAAGCATGCTAAAACCAACACAAAAGCTTCACAAAGCTTGGCCAAAATCATGCTAGAACAAGGATCAAAACCTAAAGCATGTTAAGGCCTAAACATGGCATTACAAGGCATGTATGCTAAGCAAGCATGGTGTACCTAAACCAACTAAAAACAGAGGTAATACAAGGCAAAATACTACCAAATAACACTTAAGACATGGCCAACATGCACTTAAATTAGATGCTCACACATGAGGCAAAAATGGCCCTTTTTAAGGACAACAAGGAGAAGGGGTGGCCCTCTCCTTCTTGAGACCTCAAGACACCATCCTCACCACTGAAATCCCTCAAGATTCTAGTGGTGAGGAGGCCCAAATGCAATGGTCCCGGAGCTCACCAAAAATGCACAAAAATGGAGCCTAACAAGGCCTAAGAGGGGTCAAACAGCCTCAAAGCTCAAAACACTCTTAAACAACTATTTAGAGTAGGCAAAAACAAGACTTTTATATGTTATATACCAAGTCTAAAAACAGTTGCAAGGTAGTCAAAAAAGCTATGCAAAAATGGGATAAAAAGAGCAAGAATGTTACCCTTGTAGACCCTCTTCACAAATGATAGACCAGCAGCTTCCTTAAGCTCAAACTAGCTCCAAAACTTCAAGAACAACCTCCAAGGACCTCAGCTCCAAGAGAAGGTGTAATGGTGGGTGTTTGTGTGCAATCCTAAGACTAAACACACACAAATACACAAAGAGAGAGATATAGAGATAGGATATATGCAAACCCCAACCCTAGAACTCAAAGCTCTGGAAAAATGTTGTCTAACCTAAAAGAGGGAGAAGAGGCCTCCTCTTATAGACAATCCAATCTTGTAAAGCTTCCAACGCAAGCTAACAAGAGGGAGATCCCTCCATACACGTGTATGGAAGGGAGCAAAATGTATGCCAGCTAGCACAGCTAGCATAAAAATATCTGCAAAAGCAGATGCACAGTAGTCGGCCGGCCAAAAATACAATTTGACCAAACAAGATGGCCGGCCGGCGATCCATTGTAATGACCCCAAAAGTCATCCTTATTTAATTAGGGGTTAATGTGTTTTAATTCAACTATATCTATCGGAATTAAAGAATTATCTGCTGAGTTATGGCGACCTTTATTGTATCGGCTTGAATTATCTGCTCGAGCGTGGGCTCATTTTTGACATTCTTAATAGTGTATTTGGAATGTTCTTACCTTATTTTGGGATATTGTTTGAGGTGGTGGTATGATGGTAAAGTAAGATTGGACCAACGAATATAATTTGGATAGTTAATCTACAATCAGCCGTCATTCATTTGCCCTTTTCTTTTTCCACACTTTGAATTTGGATGTGAGGTTAGAACCATTGGAAAGCTTATCTCCGGGGCTTCAATTTGACCACAAGAATGACCTAAAACGGAGTCCGGATGAGAGAGTAACGTCTGTTCAAAGTTTTGGAATCTGTGCTGAAAGCAGGTACGCTCGAGCGTGGGAAGCGACGCTCGAGCGGGGGACGCGAATTCAGCAAGTTTAAATCGCATTTCTGGATCATTCTTGGCATTTTTCATCTCCTTCCTCCTTCCTCTCCTTCTAGGTCCGAAACCCTAGCCCCCAAAACCTTGATTTCCTCTACTTTGATCAACAATCCACCATGGTTCTTGCATCAAGGATGGAGAACAAGAAAGGATCAACTTTTTTAACCGATTGGAACTTGGATTTGCGAAGGATTCTCATTAAAGCTTCGTCCCTTTGCTTGTTTCTTGAGGTAGGGTCCTAGTTCTCCTTCATGCTTTCATTGATAGATAGATTTGTGATACTTTAAAGTATATAAATGTAAAACCCATATTTTTTTTTGAACATCTAGTGTAGTATTTATTATGAGAATTGGGGGTTTAGAATTGGAGATGTTGGAAGTTAAATTGGTGGGTTAAAATGATGGATGGTGAATCCTAGATGTATAATTATTGGGAAAATTGGAATAAAAAGTAATGGGTTAATAAGTTTGAATTTTTCTTGAAATTTCAATATTTTCTTAAAACCCTAGGTTGATTAATGATGATAACCAATGAATTGGCCCAAATTGAAAGTAGAGTAATGAAATTGAGGTATTGAATTATATGTGTTCAAGTTTAATTGGAATTTGGAAATGTTTGGAAATTATGTTTAAAATTTGCGAATGAACTATGTTATGAACATTGTAATTCATGCTGTAATGTGAAGGGAAAATTGGGGAAACAATCTATTAATGATATGGATGATATGAACTCGGTTTTGGAATGTTGAAATGGAATTCAAGTATTTATTTTGAATTATGTTAAATTACAAATGGTGTTGATGAACTAAGTGATATTGACTTTGTTGGATTATGTTGTGTTGACTCATAGTGAATTGAATGGTGTTGTACTATGATGAATTATGTGAATTGTGTAGGGTCAGCTACAGGGGCGGATCAAGCACCTGAACACTGTGAGTAGTAGTACAGAAATGTACATCTTATTTATCGTTGATAATTATTGTCACTAACACTCTGTTCTTTGTAAGTGTTATCAACGTTTATGACAAGTGGAAATCAATATGAATTTCTATGAATATGGAAAGATTTGCGTACGTCGGTATGACTTTGGAACCCTTTTGTTCTATCAATAACAAGTATTAAACCTCTGTTATTTATCAGTGTATTATGTACTTCTTAAGAATAAATGGAGCTTATGTTCATCCATGAATAATGATACCTGTATGAGTCCAAGATTATTTTGTTGTGTTACGTATGGACTCGAGGTCGTTTAGAATCTACGATATGAAAACAAAGGTTTAACAACCACGTTAGAATGTAAACTGTTCTGTCCTTGCTAAGCATGCTCTATGTTCTGATATGTTACGTTTTGACTTAATGAACAGTTGACCATAAATGTAAAGTATTCATGACATCCGTAACACACGGCCCTTACCCGGGGGTAATAATACCGTGGTTTAAGTAATTAAGTTACACGTTTATGTACGTTACAAGTTTAAGTATGTTACAGATTTAAGCATGTTACAAGTATAGGTATGTTACAAGTTTACGTATGTTCTAAGTTTAAGTATGGTATAAGTTCAAATATTTTATAAGTTTACGCATGGTACAAGTTCATGTATGTTACAAATTCAAGTATGTTACGAATATGACTTTTGATTTCTGCTTATGATTTAAGTATAAAAAAAATATGTATGATTTGATTTCGTTTATGATATGACATGATATGTACGGTTTGGTCTGGAAAACCTATTAATTTCTGGTATGGAGCAAAGTCCTATACGGAACTAAGTGCTGCAGTGCGAGTTACCTCTAGAATCTGTATAAGCCACCTCTTGAGTCCATACATATGTGAAAATTATGAGGCTGAAAGCCATTCCATGAAAGTTATGAGGCTTATGGCCATCTATATAAGTTGTTATGAAATGAAACAAAGTACTACGCGGAACTAAGTGCTACAATGTGAGTCACCTCTAGAATCCGTGTGAGACACCTCTTGGGTTCATACATGCATGTTTCAAGGGCTTAACGCCAAACTATGTTCAAGGGCTTTTATGCCATATGTTTCAAGGGCTTTCATGCCATATGTTTCAAGGGTTTTCATGCCATATGCTTCAAGGGCTTTTATGCCACATGTTTCAAGGGCTTTAATGCCACATGCTTCAAGGGCCTTGTGCCACCATGTTTCAAGGGCTTATAGCCACCATGTTTATGTTGCAAGATTGAACCTAAGGTCATTATGTACTTAGCACAGAATCAGACTAACTATGTGAACTTTACATCTTTATATGCATTGCTATGTGTTATGTTTCAAGTTAAGCATCGTTTTATTTATGTATTACTATTCACTGAGCCCGGCTCACTCTCTGTTATGTCTGTTTCTGTAGGTCACCAATCAGGTGGTCAGTCCTAGCCATGACGCCGCTTTCTTTTGTCAACCTTCATGTGTCCAGGCACTATACACAGCCATTGATTTTGTTAAACTGATAAGATGTTGGCTTGCTTTTTGAATGTCTATCTAAGATTGATGGATATAGCTTTCATGTTTTTGTATATACCCAATGATAGGGCTGGGTCTGTATATATGTATGTATATAACCGATGTTCAGGTGTATGTTTTATATTTTATTTGTCTGTTAAAAGTTTGTGATCCTGGCATAATAGTAGTAGCTCGATGGAGTTTGTTTCCATTGTCAAATTTTGATATTTAGTGCTTCCGTTCAGGCCCCATATATATATATATATATATATATAAAACAGGTTAAGTGTCCGTTTCTGAAGTGGTCATGCCCAAACTTCTAGGGGCGGGTTTGGGGCGTGACATCCATACTGCCGGCCGGCCAAACATTTGGCCGGTGGCAACAAAAACACAGCCGTGGCCTCAAGCCATGACCGGTGATGGGTGGGGATGGTCAACAAGCCCTGCCCTGCCCCTCAAAGGCAAAACACAAGTGTTTGGTGCAAAACCAGACACAAAACAGTCGAGTCGAGAGATCCTGAGGCAAGGCGCGTAGCCGAGACCTCCGGGAACTCCAAACGAACACAAACATGGATGATCACCGAGTGTTCAAGCGGCGACGTCCAAGTCTTGAGGACGGTCAAAAATGGGGTGTCTACACTTGGTCAATGTAATAAATTAAGGGCATAGAAAAGTAAGCACAATCCACACGATTCTCATTCATCAGGTATGGGTCAGCAGATATAGTGGACTCAAAAGAAAACAAGAAAGATAACCAAGACAAAACAGTGTCATCTAGGTTATCAACCCAGAACCACCCGACTCAGAACTACCAGAAGAACCCAAGTCTGACTCCTACTCTACATACTCAATAGAATTAGACTCCACGATACAACCTTTCTCAAGTTGCCAAGTCAAACGAGGTGCCTTAGATGCATCCAAGATGAATAACTGCAATGCATGGACGGTCCTTCCCCGATCATAAAAACATTGACATCCTCAAAACCCTGTAACGTAACAATCAACCAGTGTCAACTCCACTTTATCCCCCTCTGCTTTGGCCAAATAGCTGCTCCTGTCTTGACCCAGGCTATTTTCGAAGTTTGCTTCCTTGTCCTCATTTTCGAACGGCATGTGGTAAAAGAAAACCTTGAATCTGGGGAGATAATACTTTGTCTTAGGGTTTACCCAAGGTTCACGAAAACTGCAAAAGGGAAAGTCATCTCCTTCCCTGATAAAATGACCATTCAAGGTTCCCCAGATCAGTTTGTGCTTCAATTCATATTGCTTCTTAGCTTTGGCCCTTTCTCTCACCTCATCCCCTTTTTTTTTCTAATCAACTTTCATGGGTCCGTATCCTAACCCAAATAAATAAGGATTATGGATAATTCCCTCCACCGCAATGATACCTTTCCATCCACTCCTTCCAAGTCCCATCACCAGGATATGTCCTAACTTGCTCATAAAGTAGATTGATTGAACACTTAGGTACATGCCGTCTTCATCTAGCATGATAGTCTGGACTAATTGAGCCTCAACTAAAGTGAACCTAGAAAGAAAACTCTTCTTCCCCATGATCTATCTCCAATAGTGGGGTCGTAACCTCGAGTGAAAGATGGATAGATGAATTCCCAAAGACAATGGTGATCCCCACAGCATGTGGGTATTTGGCCAGTTGATGCATTGTGGAAGAGATGGCTTTCATTTGATGTAACCAAGACATGCCCAATAGCAAATTAAAAGTGATCTACACATCCATGATGTGGAACTTAGTTTCATGCTCAGATGGTTTCACCATAATTTATATTTTAACGGTTCCCATAACCTCCTAGCTAGTATTGTCATACGCTCAGATCAGATGATTTGTTAGTACAAAGTCTACCAGCTTCAACCCTATCGCGTAAGCAGTACATGAAAGGCACACATTTATAGCTGACCCAGTGTCAATTAGAACCACAGGGACCCACTTTATTCAGCATTCCAGAGACACATACAAAGGCTTGTTGTGGTCTGATCCCTTTGGAGGGAGTTCCTTATTCGAAAAAGTCATAAATGGAATGGGCCCCGTTGGCATGATCAATGACACTAGTTGGTCTAGTGTGGTATCAATGGACAACTTAGCCTTGCTTAATGTTGTGAGCATAGCCTGTCGGTGTTCTCGTGATGCCACAAGCAATCCCCAAATTCAGATATTGGCTTGGATCTTCTTCAACTGTTTAAGGATCAAATCTTCCTCTTCTTCATTTTCCTTCCCTTTCCTTTTCTCCACATCCTTTCCAAACGGTTCACCTTGATCTAGGTATGAGGGCTTAAAGAAATGCCTGCTCCTAGTTAGATGATCAATCTTTTCAAAATATTGGGTATCATCTGGTGCATTGTTTCCCCAACCTTCATCAATGTGAGTGAAATGTAGATCATTGTCTTCTCGTCATTCCCCTTCATTTATAGATAGGCAATCATCCAACTCAACATTTATCATCCTACATTGCAATCATTTCTTTTTGGCTAGTAAGGTGGCGTCGACTAGATTTTTCTGAAGATGTCCCTCCTTCTCAAATGTGCCCATGCTCAGCTAGTTTTGTGCTTTTCTTTTTCTGCTATTGGATCAGTTGTCCTGATGTTCTCGGATTCAAGGACTACCCTCTCAACTTTTCTTTCTGGCACTTTTTTTCTAGTCTCCTCTGCTTTGGAGTCTCTTAGCTTTTTGCTTTCTCTAGTTTCACTACTTTCACCTCCATTTTCCTTCCCCTTCACTTTTCTAGTGGCTGATGTTATTTTTCTTGTTTCTTCATCACTTCTTTTGTTTCCAAATCCTCCTCACTACTTGCCTATCTGTGGACACTAGCCCAATTATTTAGGTTCCACTATTCAATTTGTACATCTCCTACGCTCCGTTCTTCAAATAAATGGAAGTTATCTAAGTCCTCTTCCAAATCGGCCAAGTCATCTAGCCCTTTTTTGAGTACATTGTCCATGATGACATCAATGTAGAATGCATCGGGTAAAGCAACCTTTGGCTTTGGATGACCAATCGGTAGAATATATCTAGTGGGATCATATCCTGACAAATCCCCAATTTCTATCATTGGTGCCTCCATTGCAACCATAGGATTTCTGGGTTCCAACGAGGGTTGAATTGCATCCATCATGCACAAATTGATACTCTCTGGAATGTGGACTTCAAGTTTAAGTAAGTATGAAGAAGTGATGTATATACCAGGATCAAAGGCGGGAGATACTATATGGATGAGGTTAAGATTGGCAGGTGGTCGAACTTAATCATGGGTAAGCAAAGGGTTGCTAGTGACATTTGGCCTTGTGGTGGGGCTTGTGGAGATGCTATGATTTTCTGGTCTATGAGGTCCTGGATCTCATGGCAGAGACGAATGAACGGTCGATTTTATGGTCTTGTTGTTGGTGAAAGGCACAATACTTTGATGCCTCATGCCTAGATAGAAACAGGTCAGGAAGAGGCCGAGGATCGAGTAGTTTGAGATGGCTTTATTCCACCATTGTTTTTAGGACTCGAGTTGGAGTCATATAGAGTGGGTGAAAATCGTGGTTTGGGAAATAGTTTCGATTGTCGGACTGTGGGGTGGCGTCAGCAAAGGGTTTGGCTATTTTTGTGGAGGTGGTGACAGTACTAACTTCCGAAGGTTTTGCGACTGTGTTACTACTGCTAGTAACATTGGAATCGCAGATAAAAGTCTTTCTTACAGGTTTTTTTCTCATCTACAATGATCCCATGTTTCATAGTATCTTCAATTTGAACTCCTATCTCATGTAGATATTTAAAGGTAAAAAGTGGGAGAACTATCATCTTTTGTAACATCTTGCTATGAAGGTTCCTTACCACTATCTGAATCTGACCCTTCTCTGAGGACCTATTGGTCATCATGATTGCCTTGGCCCTCTATCTTGCTTTGAATTCGATGAAGCTTTCCTTCGGTTCTTGATGTGTGCCTTCCAAATCTCGGGTGGTTACCTCAATCTATGTATTATATGAGTACTGAGCAATGAATGTCTCAACCAACTCCTCTCAATTTTGCTTCACATTATCCTCTAGTTTGGCATACCAAGTTGCAGCAATTCCTGACAAAGTCCTCCCAAATAGAGAAAACTTCTAGGGGCAGGTTAGACCCATAGGTTTTAGAACATCTAAGAATAAACAGATATGTACCATAGGGTCCCCTGATCCGTCAAACTGGTCAATATGTAGCATTTTGAATCTTTCTAGTGATTTGACAGTTGCCTCTGTGTATCCATCCTCTATATTAGGAATAGAATTAATCTCCTGGGATTTTTTGAACAACTTCTTTAACATGGCTATCTTCAGCATGGCTGGATCAAATTCAGCAATTTCAAGGAGGAAAAGTCCTTCAGCTGGATGTATTGGTGCTCTAGGAGCACGAGCTTGGACCAGTTCTTCTGGTTGACCAAAACTTGTGAAATTCTCAATTGGCAGAGGTCGATCGAGACTTGGATGATCAACTGGCTATGGATGGGTAGTAGTTGCCTTGGCTGTTTGTTGCATTCCAGCAATGGTATCACCCTGGGCAGCTACTATATGATTAATAGCATCCATGGACCACTAAATGTTAGCGATCATTTCTGTGATATCCGGGAGATTTTGAGCCATAAAAAGAATTGAGGAATGACTTACTAGGATACTGAATAGAGGAGATCTGAGGGGTGACCGACATAAAATCTATAAAGGTGATTGAGGATGTGACAAGCTCTGAACTAACTGTGCTTGTCTGACCCTTTTTCTAGATACTGATGGAAGTGACACTAACATTGGCTGACCTTGAACAAGATCTGTGATTTTGCAGAGTCTACCAGTACAAGTCCATAGGGTTTTAGGGGTGTCAGAACTTTCTGAAGTTATAATGAACCAACTACCTAGCAAAAGGAAAAAAAATAAAGAAAACACATACATCAGATGAAAATTCAACTCACAACACATATATCAACCATGAATCTGGCTTCATTTTAGCTTAACACTGACCATTGTATATCCACTAAACTATTATCAATCCAACCACTAATGTGTCTGAACCACTGATATGAATAACGAGCCCATGTACTGGATCCCACAGAAAGCATATTGCAAATAAGGTGAACCAAAACGCCCCTTTGGGGGCTTGGGATACCCTGTCCTAGTTAGGAGACAAACTAGGGTTTCACTATTCAATCAATTGGTATCACTACATCTTAGACATGAGAGAGCATCCTATTCTATTAGTGGAAGTCACTAGAGCAAAGTATATGAACTAGGTCAGTCTGGTCAAAAGGGGTACCTCAACAAGACACCTGATATACCTACCCTACCCAACACCTAAATGAAAGGAGGTTCAAATGGTATGTTGGCAGTCTAGATCTGAGGCTTGTATTTCCACCATAACAAAGCCCACGTCCGACTAGCCCTCAGGGATGTTAGATGACAAATACAGTGTCTTTAAGCGCACCATGCTTGAAATGTAATGAATGTACATATGAAGATAAAATCAACATTATGAAGTTTGAATCATGTTCTTTTAATAGTCCCCAGCGGAGTCGCGAGACTCTGTAGGATGCTTTTGGGGTTACCAAGCGTGTCCAACAATTTAGACTCCTGATCTCCTGATCTAGTCTCACTAGTGCAATGTGAAATAGAAAATGAGAGTCCAAATCCAACAAATTTTATAGAAAATCCATTTTGTTACAAAATATTGCCAAAAATAGACTACATCACCAGATTTTGAAGTCGCCACCTAATCTTTTTGAAAAATTAGGAAACCCGTGACTCATGCCAAAGGCCACCATTCGTTGTAACCAAAGTGTCTGGGCTATGGAATATAGGTAAAAAGGGAAATGTCATTAATTGAACACCCCACTCACATGATCAAAGACCGGTCTCTACTAAGTCATAATGTGGTTTTTATAATCAATGTAAATCCATATTATGATTATTAATAATGCTATCATTACCATCTGAGGCATTCAAATATAGATTGTGTCATAAATTTTGGTTATGCTCCGATTTCATTCATTTTGAAAAGAGGTTTTCCTGGATAAAATCTGCGACATAAAAATCATCTACACTCCAAACTAAATAACACAACCACCATCCACTAGCATTCAAATAGATATCTCACTTAAGCACTTAGCCTCATGTTATAGCAACAAATATAGTAAGGAACACGCACATGCAATATGCTAAAGCTCAAAATGCTCACCTAGTACTCCGAGGCGAGTCACGATATACATATATATAGATATGTACAGATATGCTTGATCCTATATACAAGTTTCTAATGCAATACATACAGAACATTTGTCTAAGAGTTCGGATGCTAAGATGTAGCATGAGTATCACCACAACACGTGGATTTATGCATCTTTGAAGATAGTACGTCATATTAATATGGATGATCCATATCCAAATACATGAAAAAGTGGATGCAATATACAGGCATGATAAAGAAAGCATAATGCAATACTGAAAGCAGATAAATAAAATGGTTAGAAAGATATGTGGTTGGAAGATTATTACAACAATTCGAATAAGCAAAGGGGGAGAGAGAGATTCTTACAATAATGAATTAATCCAGCCTAGCTACTGTTGAATCTAACAAATCATACTAAATAAAGAAAAGAAGCAATCCAGGGGCTCCAAAACTGCTCAGTGGAGCATTCCCAGAAACTGTCTATTCTATTCTTGGGGGAAATGACCAGCTAGACACCAGGTGAGCCAACTGAAGTAGAAAGTGGCCATCTGAATTCCCCTTTCCCACTGGGAATTAAGTCAGTGCAAGATCTCAGGACAAAGGCCAAATGGAGGCTTTCTAGGGGCTTCTCACACCTTCCACATCCTCTATTGACAGGGATCACTTGGGTAGGAGACAAATGTACCATAACCCTTAACACTAACATAAATAGATATATACAACAGATATTTTACTCAAAGGAACAAATTAATTGGATCAAAATCGAAATCAAATTCAAGCCCAAGAAATAGATAGGAACCTACATCTTCTCTTTGTGAATAAGGGCAAGTTAATACTGAAATCCATGCTATTAAATAGAGAGCGTAGATTAATACAGATCATTTCTTGGCGGAAGCTTTGCTTACTAAAACAAGGGATTCATCAAACTCATTGAAAACTCCTCATCTAGTCATGGAACAAGGATGGTTACACCCCTTTCTAAGTTCACAAATGATTGAGAAGCAATGTTTCAACTTCCTTTGTCCCAAAATCTCTTGTTTTACTTCCAAATACTTAACGAAAAGGGAGAACAACACTTATCAACACCAAATCCCATGGATCACTCAAACAACCTCATGAAACAAACCCTAACACTCATTATTATAAAGTAAAGAGTTGAAACACATAGATTAGCACACTTAAGAGAGGGGATAGATGAAGATAAGTGTTGTAATAAGGAGAAGAATTATTCTACTTATTGAACTTGTGAATGGATGGCTAAAACTACTCCCAAGCATATCCACAAGGATCCAAAATATATGACAACTATGAATCTAAAGCTAAGAAATGCAAGGAAGTAAAGAAATGGCTATCAACTCGATGGACGGGTAGCTAAAGCTACTCTCTCCACATCCTTGAGGACTTATAACAATCACATAATGAAAATAAAGCTTAAAACTAAAGAAAGGGAGATATAAAAGTGATTTAGAGTATGAGAAAATCACCTCCTCAGAGGATAGGTCACTTTAATTCACAAACTCCCTTGTTAATTCCCTTAATTCAATTTGGATGGATTGTTTAATGTCCAAGAGTCTTAGCAAGGTGCTTAGGATCAAGCTTCCATGGAGTGTTGATGTCCAAAGTCAAGAGGGTGGTAGGTAGGATGTATGGTTAAAAGGAGAAGAGGTCAATAAGTTCTTAGGAGCCTTAGGGAAAAGTTTCAACCCTTTGAAATGAGCTGCTGAGCTCTATATATAAAGCTCAAGTCACAAATATCTAAGATATTTGTGGTAGGTAAGCAACAAAAGCTAAAATTTCTGAAAATGCTCTGTACTTGGAACATTCAGCTGACCGAGCTTCCTAGTGATCGGTTGAGTGCTTTTGTGGCCGGTATTATTTGGTGTCCGGCCAGCCAGTAGGCACATCGTCAAATCAATAAGAGCAGGTTAGCTTGATTTGAAGAGAGAAACAGGCATTTCTGAGGATTTCATCATTCCCTTTCACTTCCCTTATATTCTTCGCTCCATTTGTTTGAAAGAATACAACACTTTATTTTTAAAAAATATGAGACTCAGAACATTGTGGTAACGTTTGAATTTGCACCACTAAAACTCATTTTGAAAGTGGTTCCATTTTGGTCGGAAAACATTTTGTCCAAATCAAGTCGTTTGGAGGGTTTAAAGCTCGATCCATAGAACTTCTGCCATGGAACTTGCAAAGATTAACACCTTTCAATTTCATCATCTAGAACTTGAAATGGAGCACCCAAGTCTCAAGGCTAGTAAAAAAATGGGTGTCTACACCTTCAAAATTCGGATTTGCTAAAATTATGTTCGCTCTGGTCAAACTGATGCCCTCAATACATTCGTCAATTTGGTCTAAAGAACTAATGTTGAAATCTAACTTGATCTTGTTGGATTGAGAGATTTGTGTGAGTTAGTGCGTGTTTTAGACAGAATGGAGAGAGAAAGAGTATTTAGAGAAAGAAAGGGAGAGAGAGAGAGAAAGAGAGAGAGAAGAAAGAAGGGGGGTCAATTGTTAAAGGAAAGGGCTTGAAAATGAGACAATGACACAAAAGGTCGCACGTGTGGAGACTCTCACCACACGTGCAGTGTGCGGAGAACCTCCCACCACACAAGCGATTTTTTGTAAAAGTTGTGACTCGAAAATTCAACCCCTAACCCAAAACTTCCAATATGTTCTATACAAAACCGCACATGTAAGCTCTCCATGCCACACTTGCGGAAGTGCCTTGGTTGACCGGAATTCTCACAAGGCCTTCCACACCTCCCCATTTCATCCTTATGTCTAAAACTAAAAAATTCTAACTTATTAAAGCATTAAGAAATCCAAAACACAACTCTATCTTTGATCACAAAACATTAAGCAGTGTACAAGGACTCCAAAACAAGATGATAAATCCTAGAAGGTACGAAGAAGTCGTGTAACGACCCCAAAATGCGTATAAAAAATTATCTTTATTTACCTATGAGTTAATGTGCTTTAATGTGATTATATCTTTTGAATTGAAACATTATCTGTTGAGTTACAACTTTAAAATTGGAATTACCGACCTTTATGGGTTCAGAAATCAAAATTAAGTACTTGCATATGTTAATGGGAATTTTTAGAAGTACTTGGGAAAATTAATTGGAAATTTAATTCGTCTGATTCGTTAATGCATGTTTGGGTGGTTAACTTTGTACTGCAAATTGAGGGCCTTAGAGGCTTCAGAAACCAGAACAGGGGTTATATTTATGATCAGCATAATTTTTAGAGTCATCTAGAAAGTTTAATTGAAATTTGATTTCGTACGATTCGTAAGGGCGCGTTTGGCTCTCCCTATTGTGATAAGCTTATGTGTGTGTGTATATATATATTTAGATATGCCATATGAGTGGAGGAACTCATCACTTTGGAGTTAAAACAAATATCTGAGGGAGAGAACCGAGAGAAAGAGAGACCAAAGGAGAGATGAAGCTTCTCTATGAGAGTGAGAGAGAGAGAGAGCTCACCATCCATAGGAAGCTTGAGGATAAACTTGAAGAGATTGAAGAGAGAAGAAGAAGATCAACCATGGCGGCTTGGGGAAATTGAAGAGAACTAAGAAGAAGGACAAAGATTGAACTAGGTATGAAAATCTATCTTGAAACCTTATGTTTAAAGCATCAATTTGGTGAAATCATAAAGATATTGGAAGATTTGAACCCATTTGGGTTAGGGTTTTATGTATGTATTTGCTTGAGCTAAATTTGAGGAATTAGAATTTGAGTTCTATAATTTTGTTTATCATTGAAGCTCAACCTTATAGATACCATGAAATGAACTTTAGATTGTTCAAAGAGCAAGATCATGCAAGAATCAAGTGAATTTGTGGGTTATGTTTTGAGAACCTTGAAGCTTATGAAAGATAAAGCATTGATCATGAACATTGAGGTAAAAATTGATTTGTTTGAAATGAAATTACATTTGATTAATGTTAATTTATCATATTGTGGTGTAATTTTACATGTTTTTGGGTGATTTGAGTTGGAAACCAAGCTTAGAAATGGAAAGAGCAAGAATTAGAGCAAACAACATTTTCGGATAGCAAACTAACCCAGAGCCGCACGTGCGGCAGGTCTTCCCGCATGTGCGGCAATCCATTTCCAGATTCTGCTAAAAAAGCACGTGGTCCCGCACGTGCGGCCCAATTCCAGCACGTGCGGCCCTGTTTCTCGCACGTGCGGGGACAACTCTGTTCAGCCAACTTTAAATAAGCATATCTTTTGCATCCGGACTCCGTTTTGAGTGATTCTTGAGCCTAATTTCAAGCCCCAGAAGTCTAGTTTCCAATGGTGGTGGCCTCACTCCCAAATTCTTAGTACACAAATAGATATGCCCAATTTAGTGACGATTGTTCACTTTCTGTCTACTGGTTTTATACCATTTCTTCGTCTGAACCATTTTCTATCGATTTCTCCTATTTTCTGAGACATGGATTATGACCTATTGAAGACTAATGAATTTAGAACCACCATGACTAATTGATTAAAGAATAAGAAAGAGATTGGTTTTATTCTCATATTATGCTATGTGCATTGTGTTGTAGATCGAGACGAGGACATCGTCCTATGGCTACCGGAAGTCCCTCACTGTGAGTAATAGTATTGTAGTGGTATATTTCAATTACTGTTAATAGTTATTATTAACATTCTACTATTTGTGAGTTAACTATGTCAACTCGTAACAAACAATCGAAAAATTATGTGCAATATGAATTATGATATCCTTGTGAACTTGAGATCATTCTGTTCTACCAAGGATGGGCCCGAGGCCATTCAGTTATGAATTACCGAGTGTGGACAAACTTTAAGAGGAGAAAGGTGAGGACATATCAATGTCTCACCGACCGTAATGTGATTGAACAAAATATGATTCATGGCCTATGGCCAAGGGAGGTGGTACATGTCGATGTTCCATTTTTCCCATACTGTTCTGGACAGCTGTTGATATGTTGGGCTTGAGGCCATTTTGTATGATATGTTGGGCCTGAGGCCATTCTGTATGATACGTTGGGCCCGAGGCCATTCTGTATGATATGATGGGCGTGAGGCCATTCTGTATGATATGTTGGGCCCAAGGCCATTCTGTATGATATGATGGTCCTGAGGCCGTTCTGTTGATATGTTGGGCCTGAGGTCGTTCTGTATGATGTTGGGCCTGAGGCCGTTCTATATGATGTTGGGCCTAAGACCGTTATGGAAATGTATACAGAGTAAGATTATACAGGTGGTCTATGCACCTATATATGTTATAATTTAAGTTTATTCATTTGATTTCTCTACGTACTATTATTTACTGAGCCTTGCTCATTCCATTTTTATGTAAATTTTCATGTAGATGAGCCTTTGGGGACCAACGCTAGAATTGTATCGAGGTCCGTCCCTTTGTCAAGCCGCCTGGGCTACGCCTCCGTGTTGAGGCCTTAATTTTGATCACTGGGAATCATGTAACTTATGGAGTCTTGTATAAGTGTGTGTGTGTGTGAGATCTGTATAATTCTGTGATTGTATATGTAAATATAGAAGTGTATTTAAATGCTTAAATCTGTTTAAGCCAGCATGTATGCACAAGCTCAATGGATGTTATCTTATATTGATATTTGCTTCCGCTAAGGCCCCGTATTTGAATAAATATTTTTGGAAATTTGTTTTGAGGCCTATGTACAGGCTGGTCATGGACCAAACTTTTAGGGGCGGGTTTGGGTCGTGACAAGTCGAGTCAAAGACCTTGGATATCACAACCTCCCAACATTAAGAAATTTTGTCCCTGAAATTGAAATAATACAATAGAAGAGGTATAACAAAGGAAATCATAACTAAATGAATTCAGGTGCACAAAAACAAAACTAAGTACCTCCTAATAAGTCAGAATATTTGCAGCAGACTTCCACCTTCTATTCCTAAGTAGCCTCATCTACCCCATGATTCCTCTCATGATCAATTGTTAAGACTTAAGAATTAGTCACCTCTTGAACATAGCGAACAAGTGTTTATCATATAGAAAGCATTGTTATATGACATGACCAAATACCTACCCTAAATAAATTACCTTACAATATCTTAGAGAAAGAAATATGAAATGATAAGACAACTTTAGAAGATGGACACAATTAGCAAGAAACTTAGAGGTGAAAAATATGCCTTAATTAAACAAACTTGAAAAAAGAAATACTTGAAGATTACTAAGAGTTAGGGGGCACTTTAAGTTTAAGATTTGTGAATGCTAGTATGTGCTTATACACTAATTGAGAAGCTTAAAGATCTTAGACTAATGTACTCGTCATTTTAATACTAGAAGTTATTTTGCTAATCAGGATTAGTGTTAATTAAGTATGATTATTGAGCCTTAATTAGGATTAATTAAGCGAAGTATAATTAAGCTCAATCTTGATTAATAATAACTATGATTAATTAATTAAACTAATGATGAGGATTAAGGAATTTGGTAAAGCAAACAAGTAGGATATGCATACATCTCCCTTATTGTCCCACCTAGCCTTTGTATTTGCTACTTTTTGTCTTACCTTTAAATAAGGCCAAACCAAAGGATTGAATCAAAGAAATTTGCTGGAGAAAGAAAGAAAGAAAGAACTAGAGAAAAGGAGAAGAAGATAGAAAGAAGGAGAAAAAAAGAGAAAAAGAATAAAGCTTGAAGAACTCACCAAAAATCCTTTTTTGATCATCTTGAGGTAAGTTTTGAGCCCTAATTCTGGTAGTAATTCCTCCTGTCACTCAAGATTGAGAAGAAGTTAGAATCAATTTGGGTTAATAATGAAGTTATGGAAGGAAAGCTGAACAAGTTGGAAGACAAGCTAGATAGCCTAGATTTTTACCATTTTGACCTTAATTTTGATGCTCTTGTTGCATAAGAAGTCATACCCTCATATTTTGAAGTGAAATCCAAGAGTTTTACAAGTTTAAATTCATGTTTTGGGAGGATAAGCAAGAAGGGGTTTGAATGAGAAATAGAGTTCATGATTTCTATACAAAAACCTAAGTTTTGATTCCTATGTCTTAAGAATAAATCATGTTTTGAAGTTATTACTTTGAAAATAATCATATTTCCATGTTTTCCTTTAAGTTTTGGGTGTTTTGTAACAAGTTTTCAAGGTCCTAAAGCTTAGAAATGAGAAGAGGTAAGGTAGAATAAGAGGAGAAACTCGAGCAGCCATTTCCTCATGCGCTGAAGTGATTCCAACACGTGCGGCCAACCCTGCCAAAAATTGATTTTTGCTACTAAAATAAACGCACATGCCCTCAGATTTCCCGCGCCTCCTCCCGAATGTACAGAACCCCTGTTTCAGCCCAACTTCAAATGGACATATCTTTTTCATCCAGACTCAGTGTTAAATGATTCTTCAGCATAACTTCAAGCCTTGGACATGTAGTTATGTTTAATTTAGTGAAGGCTGCTCACTTGTTTCCTAACTGTTTCATGCTAATTCATCTCCTAGCTTAGTTCTCTTTCAAGTCTTCCTGTTTTCTTAAACCTTAAACATCTAAACATGATATTTTTCAATACAAAGCATATAAAATTGTTGTGGAATACTTAGGACACTTCAACGTATGGCTTTGGAACATTTCAACATTCATCAAACCTTGATCACCTAGGATGCTTCTAAGCATGCATTTGACACTTGTTAATCCTTGATTAGACTTGAAATAAGCTTAGAAAGACCTTGAACAATCTAAGAAAATAATTAAGAAATATTAAGGTAAGTTTAGGCACTTGAATTGAAGTAGGAGCTTGTAAGTTGATTTGTTTTCAATGCCATGTTTATGCCTTGTGTAAGTCAAACATTTTGGAGGAAAAACCCTTGTTCAAGAGCCATTTGTGAGTAGTAGTATAGTAAAGCTATGTTTGTTATACTATGATTTGAAATGCAAAACCTATGCTACGTTTATGAAAGTTATATTAATGTTTTACCATGAATGAACATCCTATACTCTTGTATCATGTACTAAGATGACACCTTGGATCTTGTTTTGTTATTGAGAAATCATGCCAATAATATTTAGCTAACTGAGCTCCTCTTGCCACCTATTGTGGACTCTTGATGTTCTCGAAGCCCTTGGACTGTTCATCGCTATGTGTATGCTTGCAAGTTAAGCTTTGTCTAACATGTACAAATTATGTTATGTTTGAACTACGATTTTGTGCTTGGTTTTATTAAAGCTTATCGATGTTCATTCATTTACGACTTTACTCTATTACTATTCACTGGGAAATGGCTCACCCATCTCGTTTATATACATATGTAGGTGATGAAGAGTTCGGGTATGAAGAGAAGTTGATTAGAAGTCGGTCTTGTGTGCTTGTGCTAGTTTTGTAAAGCTACGTCACAAGTGTTGTATTTTATTTTATCGTTTAAGTCATGTAATAATGTAGATAACAATACAAGTAGAATGTATGCTTTCATTTCATACAGTTATGCACTGCTCTGAATGGATATTTCAAATGGACTCAATATAAGCAAATAATGGCTTTCGTACTCAAAAATTAAAATTTTGCCCCAATTATCATTGGAGTCTAATTTTTTTGAAAGTTAGGCCTTTGGTAGTCCTCAACTACTGACTGATCACTAAACTATCCTGTTTGGGGTGGGATGGGGTCATGACACTCCATAACACTTTCACTAACGGACTTACCCCTCAAAATTTGCTCTCAATCTAAGATTTAAACTAGTCGCTCTTCATATGAGGCATCCTTATCTACCTCGAAATCGGCCGAATCAAGCACATGTGAAGGACTAGGATCATACTTTCGAAGCATAGATATGTGAAACACGTTGTGAACCCCATAAAGTTAAGGCAATAAGGCCGAACAGTATGGTATCTCTCCAATCTGTTTTGTGATGTCAACAGGCTCAATAAATCTAGGAGAAATCTTTCCACTCCATCATAATCTCATCAAACCCCGTCTTGGTGAGATTTTAAGAAACACATGATCACTGACCCCAAAAGATAGAGGCCTCCTCCTCCGATCGACATAACTCTTCTGACGACTCTAAGCTGAAGCCAACCTCCATCGGATGAAAGCAAACTTCTTAGTTGTCTCTGGCCCTAACATAGGTGCATTCTGTAGGCACCCCATTTTGACAGGCCCTATGACTTGGGCTTTCTTCGAATACCCGTTAATGAAAGTTGGAAATGTACTATTTTACGAATTCCTTAACAGGAGAGCTAGGTTCAAGCTTTAATCACAATCTTATACCTATTTTTGCGAAAATGCTTTCCAACCAAATTCAAACCTTTTTTTAACGTTTGGTTGTGTAGCTCCAAACGTTTCTACAATGTTCTGAGGTTCGCATTTTCAAAATTCAAGTGTTATACTTTTTCAATAAATTGAGCAAGGACAGAGTGGAGATGAGTGAAAGGAATGAGAATTCTCTGGAGGAAAAAAAAAAAAAAGCCTATTTTTCCCTTTAAAAAACCGTCTGGCCAAATGATTTTTTTTCTAGCCAAACATTTTTTTGTCTAGCTAGATGATTTGTCCAAGAAACAGAGCAGTTTTGGGAAAGTTGGCTCCCATACACGTGGATAAGGCCACTTGTCCATTTTTCAAATATTTTCTATCTCGATTTCTATAAATATCACCTCCCCCACTTCATTTTCAAGGGCTAGAAATTGTTTCCAAGGGCTTCAGACCACAAACCACCTTGAACTCAAAAACCTCTCACTGTCCCACCTCTCTCTTCACTAATACACCACCCAAACTCCATTAAAGCTAAGATTTGAAGCTTTTCTCTGAGATTTCAAAACATATTCCAAAACCTTGAGGGTTTTAGGAAGAAAGTTTGACAATCAAAAAGTCCATCATTTCTTCTAAAGGTGAACTTTGATCTTTTCTCACTCTCTCTCTCTCTCTCTCTTTTTCTTCATCATTAAGCTCTAAATTTCATTATTTACTTATTGTAATTATGTGATGAGTCCTCATGGATGCAGAGAGAAGTAGAAAGTCGCCACCCATTCATTGAGTTAATAGTTTTCTTTGCTTTTCTATAGTTTTCCTCCATTTTCTTGCTTTCTAGATGTATAATTCATTGTTGTATATAGATGTATTGATTGGAACCTTGTAGATGTGGAGGGAAGTAGAAAGTAGCCATCCATCCACAAGTTTGATTATGTAGAGTAGATTTTCTCCTCTTTATACATTTTCTCATCACATATCTCATCATTCAAGCATATTAGCCCATATGCTTCAACCCATACTCAATCTTAATGGGTAGAGGTGGTTGTTCCATGGGGTTAGTTGGATGATTTTCAGGATTTGATGTTAAGAAGGTAGTTGGCTTTCATTTTGATTGATTTTTCTTGGAAGTAAAGTAAGAGGTTTAGGGTCAAAGATGTTGAAAACTCTCTTCTCAATCATTTTTGAGCATAGAAATAGGTGAAAACATCCTTGCTCCATGAATAAAAGAGGAGTCTTCAATAACCTTTGATGAATCTCTTACTTTAGAGTCAAAACTTCCACAAAGAAATGGTGGGAATTAATATACTCTCTCCAATTAATAGCATGAATTCGGGTACTAACCTGCCCTTATTCACAAAGAGATGATTGTAGGTTCCTATGTATTTCTTGGGCTTGAATTTCCTTCTTTCTTTAATTCATTTACTTTGATGAATTGTTGTAAAATATGTTGTATATGGCTATTTTGTGTTGTTGTTAAGGGTTGAGGCCTACCTACCTCTTCCTTAAATGTTTTCTGTAAGAAGGAGAGGTAGAAAGGATGAGCACCTCTTAGAAGATGTGTTTTGTTCATGTTCTAGACCTGCTGGATAAAATAGAGTTTTCCTCGAAGTATATGTTCGGCCAGACCACGTTTTAGTCAGCTGGATGAATTTGTGTATGGCCAGATGAGTTTCTCATAACAGAATAGGGCAGTTTCTGGGGAGTGCTCTCATGGGCATTTTGTGGTTGTTGTTTAATTTTTATCATTCATTTTAGTATGATTTGTTAGATTTAACTCTAATTTATTTGGATCAATTCATTGTTGTAATAACTTCTCCAACCACACGTCTTTTCTTTTCTTATTTATTCATTGTTGTAATAATCTTCCACCTTCCTTCTTTCTATTTTTTTTTCCATTCAAATTGTTGTAATAATTTCCAACCCCACATCTTTCTATCCCTTTTATTTATATGCTTTATGTCTATATAGCATCATATTTTATTTATCATATTCATGACTTGCATCCATTTTTCATGCATTCGGGTTCAGTTCATTTGCATTTGTGTGATTTATCATTTTTGACATACCTATGTGCGCCACCTCATGTCTTGAGATGATACACAAGTCATTTGTTAGTAGTCGGACCTCTAGATGCATTTTATGTATGTATTGCATTAGCTATCTATATATAGATCATGCATACACTTCTAATAAATTATTTTGGCTTACCACGGAGGAGTAATAGGTAAGCATTTCCAGTTTTAGCATTTTGTGTGTACATGTTACTTACTATGTCTGGCATTATACTTGTGGCTACCTGCTTGTCAGGAATATCTGTATGAATGCCAGTGAATGGCAGTTGTGTCACTTGAGTTGGGACGACATTGATTCTTATGTTTGTTAGCTTAATTTTCCTTTGAGTTATACATGTTGCAAAACTCTTTTAAATTCATGAGATCAAAACATCCCAAGATGAGTAACATGATCTATACTTGTTTGCCTCATATAATGTTAGTATTATTTAATAAATCAAAACGTGAACATACAGCGTCTACAAAACTCATATTATGGTTTAGTAGAGGCCAATCTTTTGATCGGGTGAGAAGGGAGTGCTCAATTCATGACCTTCCTCCCTCATACCTAAGGTTCCAAACTAAGACATCTTTAGTTATGACGAACAGTAGCCTTTGGCATGAGTCACAGTTTTCTTAGGTTTCTCAAAAGATTAGGTAGCGACTTTGAGATTTGGTGATGCAGTCCATTTTTGGTATATTTTGCAATAAATGGATTTTCTGTAAAGTTATCGGATTTGGACTCTCATTTTCTATTTCACACTACAATAGTGATATTAGATCAAAAATTGAGAGTATGAACTATCGGACGCACTCAAGTACCCCCTAGGACTCCTATACATTTTCTAACTTGGCCTAACATACTGGTAATCTACAAGGCCGGCCATACAAGGCCTCAAAAGGTGCCATTCCAATGCTAGCTTGGAAGCTATTATTATTTGCAAACTTAATAAAAGGTGAAAATCACCACGATCACTGGCATCAAAAAATCGGCACACCAAGAAAGGGACGAAAAGCTTATCACCACGAAGAAGTGCCCGAGCCTCTCCCATAGGCATTCCACAAATCTCAGCAAGGATACAATAATGACTGATCATCGAAGAATAGAGGATGACCCTATCTTGAGAGAACTCCATAAGAGCCTGAAACTTTTTAAAAGTGGATCATAACTCCTGAGAACCAAACCTAAAAACATGAGCCATGAGATCTCAAAATCAAACTGCAGGACGGAGGAAAAGAAAATGCAAAGGGACCAAGCATAGACGGAAGAGAGCATTGAGGCCAAAATTAGCAAAGTTCAACTTATCAACTCCATCTAAACCGTTCGTTCAGTCTTCAAGCTTTGAGACATTTTCGAAGTCCATCTTTTCCAAAAGAGAAAAGCCAAATCTATTTTTTGTCCTAGAAATCGAGGATGGAGCGCTTAAATAAGGAAAAAAGTGTTGCTTTAGGTGCAAGATAGTTGTCGCCAACTTTGAATGTCACATGGATGGTCTGGCCGGACAAGTCCTTATACGGCTGTACAATAAACTAGCCGGGGGTAAAAAGAATTCTTGACCTAGGTCGTAGCAAAAAAGAAAGCCCCGGCCGGACAATATATGATTTGACTGTACACTTCTACTCTAGCCGGACAACTTTGTTGAATTTATGGGCAGTTTAGTTGCAGCTTGCAGAAGGTGGTTCTAGAGTGCTAATAGTGTCTAGAAGAGTCCTTTTCTCTTTTTAGTTAGTGTTTTCATATTCTTGTCTTATTTTGATTGTATTTTGCATTTATAGACTTGTATTTTCATTTGTTGTTCATTGTCAACTCAACATTTGATTCAAGAGCCTATAAAATGTTAAACTTCTCTGTTTTCAATAAAATGTTTTTTATGCTTGTCCGAAGTGCTATGCAAATCCATTCACCATGTACAAAATGTTTTCTTTTTATAAACAGAAGTGAAACCCCGATTAAGTTTTTACAAAATCTTTTACAAGAAACAAGTGTTGTATAAGTGTTTTCCTAACTCCTAAAGCAAAAAAGAAAAGAAGAAAAGACCCCTCAAATCTCTCTGCGTCTCTTTGGCGCAGAAGTGTTAGGAACGTTGGGAGAATGAGCATCCCCATCATCATCATCATCATCATCATCATCACTTTCATCATCACTCTCATCATCATCATCATCATCATAATAATTCTCGTCATCAATGGAAGGAGTCTCTTCTCTCTCAGGTGCAAGAGAATCTCCTCTCTCTTAGGTATAGGAGGAGGAGGAAGTACTACTAGGCCTACAAGCACGATTTCCATAACAAGGTAAATGATAGTGTGCAAGTGGTATGATGGCAATAAGTATGTATGAACAGAGCAAAACTGAAGTGTACAGGTAGGACAGAGCATGATACGGAAAAAATATATATATATACTTGGGCTCTGGTAATGATAGTGGCAATCTTCAATATCCGGATAATCACCATCAGGCCCTCTATCACCTGTAGGCACTATTCTACAAAGGCCGCTGGAACCTGTAAGTGATTAGATCATCAAAGAACAATGTGAAGGGAAAATAAGGGGAGTATTGAAATCCAGAGCATAATAGACTCATGCCTGTTGGACTTCAAGAGGCATAATCAACTCACGGTCCTCTAGGATAACTATAAGAAGTCTGTCTATAGCCCTCCAAACCGTTGGAAAAGCACCTCATCATAGACCTCTAGAACAGCCCCAATCACAACAGCACCTCGACCTCGGCCTTGACCTCTACCTCGACCTTGGCCAGTAGTAAGAGCCACTGGAGGCTCAGGATCAGCAGGGATAGCAGTAAAAGCAGGACTAAGATCAATGGCCAAGTGCCTTAAGAGATGAGATCTGATGTAGGCAATATAGTTCCCATCCTCCATTAATAACTGGGTTATATGATCATATTGTGGTAATGAGTCTTATATCAAGAATTAGTAGAGGTTCATCTTTGATCGGGTGAGTGGGGATGCTCAATTCATGACCTTCCCCCTTTACACCTAAACTCCTGAACCAAATTTTTTGGTTGTAACTGGCAGTGGCCTATATTGGTAGGAGTCAGGGTTTTCTACTTTCCCCATAAATAATAGGTGGTGACTCTATGTCTTGTGATTTGATTAGTGGATTTTCAATGGACATGTTAAGCGTAGACCATTCATTTCTGTTTCACATTGCACCCCAATATTATAAGTGAGACGTAGAGAAATGTCAGGCAACTATCGAGCCTTCCAAAGATACCCTCCCTCTGGGGGAGATCCCACATATATCTTTTCGAAAAACCGTATCAAATTGCCCTTACACTGGGAGATTGAGATTTCCATCGACTTAGTGTTAGGCATGATACCAATTTACATGGCACCGTACAGATTTGAGCATGCCAAGTTGAGTTAATTAAAAATGCAATTGCAAAACTTGTTAGACAAGGGCTCCATTCGCCTAGCATATCACCTTAGGGAGCACCGACTCTCTTTGCTAACAAGAAAAATGGTTCACTATGGTAGTATAAGTTGAATCAAGTCACCTTTAAGAACAAGTACTTGTTACCCAGGATAGATGACTTATTTGACCAACTTAAGGTTTCTCGTTGCTCTTCAAAGATAGATTTGAGATTGTGGGATCATCAGTTGAGAGTGAAAGAGGAGGATATTCAAAAAATGGCATTTCACACGCGTTATGGCTACTACAAATTTCTAGTCATGCCTTTTAGGTTGACAAATGGACCACTTCCTTTTATGGATTTGATGAATCAACTCTTTCGAGAGTACTTAGATTGGATTGTAATCGTTTTCATGGACGACATCTTGATTTATTCACCTTCCGATGAAGAATACGAGGGACAACTATTGCAAGCAAGGGCCGCGTTCGCCCTTAGTGGTGCTGTCGAGATAATGACACCACTAGTTCGGATGACATCGTCTTCCACCTTATAGCGCTACGCAACCCTCTCATTTGGTTGCTAACCTTTTTAGGTGGCTTGTGGATTATCTGAGGGAGCTATTCGGTTGGTGGCCCATCTTGAAAGCAATGGCCGCCATAGATTCATTGTAGTTCTCATAACATTTCGCTAGGTTGTATCCTAATTTCCCAAAGTTCGTCTATCTGCTGAGGCTACTTTTGATTAGTTATGAATCTTTCTTTGAATGACCTTTGGAGTTGGCAAAAACCTTGAATTGAATTTGGCTCGAGTTTATAATATGGTATGGCCAGTTGTCCTAGGCTGGAAGAGAACATTCCACACATGAGTTCCTCTTCATCTTTATACAACATTATGGCCTGGCGGTAGTGCCTAATATGGTCAATGGGGTTAGATTTTTCATTATACAGGGTGAATGTCAAGGCTTTGAATTTCCTAGAAAGAATGGCTTCTGCAATTCTCCGCACAAATAGTATGTGTTGGAGATCGCCATCTGACTCATTGTGGTCTCCTCAGCTAGGTTTTTTCCCATCGCTGTGTCGTATTCGTGTTCTCTCCTCAGCTCTACCATCTGAGTTAGACTGGTCGTCATACCTCTTGGAGTTGTTATAACTTTGGAGCTTTGCGTTGCTATATTCCATACTTCTTCGGGTATCCTGCGCTTTTGAGACCTTATTAGCGTAAAGCTCCTTGTCATCAACTATGCACTGAGCTATTTTTTGTAGCTTTCGTTCTGGTAGTTGGCCTTTTGTTTGGCAGTTCGCAACTTTTGCCTCTTTCAACTCCTTGATTAGGTGTTGGTTTTCTAGAGTTATGGCCTCCATCTGCTTCTCTCTGCTTTCAAGACGCTTCGAAAGGATTTGGATCGGGTTGTTCGAACGTGGACTACAATTTGCAACCTCTAGGTTAACAGGGGTGGCTTCAAGATTAAATAGGATCGGTGGAATCACTTCAGTTAAGTGGGCTCATCGCCTCTTAGTTGTATGGACAACAATATTCTCGTTATCAGCTTCCATGGGTGAGTTTGAGTTTTTCCCACAAATGGCACCAGTTGTGGTGGGACGAAAACTATGCTCCTAGCTCCCGTGGAAGATTGATAACTGGCTATTGTTGAATTCCTGCACACAAAGAAATAAAGAGGCTCTAGCAAACGTTGTTTGCCAGATAAGTCCTACGAAGGTTTGATCAATTATGTCTCTTAATATTTCTTGAAGTTCTTAGTGCTTTTGTTCCTCATTTTTCACTTATCTCCACTTTCAGCATGCAATCCCAATTGAGAAAAGTTAGGGATCATGAAAATTTTGTCATGAAAATGATCATGAAAAATTTATGATCTTTAAATTACCTTGATTAGTGTGTGGTGCTTTATTCTAAATGTAATCCAAGGATCATAAAATTTTCATGATTATTTTCATGAAAGGTTTTTCATGATACCTAACATTGCTGATCCCAATTTATAGAGTCCGTTATTGCTTTATTATTGTCGTTTCTCTTCTTTGCAATGTCAATTTCACTTTCTTTTCGTTTTTTTTTTCTTCAATGGGATGTGTCCCTTCATTTGATGCATTCCTACATCCTTCCTAGTTTTCAACCAACCTTTTCTCGTCAACAACGTTATCTCTTCGGTATTTGGTCTTGTGGGCAGATCGGCTAGAATCTCCAGTGATCTTTGCCAAAGGGGATGGATTTTTTAGGTTATCACAGTACCGATATTGAGTTTAAAGACTAAATTCCCTTCCCCCCCCCCCCCGGTTGATTTTACTTAACGAAAATAGGTGAATAGTTTAAATTGTAAACAAATCAAAAAAAATTAGATTTAAAATGATAAAATAAAAAAACTCAGAATTTATTTGTTACATGACTCAAACCCTAATTTTTTATTATTATTTGTAATTGTCCCAAATTTTATTCTCACCACTAAAGTGAGTTATATCGATCACTTTATAACCATCTCCAACGGTTACTCAAATCTATCATCAAATTTAAATTTAGTAAAAAATGACTCTTTTTTCTGCTCTAAACAGTTTAATCAAATATATATCAAATTTAGGATTTCACTTTTCTTTCATGAAACTGAGGACCAATATGTCTTTCATCAAATCACTGTTCGTAACCATTTGATTTTCACCACTGAATGTCCCTTCAGATGTCCCCTGGATTACCACCTCAAAGAGAAAATTTGTAAAAAAATTACACAGACCGGTTGACCCCCTAGTCGAACCCCTAGATAACTACCTCAAGATAAAAAATTTTACACTAGTCGTTCTACCAGCTGGATACCTTCCCAGTCGACTGGTGCTTTGATGAAACTTGAAAAACTTCCATTGAAATGCTTGATATCAAATAGAACTTTTACTCAAATTTTTACTCAAATTTAATGAAAAATTTGATGTATCGTTTGAGATGTTCTAAAAAAAATGAATTACATCAAATTAAACTATTAATTTAAATTATTAAACAAATTTGACAATAAAAAAAAAAAGAAGAAAATATTATTATCCAGTGATAATGTTTAAAAATCATTACGCATTAATGAAAAAATTATACTCCCTCCGTCCCAAAATAATGGTCCCTTTTGGGGAATCCAACTTTTTTTGGTAGTACAATTATTGCATTTGAAAAAAGTTACTTTTTCAAAATTATCCTTTTAATAATACATTTTTTGAGAATATCAATGTCATAATTTTACTTTTCATATTGTTTATTAATTTAAAAGAAGGGCAAAATAGGAAATTTATATTATTTTTGTACTTGATTTTTGAAGAGGGACTAATATTTTGGGATAATGAAAAATGAAATAAGAGACTAATATTTTGGGACGGATTGAGTAATTATAATTATAATTAGTTATATTTATAATTTTTATCATTTTTTATAATTTTCTTCTTTGAGAGTCACGCTAAGTTATTTGTTAAAATAAAAAGTAAATAAATAAATTAAAAACCCTGTGATTGTTGTTGGAGATGTCACCTCATCACGGAAACCGTACGTAATGGTGGGTCCCTGGTCTGTGCATCCTTAATCATAATAAATGTCACCACGCAAACCGTACGTAATGGTGGGTCTCTAGCCATGACTAACGCAGACAGAAAAAGTAGGAAACTAAAATCCGATCATTGGATTCTGATAAAAATGATGCCACGTTTTTCTGATGTACCTAAACAAAAATAATACTATAATTTATTTTATTTTATAAACTTTCAAAAATGGAAGCACACAAAGAATAGAGTAAAATATTTTTTTAATAATATTATTAGAATAATATTATTGTAAATCAGAATAATAATATATTACTATTTAAATCAATTTTAACAATAATTTTTTGTAAAAAAAAAAAAAAAAAAGAACTCCATACGGATCATATAGATCTTGATAAAATGATTTTTAAAATACTAATTTTATTAAAAATCGACATCTAAATCAAAAATTATATTATTTTGAAATTTAATATTTTGATAGTAGTGTTATGTGTTAGATTTTTTAAGAATTTTTTTTTTATATTTGTCCTTAATATATTAAAGTTTTATTACGAGGAGGATTTTGATCAAATCCCCAAAAAATAGTTGGTTTTCTTGATTGAAATTAGTGGTGAGTATGGTCCGTATTGGTTTGACTTAGAGTAAAAACATGACTAATTTGTTATGGTGGTGTTACATATACCAATTAATAAACACACTAGTATACCAACTAGTGTTAGGTCATTATTACTGACCCCACCAATTATACAAATTACAAATACTCAAAATTTTTAAAATTATGTCACATCATCGGTTAGTAAATTAGTTAGTATATTAATTAGTACAAATAACATTTTTCAATCTGTTATCTATAGTTTCATAAAAATTGAAATTAATTCGATTCATTTAAATAGTGTAATTAATTCAAACCAAACCATTTAAACACAGTTCAATTCAATTTGGAACTACGGATTTACATAATCAATTAATAAAGAAAATTTATATAATATTTTCATTTCATAATTTTTTAAAATATAAACATACATATTATTTCACCATTAATTTAGACAAACATAAACGACACTAGCAATAGCAATCACCAAATTCAATATATATATAACTGATTCCAACATTAGATGATTACAACACTACAATTAAAAAATAAAATAAAATAAAAAATAAAAAAACACAAAAATAATAACAAAATTCCATAGCAGCAGCAGCTTCATGGCAACAAATTCCACACCAAATTCCGAAGGTGTATGACATAAATATAAGAGGTATGATAGTATGTATTAGGAGTGTATAATATGAATATAGTCTAAGTTACATATGGTCTGGATCGATTCCAATCTGAAACCACGAAGTGTAATTCGGAACCGATCCGTGAAATACGGTCCCTCAATTTTTTAATCTAGAACCAAATCACTTATTCAAAAAATCAGTCTAAACCTACGGATTAGACTAGACTGGACCAATTTGCGGATTTTGCAGATTCTTTATTCAACCCTAATTCAAATAAATACAAGTAGGTGTGCATAAATCTCAAGCTGGATTAGATTTGGGCTGGATTTACGCCATAAGTTAGAAGATATATGTTATTTTAAGCCTGACTTGGTTTGATAGCGAGTCTAACTTAACTATCTCAAGTCTAGTTCAAAAAAACTTCAAATCTCAAACTCGCCTACTTAACTATGAACTATTAATTTTTTTATTTTTTAGTTGATCTTAAATAGATATTAAATTATTTAGATCATTTTATTTAAATGTTTAATTTAAGTCCTACAAAGAAGTATATATATGTTTTTTATTTTTTCTTTAATATTTTTTTTAACTTTATTTTATAACTAAAATAATATAAAATTATAATTAATATTTTATAAGTGGATGGGTCAAACTGAATTAAGGCCTCATTTGGGAACAAACTATTTTATTACTCCCTCCATCCCAAAATATTAGTCCCTTATTCTATTTTTCATTATCCCAAAATATTAGTCCCCTTTCAAAAATTAAGGAATAAAAAAATATGAACTTACTATTTTGCCCTTCTTTTAAATTCATTAATAATACAAAAAGTATAATTAGTACAATTGATATTTTCCAAAAAAATGTACTATCAAAAGGTAATTTTGAAAAATTAGTGTTTTTAAAATATAATAATTGTACTATCAAAAAAAATTAAATTTCTCAAAAGGGACCATTATTTTGAGATGGAATGAGTAACCTTTTAGCTTTTTAAGAAAATATGTATAGGAAAGTAAAAAAAGTAATATGACAACTTATAGTTACTTTTTGACTAAAATATATAGTTGACAAACGAGGCCTGAGTTAGAACTCTTTCATCCTATGAATGAAATGAAGCATTATTTCAAAATCACCAAATAATTTCATACGCTAAGACACCATAATAAGACAAAAAAATGTTATAGATCATAAAATTCTGCCTACCCAAATGTGATATATGTTGCAGATTTAAAATTTGTGGAGTGAGGGTCTTATTTAGAATGATCTTAGTCTTTATATATAATTTTTAAGATAATTTTTCAAGTGATTTTTTTAAATTTGTAATATTATTGTAATAAGAAAGAGGGAAAGTATAGACCAGATAATTTTGTTGTGTTTCTCTTCTGCAAATCCTCTTCAATACACATTCCTAAGAAGTGTATCATATACACTTTGTTATGTATATATACTAGCGTATGTCCGTACCTAAAGGTACGATGTAAATTTTTTTTTCTTTTCAAAGAGTAGGGAGTGAGTTTTTTAAAATGTTTGAAACTGGAAATATATGAATGAAGTACATCTAATAAAAAATTTAAAACATGAAAAAAATTTATTAAAGACAAAAATAAAAGATTCAAAAAATAAAATTTAATTTGAAAACCAAATTTCAGCCATCATATTATTCACGTTCCACTTTAATGCATAGCCAACATGGTCATTGACCCTCTGCATCTTCATAACATTGTTGCTTACACTAAAACATAAAAAGATCACACAATGGCAGAGACTAAATTAGCTATATAGTTTTATTATGATAATTTGAATTGTTCAGTTTTTCAAATCCCATGTATAAATTAGTTATGAGAAAAATTAGATTGATAAGATAATTATAACTACGTTGTTTCATCGTATATATTTGTCTTAAAAAAATAGACGATAAGTATAATTTTAAAATAATCCACAATTTTTTATATATATAAAATCACATAATTATAATTACTAAATTAATATAATTCTGTTTATGAATAATTTACAAATAACAAATAAACAAATTAAATCATTTTATGGTATATCTACACCCCCACAAAGCCTCCAACTCACACAGTGGATTGGGAAGAATTCTCCCCCTACTATAAATAAGACAATAAAAGACTAATAAGGAGATTCAAAACCGAAAAGCAAGTCCATTAAAATTATACTCACACCATACTAATAGATGCCGTTATTGTGTATCCAATTGTAACACCTATGAGATTACCATACTGAGCTATTCCACATAGCTTCACCTGGATGCCTCTTGAGAAAAATAGAAATGACCCAAATCCATGAATATTTGAAATTTCTTCCTTTACCCATATCATAGTTTCAACAACAATAAAACTAATCATAAAATTAATCACAAAAGATACACGGGAAAAAAATATAACTACAGATATTAAACATTGGAACTTGTCATTGAATAATTATAAACTACTACACCTAGAAATTTTGCCCCTCATAATTCTAAATTGTAACTGTATTTTAGTGATCAATTCTGTAAAAATAAAACAGTACTTCTCTTTGCATAGAAACCAATCTAAAAATCAGAGGCAATCTTTATATGATTAGTTTCTGTGTTTCTAAAAATTGGACATAATTTTCATATGATCTGTTTATGTGTTTCTAGACTTTTTCATTAATAAAATGATGGAATTGAAATTTGAGAGGTGGGGCTACCCCTCTATTACAGCCCATCCCATTCTATTTGCTTTTGTGTTGGAAAAATGTGAGGTGCCTTCAGATGGTGTTCCCATGTGGGTTCATGACAGACCTGTCACTGGCTAACTGATTGTCTAACTGATCCAAACACCCATGTCTTCATCCCAGATGCTTTCTCTGTGTGGTATTGCCAACGAATTTGATTTACTATCAATCTAGATTCTGTAGTTCTGAAAGTAGTTTGGGACAACACTAAAAACATACCTATAAAACCCATGAAGAAAAACACCTTTACGGAGTGTTCTTTCTTTGGCCATCACATCATTCACCAAACTTAAAATTTTCCGTCAGTCACCAAGTTATATTAAATCATAATTGAAAATGGCAAAAATGAACAGCAAGAGAACCAAATGTTGATCAGCAAATTTTTATAAACAAAAATGAACCAGAAAATGGCAAGAGAAGAAAACGAAGAGGAATAGAGAGAGAAGGGGAATAGAGACAGAAATCTTACCTTGCACAGATAGAAGCCTTAGGTTTGGTGTAGCTCTGAAGTAGCTCTGTTTCACCAAATAATAAACCATGAACCAGAAACAGAAATGATGATAAACCAGAAACCATGAATCAACAATTTAAATTTGAAGCATAGAGAGAAAGAGAGAGAGGGAGAGAGGTATCGGAGAGCTCCAATCGGGGTTCGAAGCAAAGAGAGAAAGCGGGTGGGTGGTGGTGGAGGGTTGCGAATTAAAGTCACTGAGAGAGAAAGGGGGAGAGGCAGAAATCGGGTGGGAGGATTGCGAATTGAAGCCAGTGGGAGAGAAGTGGAGAGATAAAGAAGAGGAACAAAGAGGGAGATAGAGATAAGGAGGGAATAGGAGGAGACGTGCAACAGAGGGAGAGAGAGATAAAGATGGAATGGGGAGAGACGTGGGTAGGTGGGAGAGGGAGAGAGCACCGAGTGTTTGGGCGGGAATTAAAGCATATCTCAATCATCTATATTTATCACAATTAATCTGAGTCCTTAAAATGAAATGTATCTCTGATACATTTTACATATTTTCAAAAACTGTTCTACTTTATTATATAGATATATATGTATATATTTACAGTAAATGTTATGCAATTTTTTGATAAAATTATGACAAATTTATTGTTGAAATATGAACTAACATATTTTGTACAAATGTTATACATTTTTGTGGTAAAATTTGAACTACGAAATGTGTAAGTTTACCACAAAAATACTATAAAAAAATTACACAAATTATCCTAATTTTATTAAAAAATTAAATAACATTTACCATTAATATACGTAATATGTATAAAAAAACGATCATGCTACGTAGCTCGAAACTGCGGCTCAAAACCGCGGCTCGACACCAAAACGACGTCGTTTTGGTGTCGAAATTTTTTTTTTTTTTTTTTTTTTTTTTCTTCCTCCTGGTTTTCTTACAGAACGAAGAAGAAGAAGAAGAAGAAGGGAGAGGAGGAGGAGAGGAGGGGGAGGGGAGAGGAGGAGGAGGAGGAGGAGGAGGGGGAGGGGCCATAAAAATCGGGGCTGGAGGAGGGGAGGAGGGGAGGGGAGGGGACGGGGCTGCGACGGCGGGGCTGGAGGAGGAAGGCGAGGACGACGGCGGGGCTGGGACGGCGGGACTGGGCTGCGACGACGGCGGGAAGACGACCCACGGCGAGGAGGAGGAAGGCGAGGACGGTGGCAGACGACGGCGGCAGACGATCGTCTTCTCTCTCCCTCTCCCTCTCCCTCTCCCTCTCCCTCTCCCTCTCCCTCTCCCTCTCTTTTCTCCTTCTCTCTCTCTTTTTCTTCTTTTCGAGCCAAATCGAGCCTGGTAGCATTCGAGCTACCAGGCATTTCCGATAAAAAAAATGTGTAACAAAGCTACATATAATACACACCCTACAAAGGGCTTTACTTTTCTTTTTCGTGTTTTTTTTTTTTTCATTTTTCATTTTTTTAAATAAAAAATAACAAAAAATTTAAAAACATTAAGGCCCTGTTTGTCAATGTTTATCTTTATAATTTTTTGTTTATATTTATAAAAAATTTAAAACTGGAAATAAAAATTCGTTTAGTATTTGAATTCGATTATAAAAACTTCTAAACAGTTTATCGAATTTACTAAATATTTGTAAATACAAAAAAACTTGATTTAACTTGTTTAAAAACAAAAAAGGAAAAAAAAAACATTTTTCTTATGTTCTCATTCCCTCTAGCCACCACCTACCGCTTATTATCATCATCATTGGCCATTCTTATCGGTACTTGCGAGAGTAAGAAGACTAACTCTCATAAGTACTAATCTAACAATCAACAAGTGACTTTCGTTGATAAAAGCATTTAAAAGAAAATTTGAAAATAAAATAAAAATAAAAATAAAATTGGCTATTCTCATTGGTCACCTCCCCTAGCAACGACTTTTGTGGTCGACAACCAGTTTTGTCCGTTGTCACTACCTATTTTCTTTTTAATTTAAAATATACATAAATTTTAAATATTACCAAATGGCAACTTTAGATTTTATATAATTTTTATTTTTATGTGAATTTTTTTAAATTTATAAACTTTTTTTATGTTTCTTAAAAATTGTGTTTTTTCAAATTTAAAAATAGTTTAGCAAACAATTTTATATTTTCTGAAAAATGAGAACATAAAATTAAAAAAGAAACAACCACAGCCACTCATTACCTACCATTCCCCTAAATAAATAAATAATAATAATAATAATAATCAGGTAAATTACAAATACACCCCTGAGGTTTATAATTTCATAACAATTGCCATTTTATTAATAAATTATCAAGTCAGTTAACTTTTTTAATGATATTAGAAATACATTTCAATTAATAATTTAGGTAATTTTATTATTGTATAGTAAAGCAATTATGAATTTCATTTTTTTAGTTAATTTTGATAAATAAAAATTCTAATAAATGGGCATTTATAATTTTTCAAACCACATGGGACAATCTGTACTTAAGCAAATCTTAGGGGGTGTATTTGTAATTTATCCAAAAAATCTGTATCTTTAAAAGCATTTCTCCTAGGAAATTCTATTTTCGCACACCTATTTACCTCAGTACACATAATTTCTCAATGCACTTACTTATTAATTTGGTTATTGATTATTCTTTTCATTCCACACATTTTGTGTTCCAATATACCATAATTCATATCCTTATATGCACACCACCTAAACCCTCCTTCTACACACCTTTACTTATTCGATTGAAAGCCCTCTTCCACACACCTGATGTATGAAAATGATCCACTGAAAAAACAATAAAGAAACAATGAAAGCCCCCTTATTCTTTTCATCTTAATTTCCTCCATTCTATGTTGATTTAATGCTACTAAATTCCTAAATTGAAATCTATATAGTTTAAAATCACTCTTGTACTAGAAGAATTCTAGATCATCTGAATAATTGTTGTGTGGTATTTGTAAGCAGTATAAATGCTATGTTTTTGGTGTCGATCATCACTGTAATGTCTTGATGAACCCTCATTTCGAAGATCAGAGTGTTTAAGTATGATAACTTGGCTTACCAAACAAAAAGTGAAAGAAAAAATAAAAGTAGTTGTAACCACTGTTGGACAATCTTTAATGTATTTCAAAGAAAAAGAATCAAGGAAAAAGAAAGAGAAAGACTGTTTGATTACAAAAAAACAAACCAGTATATAAAATAAAATAAAACAACAGATTAACAAAATCAAAATATGGAAAAAGAAAAATAATAAAACAGAAAGTAAATTAATTACTTACATTATTAATTTCTCGAACAAAATTTTGATCAAGTCCAATGTTTAACACTGTGTCTTTAAAATAGATTCGTCCTCTCCACTGTACTTTCAAATTGTCAACGTCTATCTCCCAACTTTGGCGCATGGATTCCACTTAAAAATTAGACCAAAGTTGAGGAAAAACTATTTTTTCAAAACCATTTCTTATAATCCCCCAAAAGAGTAGGTGAAGAAGAAGAAATAGTTTTGAAAGAGATTTTTAATGTGCTAGACAGAAAACAACAATCTGAGTTTTAATTGTTGTATAATTTCTGATTCTTAACACAACAACAAGATTAATCATCTTTTACATTTTAAATTAGGGGTTTTTTATTATTAAAGATGTGCATTGAGCTTTTTTGTTTTAAAAAGATATATATAGAGAGATTAGAATATAATATTAAATGTGTACTTTAATGCTCATTATAATTATTTTATTTTAAAATATAATTATTATTAAAATAAAATTTTATTAAATATATAAACTAAAATAAATAAGTGTTAAAATTTTCCATTTCTCCTCTCCCCCCCTCCCCCTCTCTCTCTCTCTCTCTCTCTCTCTCTCTCTCTCTCTCTCTCTCTCTCTCTCATAATACACACACAATTCGTACCTTGCTCTCTCCAGCGTTACCAAGTGTACTAAAAGGTATGCACTGCACTACTCCAAAATGAGAACATAAAATTAAAAAAACAAAAAAACCACAGCCACTCATTGCCTACCTTTCCCTATAAATAAATCTGTATCCTTAAAAGGCATTTCTCCTCTCTTCTCTCTCTCTCTCTCTCTCACTCTCATACGTACACAACTCACCTTGCTCTCTCCAGTGTTTGATGACCAATTGTATTCATAAGGTATGCACTCTTCCCCCTTTCCTGTCAGTTCTATGGCTCTTAGGCATCAAACTATTCACATTAGTCGCGCCAAATGTTATTTTTGATTAAATATAAGAAAAATATTTAGAATCATGGCAAGGAGAGGACACCTATAATTTTATTAATGTATTCATCATTAATATATTTTTAAAAAAAAATTAGAATTATGTCTGATAATAATAAAAATGATTCAAATCATTTTAGGAATTGTGGGGTTATATTTTATGGATATTTCTATAATTACTATAAATATAATTAGTAAATCATAAAATTTTTACGAAAGTAGGGGGTGAAGTAGATAGGGTTTTGAGAGGGAGATTGAAATGGAGAGAAAGAGACTATGAAGTATGGATATTTTGAAAAATATGTCGTACTCGTAATAGGTACTTACTGGCATATGGTACTTTGTATGGTACTTCTGCACATGTACCGAGTACATGAAACACGTATCTAAATTTTTTCTTCTTAATTTTTGACGTACCTAGACATACTAAGTATATACCCAAACCGTACCGTACCTCAGTTGAAACAATATTTTCTTCTACTACAGAGATAAAATTCATTTCGCTAGACTTCTTTTTAATTTTTAGTTTTGTGCTTAGCATGATTTTAAAATTAAACTATGGTTTGTAAGTTATTTAATATATTGACATTTAATTTTGATATATACTTTTACTTTTGGCATTAAATGTTAATTATAGGTTAGATCTTAACAAATTAAACTATTTAATTAATTTTTACATTACTCTAAATTAAAAATAAATATTTTTTATAAGCGTATCAAGCCGTATCCGTACTCTATTTTTTAAAAATTTTATCATATCGACGTACCCGTATCGTACCAATACCAATACTCATTCCCATACCTATGCTTCATAGGAAATAGGAAAGATAAAAATTGAATAGTTTATTGTTTAATAGTTTCTCTTTCTTCTTGAATCGTTTTATAAAAATGATAATTTGTCTAAATGACTCTGTTTGAACCGGATCTGCTTTATGTTCAAATTTCAATAGATAGATTGCAGTGGATTGATCCGTTCAAATTTCTCTTAAAAAATTTGATAAATCTGTCCTGGGTTTTTGTTTTTGTTTTTTTTTTATCTGTTGTGTTTTTTTGTTTCAAAATCTAAACATATCTGTAAAATTTTGTATAGTGTGTTGCTTCATTGATCATCTGCTTAGATTTTCAACAGAGAAAAAATTGACTAGGATTAGGTTATACCAAAGATCTTTTCATTCAAAAAACTGAATAGATAAAAATAGATTTCAACATATAAGAAAAATTAGCATAAGAATTTCAACAAATAAGAAAAATTAGAGAGAGAAACCCACAGAATTTGAACAAATAGGAAAAAAATTAAATGGATAGATATAAATTTGAACATATAGGAAAAAAATTGAACATATGGAGAAAAAATTGAACAAATTTCAATAGATAGATATAAATTTAAACAAATAATCAAAAAATGTCAATAGAAAAATTAAGGGGTAAAATTGGAAGCAAAATATTCTCCAAAACCAACAAAAGAAATTCTCACCAAATTATTTCACAAAGGGTGGGCCTCTTACCAAGAAAAAATATCCATTCAACGTAATACGTTATACCATTCTTAGACTGGATTTATCACTAATTTTCTCTAAAAATAAATATTTTAATGAAATAAAATTTTAAAATAGAGAGTCTAATAGAGTGTGTGTGTGTGTGTATATATATATAAAAGGCTAGTTCAAATATAAAAGTACTTTTTAAGGGGTTGTTTGGGATGCACTAGATTAATATAATTTTTGACATTTTATAAAAAGATATACAAAAAAATAGAAAGGTAAGTGATGTGATCCAAGAAAGATGAAAATGTAAAAAAAAATGTACTATTTTTAGTTCATGTCAAACAAACTATAATTTATAATTTGATTCAAAAATTACTGAGGTTGATATCGGTGCCGGTAGATTGTCTTAACCTATGTGAACTTTATGTTTTGCACACACCAAACACCCAATTAAGATTGGAGTTGGTTTTTCTCAATTTTATAGTTTGAATTGGAAGGTGTTGTTTGAACTTGTGAAATTTATTACGGGTTTTATTTTTGAAGATCTAAATTGTATATTTTGTCAAGTCTCTTGTGTACATCATTAAAAAAATATATGAAAAAAATAAAATAAAATAAAAAAGTGTTAAGCCAATTCAATAATTGTAATCTATTTAATTTATCGTATTTGTATAAGAAAAAATGAATAATAAATTTATTTTTAAAATTAGACAAAATCTATTTACCCCTTATAGTATAGTCTCCGAACACATTACCCCTCTCTTATCTTTTAAAAATAAGCATATATTTTTAATGTGATTTTGGATTAAATTGTAATGCTAACTCAGTTAACATTAGTGATAAATACTGAATTATACCCTTTGTCTTCTTTATCTACTCCTCATTGTCTTTCTTTTTCTTTTTTCTTATATATATATATATATATATATATCAAAAATGAAATTTGTCTCTATAACTAGAAAGAGCAAGCAAATTAAAATAAAAAATAAAAAAACTTAAATCAAATATTAATTTTAAAAAAAAGGAAAATTTGTTGCAAAAGTCCAATCTAGAAATTGTCTAAGACATTAGGTTTAGTGAATATTTTTTGTTCGCGAGAGGTTCACTTTTTGTAAAATAGTTTGATAAGAAATCCATTTATTATTTTGAAGGACATTTTGTTTCCAATTTTATCCATTCATCTATCTGTTTAATTTTTTAACCATTTGTTTAAATTTTTTAAACTTTCTGTTCAAATATTTTATTCCTTTAAATTTTTTTTACTATCTGTTCAAATACATTTTTTATCTGTTTAATTTTTTTTTTTTGACTATTTATGAAATTTGTATCTATCTGCTGAAATTATCTATCAAAATTTTATTATCTGTTTAATTTTATCTACTGAAATTCCTATCTACTGAAATTATTTGTCCAAATTTTATTATCTATTTAATTTTTCACTTATAAATTTAAATATATCTGTTCAAATATTTTATCCGTATAAAAATTTTTATCTACTTAATTTTTTTTATCTATTCAAATATTTCTTGCACTTCATTCGTTGCACACCATGAAGATTATGAATGAAATCAAAGTCAGTAGACATAGATAAACAATTGCCTTTAATCATTATACAACAACAATTAATTACAAATACATACGTTATTTATATATAGGGCATTATTATATAAGTTTAAAAATTAGACCTAATTTTCATATTTAATGATATAACAATCAATTAAAATATCTAAGGTAACGTTCTCTTTCATATCTTTTTAATCATTAAACAATTATATCACTTATATATAAATCTATGAGTAGATCCATAGCTTGCAACACTCCACTCGAGTCTAGATCTTCTGCCGTGTTTGCCAGCGGTGGTTCCTGCGATGCCCGCAAAACTACGTTATTTTCCGGAAAAATTTCTTCAATAAAAAAAAAATACACAAAGTAGAGGCAAGAGTACAGAGAGAATGAGGAAGGAAGAGGCATCTTCGGCAGCCCCATTGTTTCTCCGACAACCTTCGTTTTTGGCAGCCGCTCACTCATCATCTTCCCTTTCATCTCCCCTGCCGCCCCGATTGTTCCCAACACCACCTCTGGCGACGTCTTACTCTTCCTCTTCTTCTTCTCCTTCTTTTTTCTTCTTCTTCCTCTTCTTCCTTTCTCTCTCTAAAAATTATCAAACCCACCACCTCTTCTTCTCTATCTCCTTCTTCTTCCTTTCTATCTATAAAAACTACCAAACCCACCACCTCCTTCTTCTTCTTCCTCTTTTCTCTCTCTAAAAACTACCAAATCACACCCACCACAAAATAAACCCAAATTCAAACCAAAAAAGAAAAATTGATAAACTAGATCAAGATATAAACCATCCAATTAAGACAAGATTGCAAACCTACAATCATCTCAAATATGGATTCAATATAGATGCAATCTCAAATCTGCAAATCTACAATCTCAAAGAAAAAAAAATCACAAATCACATAAAGGCACATATATCTAATAAAATCTCAAACCAAATGAAATCATTTTCTATCTAATCTGGTTGTTTATGAGTCCGATCAAGTTGCACAGATCTCAATTGGGTTGCCTTTTCCTTATAATAATTTTTCAGTGATGCCTCTTCTTTCGTTCTTCTTTCTGCACTCCTGCCTCTGGGTTAATTCTGTTTCCACACATTATTTACTCTCTATGCACACACTTAATGAATTAAATTTTTATTATAATTTTACCATTAAACAAAATGACCACTATAGACATCAATACACAACAAATCTTAAAACTAAATTTTCTTTGTACACATCATTGGGGACAAAATTCTCAGTGTACATCTTTTGAAAAAAAAAAAAAAAATCACTCTAAGGCCTACATTGTTCTTTTATTGTTTTTCACTCTCACCGTTGTTGTACTCTTATTTACTCCCATCATTCTTGATTTGTGTGATGAAAGATTTACAAAATCATAGAAGTTTAAATTTAGGAAAGAATATGACTTTACAACCAATGTAACAATGAAAAGGTGATCTTCTGCGTGTGGAAGTTTTTTTTTTTTTTTTCTGAGCAAAAGAACTGCTATTATTTTGTAAATTCAACTTCCATAGGATTGCGGGAAAAAAAAAATCAATGACGAAAACTTTTTATATGATTTGTTTTAAGATTTTTTTGATCGCGATGGAAACTTACTATCATCGTTGATCGCGAACCAAAAAAAAAAAAAAGTTTTCATCAACTTCCATCAATCTTTTCATCATTTCATCGTTGATTGGCTCTAAAGAACTGTTGAAAATGTGTTGGTGGATTATTGGATATGTCGGAGTTACTGTTGTGATGTGTGTAAATGTGTTTTGTGTGGTGTGTATTTAAATTATGAGCTAGGGATATATTTAGAACATTTGATGTATGGAATGAGAAAAACATAATGTAACTAAATTAATAAGTGTGCGAACTAAGAAATGATGTGCACAAAGTGTAAATGATGTGCAGAAATAGAATTATCCCTAATTCTGCCTTGTTTTTTCTTTTTCCTTTTTCTTTTTTGAGAAGTTTACCCCCAAAACGACATCATTTTGGCGTCACCACAAGAACCACCGCAAAAAAACACAACAAAGGATCCAAACTCCACTCGTCGTCATTGTCAGCATCATCTTCTTCAATCCATACTTTGTATATACTGTAGTCAAATCTGTGAGAATTAATTTGAGAGAGAGAAAATGAATCTATGACTAGATCCATGACTTGCAATACTTGTCATCATCATCTTCTTCAGTTAATGTTTTGAAAATTGGACTAGTGAGCGAATAGGAAAAAACCATTGCGTGGACAGGTCATCAGTTCAATCGTCAGGTCGAAAAGGTCAAATCGTGATGTCATAATTAATAATATATAATTATAAATTATTAATATATATATAAGTACTAAAATAAAAATAAAAATTATTGCATAGTATATACTAATAATATTTAATAAAGTCATAATTGATAATAAATAAATAAATAAGTCACTAGTTTTAAAGAAATTAAAAAATTTTAACATTCCTTCCAAACAAATTGATTGAATGCTAGATTTAATTTTGAAGGGAAATGAAATTTTCAACTCTCTCTCCAATCAATATGATTCAAATAATTTGATGGAATCTCACATAGAATTTTTGGATTCTTTTTGAAAAAATCTTTTCCTATTCTAATGAGAGACTCCTTATGGGAGAAGACTCTTGAAGTAAGAGTTTTTAGTCAAAATTTTGAGATATATATATATATATATATAAATAAATATATAAGAAAGAAAAGAAAAGAAAAGAAGAAAAATAAAATACAAAAGCAAATCTCAATTGGCGGGTTTCAACAAAACTAGGATCGGTTTTGCTAGTTGAACCACCGGCTTTTTCGATTCTCTTAAAAGAGATCGATTTTTGGCATAGTCCGATTTTTGGAGGTCATCCAGATCGAAACTAAGTCCGGTCATTGGTTCTACCTGTTGAACCGGTTGGTCTAGTCCCGTTCAACAAACATTGCTTCAACCCATACTTTTTCCATCGTGTAGTCAAATCTGTGAGCTTCATTTGGGCAACACACCAACGAGAAGCTTCTGAATCCATCCGTCGACCCCAGATCTAGTGGTATCTCCGACGTCGCTACCACATCTATGCAGTGGAGGAAGGGGCGGTGGTGGTGGCGGTGCCACTACCTTAGAGGTTCAAATCGACATAGTGAAGAGGAGAGATAAGAGAGAAAGAAGCGAGAGAGAGAGAGTGGTTTCATTAGGGTTTGGTTGGGAAAACAATATATATATACACATACGTAATTTGGTCATTTTGTAAGAGTTTGTCCTTATAAACAAAGTATTCTAGAGGTGTGGGCTTTTGGGCAAAGAAAATTCAAAATTGGATTTACAGACCGAGCGCCCTTAAAAAAAACGTGATTTTCCCTAATTTATAATTAAATTCTACTAATATTTTTACTTAATTACTATTTTAATCACTTATTAAGTTGAAAAATTTTATAATACACACTTCCATTATGACCCATTATGATATTGATTATGACTTAGTTATGACTCATTGTGGTGTTAGTTATGACATAGTTATGTCATCTTGTAATTTTTATTTTGATTACAATTGAATGGTCTTTGGTTATACATCAAGTAGTATTTGGTTATAACTCTTAATTATAACTCATTGTGATATTGGTTATAACATATTGGTATTATATTTTGATTACGATTGAAGAGATTTTTGGTTTTACCTCAAGTGGAGTTTAGTAATGACTTATTGTATTTTTTTTTTGTTTTAGATATGACTTTGAAGTGATTTTGTATATGGTACACACCCCTTTTGGGATGTGTATTGCAGAATGACCTACATAGTTGAGTTCGCATATACCAGAAATATATATATATATAAATATTGAATTGTTAACTAGTTCTAATAGTTGGGGATGCGTTGAAATTCAAATACAAAATCTATTGGTTGATTTGATATCGTATTAAATTGTTAATCACCGACTAATTTAAAAGCTAAAGCTGCCAGAGAGATAAACAACTTTATAATTTATATTGTATCCTTAACAAGTCACATCAAAAATAAATCTTATCTACAAATTTCATTTTTTGTAAATTTTTCCAAGGTGCACAACATTGTTTTAAACCACACACTACCTCAACAATGTTAACTAACAACACTACAGCATATAATAAAAGTTTTAGGGACCAAATCTTTTCGTTCCTAAAGGTGAAAATTTTATTGTAAAAAGTATTAAGAGACTAATTTCAAATGAATCGTCAACGATCTTTAGTGAATTTTTTTTTTCAAAAACGTCACTAATAAATTCACTTTTAGGACAAAACAATTCGGAGCAAAAAGGTTTTTTTTTTTTTTTTTTTAGATAAAAATATTTGGTCTAAGGATAGTAATTCATTACTAAATATTCAATTTTGCCGCTAAAAATACAACAATGACACATTTGATAACAAAGCTATTAGTCCCTAAAAAGTGATTTTGTCTCTAAATTTTTATTTTTTTGTCTAAAACTGTTATTTGGTTGTGGTGCTAACTAAAGATACCAAATTTTGAGGTGAATGTAGGAGACCAAAGCATGAAGATTGAAGTGAAAGAGTGGACTATTGTAACCCCAGCCCAAGACACTACCAAGCATAGCCTATGGAGCTCAAATTTGGACTTGTTGGTAGCAAGAGTTCACATCCCAACTGTCTATTTCTACCAGCCTAATGGTTGTTCTCCAAATTTTTTTGACACACAAGTGCTTAAAGAGGCTCTAAGCAAAGTACTTGTATTGTTCTACCCAGTGGCTGGGAGGTTAAGAAGGGATAACAATGGTAGGTTTGAGATATATTGCAATGGAGAGGGTGTGTTGTTTGTTGAAGCCAATTCAGAAGGTGTTATTGATGATTTTGGCAACTTTACGCCTTGCTTGGAGCTCCAGCAACTCATTCCAACAGTTGACTACTCCGAAGATGATGATCGCATTTCTCTGCATCCTTTACTTGTATTACAGGTACATATTTTTGGTAGCCAACTTGTTTGTTAACGCTTCCATTTTTATTTTTTATTTTTATTTTATTATTTATTTAGAAGTAGGGAATGAAGGCCCCTCGATCCGTAAATCTAATTGTGAATTTTCTTTGCCTAAATGTCTACGCTTTAAAAAACATTGTCCATAAGGACGAACTCATGTAAAATGACCAAACTATCCATGTATATATATTTATGCTATATGGTGAAACCAAATCAAAACTCTCTCTTCAACCCAATACCACTGTTCTCTCTCTTCTATTCCTCTTTCTCTATCTCTGTCTCTGTCTTTGTCTCTCCCTCCACAAACCCGCACTCCTCTTTCTATCATGGACCTTTCACTCTCTTCTACATTGCCACTCTTGTGACGTCCCAAAAATTGAGTACATCGGGAAATATATCAATAATAAATGCAGAGTTTTTCTAATGTTACAAGTCTAAGAAACGTCACCAATAAGTCCTTTGGTCAATAACAAAGTAATATCCCAGGAAAGATCGGAGGAGTAAATATAGTCTCCTTTCAAAGTCCAATCTCCTTAGATAGCAAATCCACATTTTTGATAAATCTTAACAAGGTATTAACACAAGGTCTACATAAGTTGATGGAAAGAAAAAGATATATATATATATAGATAGATATAAGTAAAATAATAATTACAAGAGATAAGTCTTAATTACATCAAGAGTTTAAACATTACAATTCCAAATAGGATTACAAAATGGGACTTAACAAAACTAGTTTCTAATTCTTGTAGGGTAGTCATATATCTTCAAATGCTTCTACTACTTTACAGACCACAAGAATTAGAATTAGATTATACGGTATGCCTCCTCTTTTGCTGCTTTATAGACCTTACCCTGGATGCCTACAATGGTTATATACCGTGTAGTGCCAACCGAAGACCTCAAAAGAGACGGTAAAAATAAAGGCTTTGCCCATAACCTCCTCCAACCTTATTGGCACTAGAAGTAGTGAATGGTTTTTGGGATGAGCTTTGTTCCCCTCTGTCAAGCAAACCATGACTTATGTCATCTTTGATTTGGTTCCCATGTCAAATAGATTTTAAAGTTGAAGAGAGGTATAGGAAGCATGTATTTGAGCAAAAGTGGTTGTAGATTTCTAACCACGGTTCGGACTTAGTCTCTTTCATCAGGACGATTGGTCATCCTAGTAGATTTAGCCCTCCACCTTATCACAAAGTCACTGAAGCTTTCTTTTGGCTCTTGTCAGGTAGTCTTCAATTCTCTCATTGTCACTTCTAGTTAAGTGTTAGGGGAATATTGGGTGACAAATGCCTCAGCCAGTTCTTTCCATTTCCACCTGATTTCATTATCGAGCTTGGCATATCAGTTGGCTGCTACTTTGTACAAAGTTCAGCCAAATATATATAGAGAGAGAGAGAGAGAGACAGAGACAAAGAGAGTTTGTTGGTGAGTAAGTCCCATAGGCCTCAAAATGTCGGCAAAGAGTCGAGCATGGACCATGGGATCTTCAGAGCCATCAAACCTGTCAATACGTGGCATTTTCAATCTTTCTAGGAGACAAACAGTTACATCTCCCATACCAGCATCTTGGTCCAGAATGTAGTCAGGTCCTTTGGTCTTTTTCATGGTTTTTTCCAACTTCGACATTTTGACAACATTGGGGTCGAGGTTAGGGGCCTCAACCTTAGGTTCTTCTTTTCGTTGGCCTAATGTAGGTATGGTAGCAACAGGCCCTTCTTCCCTTAGAACTTGTTAGGGTTCCGGTGGTGGTGACGGAGGGGCAAGGACCCCTTAAGCTTATAGTTGGTTTAGAACATGGGTTTGGCCCTCCACAGTAATAGCAAGATTTTCCATTGACCTTTGGAATGTTGCCATCAGTTCAGCTAGTTATTGGACATGAGCCATTGAGGTTACTGGTTCTAGACTTGGAGGTCTGAGATGAACTGAACTTTTTGAACTGAGTTGACTGGACTTTGCACTAGGATTGATTGACTTTGGACTAGATCTTGGACTTGGGCCCACTCAACTTGACAAATCTTTTTCTTTATTGGTGCAATCCTGCTGAATTCCTAGCAAACGAAAGGCCTCCATCAAATGGTTTCTTCTTGTTCAAAACTTACCATATGGAACAAGAACTCTATTTAGATCAATGACTAGGTAACTATTTCCTAGTCAAATATTGCTTAAGGAATTATAGTTCTACTTGAAATGAAAGATTAAGTAATGGTCTCTCAGCCAAATCATTATTTAAGGAATCAAAATTCTACTCGAAGTGTATGATCGAACAACTATCTTCCATTCAAATTCAATTCAACGAGTTAGAATTTTGCTCAAAGTGAATGACTAGGTAACTATCTCCTAGTCAAATATCATTTGAGGAATTGAGATTTTATGCAAAGTGAACGACTAGGTAACCATTTCCCGATCAAACACTATTTATAAAACCAAAACTCTACCCAAAGTCAACAACTAAGAGACTGTCTTCCAGTCAGATACTATTTGTAATTCTAGAACTCTACTCAAATGGAATCTCTAGGTAACTGTTTCTTATTCAAACACTGCTTGTAGAATAACAACTCTACTCAAATTCAATGTCTAAATGACTGTTTCTCATTCAAACACTACTTGTAGAATTTCAACTCTACTCAAATTCAATGACTAGGAAACTGTTTCCCAGTCAATTACTAATTGCAAAATCACATCCCTACTCAAACTGTATGACTGTTGATTCATTGAACTCAAACTCTACTCTTTCAGTTGTAACATAACACCACATAAGTACAAAATTTACATCCAATGCCTATTATGGTTAGGGTTTTCCTGTTCTAATTGTGAGAGTAATTCTAGGGTTTCACTAAATCATATGAAACAGCCATCAAATAACCTGAATTAGGTGAGTTTCCCATCCTATTTTGGAAAGTTTTACTGTTTGCTATATACAAAAGATAGGTTTAGTCAAAGGGTACATCAGCTATGACTATTTATATACCTCTCAAAGCCGCCATGCATGTGCAAGTAGATGATCAAATGGTATGTGATAGCCAAACTCTGACACTTGCTTGTTGACATTAACATAGCCCGCGAGTGGCAAGCCATCCAGGATATTAAGCAACGAAGCAGTTTTAATCCGAGCCCACAATAATGCAACACAATTAATAATTAAACACTTAATCTCATAAAATAAAAAAATTTCAAGTCAAGTTCTCTTAGTCCCCAATAGAGTCGCCAACTGTGCATGCCTTTTTGGGTATAAGGCGGGTTTCCACTCAATTGTTGTACCAACTTGCTTTCAAGAGTCACCACTTAATTTTTAAAGGAAACTAAGAAACCTTTAACAATGAAAACTAAACAAAGGACTGGTCTGTCACAACCAAGTAATCAAGGTTCGAGAACTTAGCTACGAGAAGGGAAGGTCTACAAAATTCATTATTAACCCTAATCTTTTACTAAACCAAATCAATTAGATGATTTGAATAAAATAAACACTACTTAATTTGGATTAAATGAATATAACCATATATTTTCCATAAAACCATTATTTTCTATCAAAAAGCCAACTTTCAATTCATATGGTCATACACCTAATCCAAATTAAGCAATAAAAAAAAAAAATTTATCCAAAATACATGATTGATCACAAAAGGCACTAACTTGCATTATTTAAAAAAACAATACACATACACAAGCAATATGCTACGAAGCTCAAGAAACTTACTAGGATTCCACCGCAAAGCGTCCAACATTCAAGATATGAATTAAATATGATACAATGATCCTAAACATGCTACTAACATAAGAAACATGCAAATCTAAGCCTGGTTTAAGGCTATTTTCATGATTTAATGCAAACAAAGCAACTAACACATAAAAATAAATATGCAAAATATTATATGATAATTAAACTGCGCTATATACATGCTTACATGATGATTAAACTATCCGTAACATGTTCCTAATATACATTCAATTAAAACATGCAAAACAAACCAAAAAACCATGCAAAATAATTATCCTATATGATAATTATGATTAACCAGTACTCTAACCATGATCTAATAATGAAAACATGAATTAAAAGGTACTAAAATTAAAGGGAAATAGAAACTTACTTGCTAGTTTGAAACAAATCGAAGAACACAACCGAAAGGCAAGCAAAATGTGCTTCAATACTTCCCTCAAGTTTTGACAATGCTATGGATGCTTTTCTTCAAATTTTAGATCTCTTTTAGTTGCTAAAGCTGCTGTAGGGTTTGTTATTTTCGGAATTTAGGGTTTGGCTGGAAGGGAGGTGACTATTCTTTCTCACAACTCACTCAAAGTTGGCCAAAACTTCCATTCTCTCAAAGAGGGAATGAGGGGTTGTATTTATAGACTTAGGGGTTGCCTAGGGAACATCCTAGGTCATCCTAGGGTTTCCCCATCACATTCCCCTTACACCTCCCGAAGAAATAGAAACTTTGAAAATTTTTTTGTGTGTCAGCAGGATGTGTAGCTGCACATCTCTGCGACACTTTTGTATTTTGGGCATATCTCTCTCGTCCAACATCGGATTAAGGATGAAATTTAAAATCATAGATAATTAGTGCCATTATTGTTTCTTTATTTGAATTGTTTTGATCAATATTAATTTTGAAAATCAAGTGGTGTTAGAAAGATAATTTAATGGGTTATAGTTTTGTATGAAATAGACGTTTTCAAATTCTAACTTTTTCTAGGTGAAAATAGGCCCCCAAGACGAGCTTAAAAATGGTAATTTTGCCTAAAAATAGTTTTTGGCATGAAAATGGTAATAAGGGAAGTAAAGTGCAAATGAAACCACCAAATAAGGGTATTATTATTCTAACCAAACCAAACCTTAAGCCTCATCAAGTGCAGTCAGCTACATGAATTTTTTCTTCACTCGTCTCTATCAAAGGCCATTTCGGTAGTCATATCAAAGAGACTCATATCTCTCTTTACTACACTAGTCCATGTCAATCTAGGTTTTTCCCTTCTCCTAACACTTCCATCTACCATCATTATATCGTATCTCTTCACTATTGCCTCTGTTGGTCTCCATTATATATGACCAAACCATCTCAATCTATTATCTCTCAATTCATCTTCTATTAGTACTACTCATACCCATTCTCAAATATACTCATTCCTAACTCTATCTTTTCTAGTTTTGCCACATATCCACTTATCTTATCTACACGTTGTTTTTTAGTTGCCAAACATTCCATCTTATACAACATCGTTTGTCTAATAGCCGCTCTATATAACTTTTTTTTTTTAGTCTAATGGGTACTCATTTATCACACAGTACCCCAGATGCACTCCTTCACTTAAGTCACTCTGCCTTAATTCGATGGACTACATCCGTTCTAATCTCCCCAGCCGTTGTGATAATCAATCCTAAACAATGAAAATGTTCACTCTTAGGTAGTTCTTAGTTCTCAATCTTCACTTCAGCTCTGCTTCCATTGTTACTGTTAGTAAAATTACACTCTATGTACTCTGTCTTAGTTCTACTTATCCTAAATCATTTATATTCAAGTGTTTCTCCAAGTCTGTAACTTAGTGTTAACTCCTTCCCTAGTCTCATCCACTAACACGATATCATCTACAAAAAGCATACACTATAGCACATCATCCTGAATATTTCTCGTCAACTCATCCATAACTAAAGCAAAAAGATAAGGACTTAAGATTGATCCTTAGTCTAACCCTACAGTAATATAAAATTTACATGTCTCTCCAGCAGATGATCTAATAGTTGTTACCACATCTTCATATATGTCCCTAATCATATCAATGTAACATTTTGTCACCCCTTTCCTCTCTAACACCCATCAGATTATATCTCGAAGCACTCTATCATATGCTTTCTCCAGATCGATAAAAACCATATGAATGTCTCTTTTCTTTTCTCTATACTTTTCTATTACTCTCCTCAAAAGATATATCGCTTTTATTATTGACCTACCAGTCATAAACCCAAATTAATTCTCTGACACCTCTATTATATCTCGCAATCGACATTCTATCACACTCTCCCACACTTTCATTATATGACACATTAGCTTGATTCCTTTATAGTTGTTGCAATTCTGGACATCTCCTTTGTTCTTTTAAATTGGCACTAAAATACTCTTCCTCCACTCTTTTAGCATTTTCCTTGTCAACAAAATCTTACTAAATAACCTAGTTAACCAAGCAACCTCCTTCTTACACAAACATTTCCAAGCTTCAAAAAGAATATCATCGGGTCCTAAAGCCTTATTCGATTTCATCTTCTTAAGTATAATCTCCACTTCAAAGTTCCTAATCCTGCGATAGAACCTATAGTATTGATTTTCCTTATTACTAGCTACTCCCCCCCCCCCCCCCTTGACCTACCCCCATGTTTCTCATTTAACAACTTCTCAAAATAGTTCTTCCACATCTCCTTAATCTCTTTATCCTTCATCAACACCTTAGAGTCCTCACTCTTAATACACTTAACCTGATTTCTCAGTACTTTTTTGACCTCCTTATTAGCCAATATGTAGCTCTTAAGGTTTTCCTCAGATTTATCATTCTGCCACTTTTTTTTTTTTTTTTTGTCTTTACTACCACATGAACCTCTTCCCTCCACTACCAAGTTTCCCTATAGTTGAGTCTCTTTCCTTTCGACTCTCCAAGAACTTCCCTTGAGATTCTCCTCATACAATTGGCTATCAAGTTCCACATAGTGTTAGCATCATCTTTCAAGTCCCAAGTACCTTCTTTATCTATTTTATTCTTAAATATTTCTAGTTTATCACATTTTAGGTCCCACCATCTCGTCCTACGACGCCCACTATCTTTCCTAAATTGGTATTGCCCTTTAAAGTATAAATTTAGTACCAAAATCCTATGTTGAGACGTTAGACTCTCTCTAGGAATCACCTCACAGTTGCTGCATTTTAGACGGTCCACTTTTCTTACTAGAAAGTAATCTATTTGGCTCTTACTTGACCCACTCTTAAATATTATCAAATGCTCATCTCTCTTCTTATACATAGTATTGGCCACTACCAGTTCAGAAGCCAACGAAAAATCTAAATACTCGCGCCAGTCTCATTTCTATCACCAAAACCATACCCACCATGTACTTTCTCATAAACTATTCCTACATGGCTATTGAAATCTCTACCTATAAGTAGATTCTTTCCTACGGGTATCTCTTATAATACCTCATTCATTTGGTCCCAAAAATCTCTCTTAGTCTGATCATCCCATCCTACTTGGGGGGTGTATGCACTAATATAACATTCACTATATTCTCTCCAATAACTAGTTTAACTAACATAATCCTATCACCTTTTCTAATAGCCACAACTACATTTTCTACAAGACCATTGGCACTATTATTCCTATCACATTCATGTGTCTATCCTTGCCACTATAATATAGTTTAAAATAAGTATCCTCGATTTCTTTAACTTTCTCACCCGTCCACTTAGTTTCTTGTACGCAAGCTATACTAACTCTCCTCCTAATCATGACGTCTGCCAATTCCATAGTCTTACCAGTTAAAGTTCCTACATTCCATATGATTACTCTAAACCTATAGTCTTGGACGAGCTTTTTTATTCGCGCTCGTCTAGAAAAATGTGGAAACCTTTGCTCACTTTTCGAAGCACCAGGAGGCAGGCGCAACATGTCACTTAAGGGGAATGACCTAGCATTTAATTGGTTCAAATTAAGATTTATTTTCATAAGATATCCGAACAACTTTTTTACGTGTTGGTTATCGGCTACCTAATAGAATTCTAACGAAAATTGCTATGTATAACAAGATAGCACTATAAGATTGTTAACTATTAAATTTTCAAATTTCGAAAAGACAAAATATAAATAAGTTATAGTTTAAAATAATTTATTGTAATCTAATTGTATATACATTTCTTCATGCGCACACACTTCAAGATGCTTTGAACCTAGTCATGCGATCTAAAATCTATTATCTATTGAGCGGTTCCATTGTCTTAGTCATCACTGCCTCTACTTCCACCTCCTCCTCCTCATTCTCTCTTTTTCTCTCTCTCTATATAAAATCGAAAATTTTAATACATGAATTGTGTCATCTAATGTAATTAATTAATTATGAAATTATAAATTAATTCCAACCTGTGTGGGTGATTTTCCGACTACACTGTTGACTCAGTATTCAGCTGGAGAGCACTGGCAGAATAGATGGCACCTGACTGACCTGTAACAGAAAGAGAAGATTCCAGCAGTGGTTCGTCCACTCGGGGGTACTCCGACGATCAAGTCAGTACTCAATATCTCTCAAAGATAACCAATAGTGCTTAACTCACTAGACATAATATCAAAAGCATACCTTAGACCCATGGGGGTGCCTCCTTTTTATAGCCAACATAATTCTAGTCCCAATAGAAGCCTAGCTTCAATAGACTTAGGATTACTGCTAATCTTGGACTCCCAGTGGGATTAGGATAAACTCTCTAAGAGTCTTATCTTTACCCAAACTGAAGTCTTCTCTCACTTTAGGACTCTTGTCCCTTATCCGCTTATCCCGGATTCCGATATCTTCGGAGATAACCTCGGCCTCGCCGAGATCATCTCGGCGTTGCATGACGTTGTCCTGCATCATGAAGTTGACAACCGTTTGCAGGTCCGTCAATTTGTTTGCCATCGCCTTTATCTCGTCGTCCCTTCGCAGGCATCTATCCTTTCATACCTGGAGGTCTTCCTCGCTGTAATACTCGCTTCGGTCTAATTTCTTCAGCATATCACCCTCCTGGCCGACGTCCTCTTCTCCGTGATTCTTATTACGAGTCTCTTTGTTGCAGTTGTCAAGGTCAATGTGTTTCTCGCTCCCAATAGGGGTGTCGTCTCCAACCTTCTCTTTCTGTCCGTCGTTGGCCATCTATTCTCCTTTCTTTCCCACAGACGGCGCCAAATTGTGTGGGTGATTTTCCGACCACACTGCTGACTCAATATTCAGCTAGAAAGCACTGGCAGAATAGATGGCACCTGGCTGACCTGTAACAGAAAGAGAAGATTCCGGCGGTAGTTCGTCCACCCGGGGGTACTCCGATGATCAAGTCAGTACTCAATATCTCTCAAAAATAACCAATAGTACTTAACTCACTAGACAGAATATCAAAAGCATACCTTAGACCCATGGGGGTGCCTCCTTTTTATAGCCAACATAATTCTAGTCCCAATAGAAGCCTAACTCTAATAGACTTAGGATTACTGCTAATCTTGGACTCCCAGTGGGATTGGGATAAAATCTCTAAGAGTCTTATCTTTATCCAAACTGAAGTCTTCTCTCACTTTAGGACTTTTGTCCCTTATCCGCTTATCCCGGATTCCGATATCTTCGGAGATAACCTCGGCCTCGCCGAGATCATCTCGACATTATGACCAGGACACGTGGCACCTCGGCTGACACGTCGGCGTCACCTTTGGCCACGTGTTGGTACTCAAAAAATGTATCTCCACACAACCCATTTAGAAATTATGAATTAATTCATTTATTTCGAGGATATAATGATTTTAATAGATAAATAAATGGTACGGAAAATTATATGTATGATGAATATATATATATATTAGATTTGTATTTGTATGATGAATATTATTATAGTAGTTGCATGTAGTTTTGGTAATGGAAGTGTTTGAATATTATTACTCCCTCAGTCACAAAATATTAGGGGAATCTAACTTCTTTTTATGAATAAAGTTACACGTATCAATTGGTATACTACTAACGGATGATGTGTTATAATTTTAGAAACTTTTGATCTTGTAATTTGTATAATGGGTGGAGTCCATAGTTTTGAAGTAGCAATGTCATACCATATGTTAGTACACTAATTAGTATATTAATTGATGCATGTAGTATCGCTCTTTTTTTATAGTACAATTATTACACTTCAAAAATATTAATGTTAATGAATTTAAACGAAAGACAAAATAAAAAATTCATGCTATTTTAGTTTTTGATTTTTACAAAGGGACTAATATTTTGAGACGGATGGAGTACGTAATTAGGTTGTCACTAAACATAAAAAGAAAAAAAAAAGAGTTACGATACAAATATAATTAATTTTATTAATTAATATATTATATGGGGAGACTCAGGATGATATGATTTTTTTATAGTAACTTTGAAAATTTAATTCAAGTTGAATCAGTGAGCGGAGCTAAATTTCAACTTTATATAGGACATATGGTTCGACATATGTCTCATTCAATCTTAGGTAATGATAGTAATGATGATGATAGTTAGGATAACCATAACAACAATAGCTATGAGGAAATCATTAATATACTCTCTTTTAATCAAACTAAAAATGACTTGGCACAAATTATTTGATTTTTGGTACTATATATTTATGTAGGTAACATTTTTCAAATGTGGGGAGTATCTCTTGGAGTAGGTTGGCATCACACCTTGGGTGATGGAAGTTCAGCAATCCACTTCATCAATGCATGGTCTGACATGGCACGTGGCATCTCCATCAACATCCCACCGTTCATCGACCGGACCCTACTCCGTGCCAGGGACCCACCTCCTTCTGCTATGTTCCACCACATAGAATACAACCCACCTCCTCCCATGAACACCACCACTTCACAAGCCCAGGAATGCCAAGCAAGTCATGAAGAGCCACTCACTTCCACTTCTACCCTTAAGATCACACTTGATCAAGTTAACACCCTCAAAGTGAAATCAAAAAAAGATGAAGTAGACCTTACAAACTACAGCTCCTATGAAGTACTAGCAGCACACGTGTGGCATTGCGTGTGCATGGCACGTGGCCTTCCTGATGATCAAACCACCAAGTTGTATATGGCAACTGACGGACGGTCTAGATTGCATCCTCCACTTCCACCGGGCTATTTTGGCAATGTACTCTTCACTGCCACATCAATTGCCTCATCTGGTGATGTCAAATCACAACCATTGAAGTATACCGTTGAAAATCTTCATGATGCTTTGACACGCATGGACAATGATTATCTAAGGTCGGCTCTAGACTATCTCGCATTGCAACCTGATCCAACTGCTTTGATTCGGGATGCCCATACTTTCCAATGCCCAAACCTCAACGTTGTGAGTTGGAGTAGGCTACCAATATATGATGCTGATTTTGGGTGGGGTCGTCCCATACACATGGGCCCAGCCAACGTCATTTTTGAAGGAACGGGATATATATTACCAAGCCCAACTAGGGATGGGACTTTGTCATTGATAATTCGCTTACATGCCCATCACATGCAAGTCTTTAAGAAGTTGTTTTATGATTATACAACGGATTCTAAATAATTTATTAAATTTTTTATTAAATCTCTCATATAAGTATGAAATTGATACACTGGTTAATTTGTGTGAATCTTACATCTATCTGAGAGATTCAGTAGAAAATTTAATAAATTATTTGGAATCCATAACATTTTCTTTTATGATTTCTAAATAATTCTAAGCCAATAATGATAAATAAAAGGACATGCTAAAATCAACCTTAATAGTTGTTTTTAATGTTGAAAATTCGTATAAAGTGTATTGAAATATGTACACAATAAATAAAAATGTATTAAATTGTTTTGTGATTTGCATTATAGATTGTTGACTTTATGTGGTGTGATTAAGGAAAGTCCAGTTGGTTAGCCATATAATTGTTGTCTAATTTTCAATCCACACTTTCTTTGGTTTTGAATTTTTAAGATTATTATTTTTTTTAATCGGTATTTTTTGTTCTTAGTAAAAATATTTAATGTTTTAATTATAATTATTTTTACTTTTTAGGTTCACTTAATCTATATACATTGAAAAAGTACAAAATTTGTAAAAGAAAATTTTAAAGGGGGATTTGGTGATAGCCCTTTCACTATCTAATTTATCTTTCAAAATGACAAGAATTATATAAGTATTTTCAAAACTCCCTAATATTTTAAAACTTGTTTCTTTTACTATATTACCCTCATAAAATTTTACTTTGTATAAAAGTAAAATTTTACTCTGTATGAAAGTAAAATTTTACTCTGAAACTAAAAGTAAAATTTTACTCTGTATAAAAGTAAAATTTTACTCTGAAAACTAGTAAAATGTTAGACTCTACACAAAAGTAAAATTTTACTCTGTATAAAAGTAAAATTTTACTCTGAAAAACAGAGCAATAGAACCAGAGTAAAATTTTACTTTACACAAAAAACAGAGCAATAGAACCAGAGTAAAATTTTACTCTGGTTATCAAATGAAATTAGATAAAAAAACAACAAAAATAAATCAAAAAAAAAAATCAAAAACAAAATAAATTAATCAACAATTCAACATATCTAATTGAAAAGAAAAACTTCTAAAACTCGATCAACAATCACAAATCTCAATGAAAAAAATACATGTGTTCAACAATACTCATACACACAAATATATATATATATATATATATACATACATATATTCTCTCTCTCTTAAGTCAATTGCAAGAACATTACCACTGTGTATCTAGCTAGGGCTTGTAAAAATATAACAAGAAGATGCTATTAGCCAAAGAAGTAGAAAAGACGTATTAATCACAGCAATTAATAGCTCTGTACATTAAATACAATTTCACAGATACACAAACTATTTCAGAATCAATCAATGAAGACCAAAACAAAAACAGTGAGATTAATGGTGCCAAAAGCATGAAAATCTCGAATCACAAAACAAAGATTCAATTAAGCGTCTCTACCTGTAGAAAATAGTGTTATGTATAAATATATATATATATATATAGAGAGAGAGAGAGAAGCGATGATGTGTGATGAGAAAGACGAACTTTGGATGATTTGGAGGCGTGTTTGGGCAAGCGGAGACCGGAGGAAGAGGGAGTCGGAGTGATAGAAATTGGCGGAGAGAGCAAAGCAAAGGAGAGAGACAGAGATGGTGAGGAGACAGTGGGTAGAGAATGTGGGAAAATTTAGTTGAGGGTATAATAGTCTAATAAAATATTTAAATAATAATTTTTGTTCTTTATACAATACTTTATAATTATGAGGGGGTTTAGAAAGTATAATTTTTTTCTTAGTCCTTTTAACAATGAAAGAAAGATAAAAGGGGTTTATAGCTAAATTTCCCAATTTTAAAAGAAAAATCATCAAATACTAAAAAATACAATACCAAAAATTGAAAAATTCAACAAAATTTCATATTTTTTTTTGTATTTGTTGTATTTTTTTAAGATTTCATCACAAATTTTTTACTTTCTAATTACATCTTGATTAAGTTCATCTAAAAAAAATATTAAAATATTAAAAAAAATTCACTAAATACGATTAAAAACTTAATGTGTAATTCTAATTACACAACCAATTTATCTTCTTACGCCAATTTTCTAATTACACTTTTTATAAAATTAATTTTTTTAGAGGGTTGTTATTTATCCCTACTTTATCTCTTTAGATCCCTATTTCTTTAAACCCATACCTACTTAATTAAGTTTCTCCCATTTTTCTTTGAACCCCTATCATAATCCCAATTATACCCCTCTTCTTTGAATCGCCAACTCATCACCTTTGGCCACCGCCATTGTTCTGCCGCCACCACTGCTTTTCCAACTCATCAATCTACCATCGTCACCGTCGCCTTCCCAACACAGATCTTCATCTTCGTTGACGATCAACCCAGATTTTCATTTTCATCAACGAGCAACCCAGACTCTTTCTGTATTTCGTCCAACTTTTTCTTCAATTTATTTCCAGTATTACTTATCAATTCAAACACCCTTTGTGTGATTCCTTCAACGATTCTAGCAATTTCATCTTCATTACCGTCACTATCAACTAATCAATCAGACTCTCTCTTTATCTCTTTCAACTTCTTTAGATTCAGATAATTTTCAATATTATTCTTCAAAGCCTCATTGATTTCTCCAAAATTACTCAGCAATCGACACAATTTTCATACCGGTCCTTCAGTTTTCATAGATGTCTCGCAATGGAGGTCCACTCCATCACTGGAGTCTTCGATTTTGTTTTCGCGAATCAATCCACGCATCTCTTATTTGATTCCTCATTTATTACCGAACCATGCGCACAGAGAGAGAGATTACAGTGGCGGTGGGGTTCGCGATTGGTATGGGTAGAGATCACAATTGCAGTGGAGATTGCAATTTCAGAAGAAAAAGAAGAAGAGGGAGACGGAGGTGGTGACTGGCGATGGAGGGCTGGCCGGCTGCCGGTGAAGGTAGTAACCGGAGTTGAGAAGAGTTAGGGTTAAGGTTTGGAAAATTAGGGTTAGAAGATGAGAGATGAGGGTAAAAGTGGAATTTTATGTAGGGATAAAATTGGAAATAAAAAAAGAAAAAGGTGGGGGTCCAAAGGAAAAAGGTAGATACTAATAACAACACTTTTTTTTTTCTTTTTTTTTTTTATACTTTTCATAATTCCAAACAAATCCTCATCCCTACCAATTTTTTTCCTGTTTACACTCTCAACTTTTTCAAACCCTAATCTCATAACCACCTTCACCACCGACTTCCTCTCCTACTATGATAACTTTCTGCTCGCCTGTGACACACCCAGCAACCCATATGACCATCGATCCACCGCCTTCGCAACCCCCACAACCGCTAACCCACAGCCATCGTAGCCCCCCACGACAGCCAATCCATAGCCATCGTAACCCCCTCCGACCGTTGACCCACTATTATCTCAATCTCTACCTCTACGAGCCACCGCCATTGTGATCGAAATCCATCTATCTCGATATCGTCATCACCACTGTCATAGCCCTTACCCTGCGACCCACCACCATCACAGCCCCCTCACCCTCTGCAATTTGCATCATCAGATCTAGGGTTTTGAAGTGGATGGGGAGAATAAGAATGAGAGATAGTTGGGATAGTGCCAAAGAGAGGAGAGAATGTTGTGGGTGGCGATGAAGAGCCAACGGAAACTGAATGAGTAATATGGCGTGCATCGGTGGATAGTGCTTCAGTAGAGATTAAAGGAGGTGGGTGGAAAGAGAAAATTAGGTTTCATCTTTTTAAATTGGGTAAATTACACTGTGCCCTTCTAAAGTTTCACCCATTTTTCACTTTGGCCCTTTAAGTTTGATTTTTCCCACTTGAATCCTTCATGTTTGTAATCATTCCCACTTTGGCTTTTAAGTTTGATTTTTCTCACTTTGACCTTTCATGTTGGCGATCTTTCTCACTTTGGCCTTTCATATTTGCAATTTTTCCCATTTTACTTTTAGACTAACTTTCATCCAAAAAACTAAAGTAACCTGTCTCGCATCACAAACACATCAGCTCCATGTGTAATGTCACTAAAAATGCAAAACATGAAAAATATAAAATAAAAAAATTGAAAATTTTATTGGCCTTTAGTGATTTTTTTTTTCTTCAAATTTACTAATAAACATTATTACATTATAGATGCACCTATAAAAATAAAAACAAAATGTAACTCAAGAAAGAATTTTTTTTTTACTAAGGGCTGGTTTGGGTAAACCTATATAAGTCAAAAAGCCAAAAAGTTACTCCAAAATCCAAAAAGGTATTACTATTCACCCAAAAAAAATTTAAAAAAATAATTTTTTCCAAAAAAAGTGACCACCGAAGTGACCACTGCGCAGCTGCTGTGCTGCGGCAGTGGATTCTTTGTAAATGATTGGGTGTGGTTTGCACACACACCGCTGTTCATCCCATGGGGCCATCACGGGTCCCGTTTTGATAATCTGAACCGTTAAATGTGTAGAAATCGTCGAGTACTATATGTCTGCAAAAAATCACATTGATTGGATATCGATAACTATATGATCAGATCAGTTATGTACGACAAATGGATGGTGTTATAATTAATGATTGAAAAATAAATAAATCTGATCAGATAGCTATCGATATCCGATTAACGTGATTTTTTATAGGTACATAGCGTTCGACGAGTTATACACATTCAACGGTTCAGATTATTAAAATGGGACCTGTGATGACCTCCACGGACCAAACAAAACCGTGCAGTGCTTTGTACAAAAAAAAGCCAATAATTTCCAACTCTCATTCACACCTTCCTATTTGTACGGCTGTGGGCCACCTATCACTATTCATCTCTTACACATTTTTTTTATACAATTTTTTAATACACATTTTTCCATAAAAATCCAAAAAATTAATCCAAACCTCCATATTTTTTTCTCAACTTTTTTAGTCCAAAAAGACAAAAAGTGCACTTTTTTAGGACACCCCAAACCAGCCCTAAAGACAAAAAAAAATAAAAATATACTAACTTAAACACTTGTATTGTCAATTCTGACATGAAAACTTTACTTTATTTTTTTCATCTTTAGTGAGTTTTTTTTCTTTTTTTAGTTAAATTTGTTTTTATTTTTTTAAATACATCTAATCTAGATACATCTATAATGTAATAATGTTTATGAATAAATTTGAAAAAACAATTCACTAATGACAAAAAGAAAATTCCAATTTTTTTGTTTTCTATTTTTTAGTTTTTTGCATCTTTAGTAAATTTTTTACATCATACGTGGAACTGATATGTTGGTGATGTGACAGATTCTGTTAGTTTTTTGGACGGAAGTTAGTCTAGTAGTAAAGTGGGAATGATTGCAAATATAAAGGGCCAAAGTGAGAAAAATTGCAAACATGAAGGGCCAAAAAGTGAGAAAAATTAAATTTAAAGGGCCAAAATGGGTGATGGATGAAACTTCAAGGAGGCATAGTGTAATTTATCCTTTTAGATTTGAGTGCATTTTGGTAATTTTAAATTGGGATAAAAATGTAATAAAGTAAAAAATTAATGGTGTAATAATCTGTTTTTGTTGTGTAAATAAAATTATCCAAACTGAAAACCAAATAGATTTGATATTTACAAATTTCTCTTTGGCCTTGTGTGTGTGTTTTTTTTTTTTTTTTTTGATCAGCAAAGAAAAATTTCATTAACAGCATGAAATTAAAGGTACAGGAAGATGACATGCATCGAGAGATATTCGGAAGTACAAAAAACCCCTACTACTACTACTTGCATCCATACAACCAACCCCTTGGCCTCTCGAATTTTAAATAAAAAGTTAAGAAGGACTTAATTAAAAAATAAAATACATGAAACCCCACAAAATCAACCAACCAAACCCCCCAAACAGATCCTGCAAATCCTCTAATCAACCCAAAATCAACCCAATATTTTAATCACCTAATCTGCAAGCCTCATGATTTTAAATCATCAATAACAACAACCCAATATTTTAATCACCATGCCTCTGCTATTGCTGCAACTCCCGAATGCCTATGCTATTGCTATAGCTCCTGAAAAATATGCCTCTGCTATTTAAACTCCCACTTGCTATTTATAAAATCTTTACCGCCCAGTAGCTAATTTTTGAATCTAAAACTTTTCACCTGCTTCAACTCTCAACGCCCACCTGACAACTTCCAACGCCCACCTGCTCCTACTGCAACATCTTTTCACCTATCTGCTGCACGCTCCTCTGGCTGAAAGACTCCATAGCCAACATCTCCATGGCTGGAAAACCTGCTACACCCACTGAACACAGCTTGATCACCATAGCTACCCCCACTGAAAACCTGCTACACCCACTCCATAGCCACCTGCTACTACTGCTAAAGCTTTTCAAAACTCCTGCTGCTGCACGCTCCTACCAGCTGATTACCGACCTGCTGCACACTCCTCTGCACCTACCGAGGAGTTTCTCTGGCCGGAAAACTTCATAGCCACCCATCTGAACACAGCTAAAACCCACTTCCACGGTCTGAACTTCTTTACTGATTCAAAACTCCGAGCACTTCGAATACATCCAAGGCCGATCAACACTCATGACAACAAGACCCATTGCCATCTCCACTTCCATGATCGGGCACAGCTTTCCGGCTCCAAACTCCGAACACACCCATTGCAATAGCCTCGGTGTTGACAACCCAAAACATCAAACAACCGCCGAGACAACACCATACATCTGGATGAAGCTCACCCCTCAAACTCCTACTCGAAAAGGAGCGCTCGAATGAAATCTTAGACAGATCTAGAACAACTACAACACCCTTGTTCCCTCCAAACAAAGCACCGAAGCAACTCCATAGATCCGAAACCAAGCTCATCCCTCAAACTCCCACTCGCAAAAGAGCGCCCGAATGAAGATCCATCTAGATCTGGCCAACCTCTATACAGGTCCAAACCCGACCTCCTTCTACTCTGTTTTGTCCCTTAAACCCCAAGGAGGAGACAGAAACAGACAACCAAAAAAACAAGCCGAAGCCCCCGTGAAGACACAAAAAAAAGGACACCAAAGTGGGAAGAAATTGTGGGAATCAAATTTATTGAAAGCAGAAACCAGTACACAAACACGAAAGAAAGCTGGGCCAGCCGACCGCCATAGCCAAAAGCGGCGGTCGGCCGGCCAAAAGTGAGGCCCGGGGGTGGAGGTTTAGAGAGAGAGAGAAGCTTGGAGAGAGGAAGAGAGAGAGAGAGAGAGAGAGAGAGAGAGAGAGAGATTTTAGCTTGCACAAGACTAGAGTCTTGGCCTTGTGTGTTGTTGATAAACATTAGGATAGCAGGTACTTTATCGATAGAACTACACTATACATCAAATAATTGTCTAAGTGTACTTGTAATTAATTTTTTTCCCTTTTTTTTAGAATGGGTACTTTTAATTTATTTTAATTGTTCTTTTAATGTAAATAAAATGTTGCTAAACCAATATTTTTATGCCGGGTTTGGTTTCTCTCAAGTTATTATCTCAATTTGAGAGAGTATTTAGACTTGGTAGGCTCATTTTGGATCGATTATAATAATTCGAACCGTTCACTTTTTAGGACTCATTGACTAGAATATTTACGTAAAAAATTAAGATGATTGAATATCGGTAGTCATATATTTGAATCATATTTGTTTTTAAAAAAATGGACGACAAATATAATTTCAATAATAACCATCCATTTTTTTTTATAATATAAATTTGATTCAAATATATAGCTACTTATATCCGATTATTTTAATTTTTTACATGAATATTATACTCAATGAGTCTTAAAAAGTAAATAGTTCGGATTATTAAAATGGAACCTATGGCGGGCTCCACGGATCTCTCAAATTCTCTCATGTTGAGATCCCAACATGAGAAAAACTCAACTTGTATGCCTGAGATCCATTATTTATTTATTTTGAGAACACAAAACAAACCAACTCGAATTATATTAAGTTGGGAAATGATTTATAAAACGAGCCAAGTTATGTATTGGTTTAACCTCCTACCGCTTAACCTTACGTACAACTAGATAATCAAAATACTTACTAAATGCCCTGATATCTACAATTAAAGTGGAAGAAGACCAAAAAGGACTAACTCTATCACATAATACATCCACCCAAAGTTGTGAGTCCATCCATACTTCTAATTTGTGAATACTTTGATCCTTTGCCCACTGGATCGCCTTATGACAAGCCAACACTTCCGCCAAAAAAACTGACATGAGGTGTGAATGAAAAGCTCGTTGCGCTACCGGCTCACCATTGGCATTGTAACAAAGTCACGCTATACCAGCACTGCCATCTACTTTTCTCCAGCAGCCATCCACTAGCACTTTATATGCCTATAAACAAACATCAGAACAAGCATCAGATGCAAGTAGACATTTATGTTGTGTTTGGTTGGGGAACTTGAGGAGGGATTTGGAAAGAGAAATGGAAAAGATAGGTGAAATGTGAATAAAATATATCTATATTTCACATAATTTCACACACCCTTTCCCTTTTCCTTTCTCTCTTTTCAAATCCCTCAACCAAACGCAGCATTAGTAGTTAAATATTTAGAAGAAGATGGTACAATGTCAGTTTCCTCCATCTGGCATCCTACAAATCTAGTTCTCCATGCCTTCTAGACAATGAACCAAACAAATCATTAGCTAAAGCAATGACTTGCTCACAAGACAACATATTTCCCTTAAAAATAACACTATTTCTTTGCTTCCAAATGGCCCAAAGCACAGCAACAAGTTGGCAAATACAATTCATATCTTGAGATTGTTGCCTTCAATTATCCAGCTAAGTAAAAAATAAAACAGGCTCTCCATTTGAAAAATCCAAACCCAATAGGCTGCCACTCCAAATCCTTACGCTGTGTTTGGTTGAGGGATTTGAGAAAAGATTTGGAAAGGAAAAACGAAAGTTAGGTGAAATGTGAATAAAATATACCTACATTTCACCTAATTTCACATACCTTTTCCCTTTTCCTTTCCAAATCCCTCTCCAAATCCCCCAACCAAACACAGCATAAGTGAATCAGGGCACCTAAAAAAAAAAAATGTTTTAATGTCTCCTCCTTCAAACACTGGAGACATAGTGCATCATTCAACACCTTTCGACGTTTCAACATATGTCTAACTGGAAGAATGTTATGAAGACATTTCTACAAAAACATAGACCATTTGAGGGAAATTTTTATCTTCCAAAGCCACATCCAAAGAGGGTTATCATGAGTAATTACCAGATGCTTACGCAAAATCAAACATTCTAACGCTTGCCAATAACTGGACTTGACAAAGTAATCCCCAGACTTAGTATCACTCCATATTAATTTATCAGGCACAGCTTGAACAAGCACATGAATACCTTGGATATGCTTAATGTAACTTTCTTGGAAAAAAACATTCTCAAAAGATTCAATCGCCAAGCATTATTCTGCTTATCAATAAAATGAGAGACCGTAATTGAAGAGAAATGATTAGACAAACCCTGCCCTATCAGCGGGTTATCAACTATAAGAATCCATTAATCTTCAAATAGGTTAATCCAATCCCCTGTTTCCACCACCCACTCGACCCAGACAAAAGCAAATCCCTACCCCATAAAATACTCCTCCATCCCCAAGATGCATTAGAACATGGTTTAATCTTATCAAAACCCTCCTTACTACAATATCTACCCAAAAGCACTCTAGAAAGCAAAGAAACCGGATTAGAAAAACTTTGTCCCAACTTTGCCACCATAGACCTTGACATTGAGAAGAAAACCAAAACAAGTCTCCAATGATTGCAGATAATTTATTCAAAACATTTTGAGGTATCTTAAAGAAAGAGAATGTATAGATGGGAATTGTTGGAAGAACGTGGCAAACCAAAGTACTTCTCCTCGCAATATTGAGAAGGCCACACTTCCAGCTTTGCAATTTATTCTGAATTTTTTCGATCAAACCCCGAAAAACCTCATATTTCTTGGTACATGAATAATCCATATTTGCCCCCAAATAGAAACTCGGTCCACTCACCCGACAAATCTGAAAAACCATATCCAGCAAATCTAAATGATTAGAAGGAACATTTCGACTGACAAATAACTTGGACTTAGAATAATTAATTTGCAACCCCAACTGTCAACAAAAGGATTGAAGAAACAAATGAAGACACAATACCACCTCAGGACAAAAATTCATAAAGATAAAAAAGATCATCAGCAAAGAGTATATGGGATACTGGTGGAGAACTCCAACTAATAGAAATACCCCGACAGATATTATGTGCACCAAGTGAGCAAACCCTTCAGACAAAACTTGCATGACAAGAATGAATAAATATGGGGAAAGGAGATCACCTTGTGGTAATCCTGATTTGGGTTCAAAAAATTCAGATTTGTCATTCACCAAAATAGAATAAGAGACAATACAGACGCATTGATTAAGCAATTGAATCCACTTTTCCAAAAAATCTAGCTTTATAAGAGCCTACTCCAAAAAATACCAACTTACTCTATCATATGCCTTATTCATATCTAGTTTCAGCCCTATTTTTTTATTTTTTATTTTTATTTTTCCTTTTTTCCTTCGTCTAATAAATTCAATAAGCTCATGGGCTAAAAAAAAAAATTATCAACAATAAGGCGACCCATTACAAAAGAATTTTGGCGTGGCGAAATCAAATCTGGCTGCACCTCTCGTAACCGATTAGCTAGAACTTTTGCTCCAATTTTATAAATGACATTACAAAGACTAATCGGTCTATAATCATTGACCGTAACTGGGTTTGGTTTCTTTGGAATGAGACAGATAAACGTTTGATTAAAATTCTTCAAAAGAAACCCAGAATTCAAAAAAGCAAGAACAGATTTAGTCACCTTTCCCCCCCACAATTTTCCAAAATTTTTGATAAAAAACCAGCAATAAAACCATCCGGCCCAAGAGCCTTTAATTTACCGATTTGAAAAGTGCATGCTTGACCGCAGAAGCAAGAAAAGGTTTATCCAGCAAAGATTTATGATCAGTAGTTAAATGGCAATTAACAACATTCAACACATCAAAAGTGTTAGAATAACTGTATAGAGAAATAGAGAAAGAGAATTGTATGTATATTGATTGTTTGAATGTGTTGATTTGTCTCCATTATATAGGAGATTAAAGGGAACAAAGGCATACAGCTGGAATCATACAAAGCATACACATACATAAAAATCTATCTAGTGGATCTAGTGGAGCCGAAAGCATACACTAACCTATATATTTAAAGCTATCTAGTGGATGAGTGGAGTATACACTAACAGCCCCCCTCAAACTCAAGAAGGATAAACATTAACCAACTTGAGTTTGGAGAGAGTAACAAAATGGGAAAATAAATTAAAAATAAAATAGGATAGGAGACACTGTATGGTCGTGTCAGACCGTTGTAGAAGACACTGTGTGGTCGTGTCGCACCGCTGTAGAAGACATGGTATGATTGTGGCAGACCGGTGTTGAAGACACTGTGAGATCGTGTCGGACCGGTGTAGAAGACACTGTGAGTCAATGTCGGGACAGTTTACGAGGTCATACCGGACCGTTGTAGCAGACACTGTGTGGTTGTGTCAAACCGTGGTAGAAGCTAACCGGAATCAAGGTCGGGACAGTTGACGGGATCATGCCGGACCGTTGTAGCAGACACTGTGTGGTCGTGTCAGACCGTGGTAGATACTAACCGGAATCAAGGTCGGGACAGTTTAAGGGGTCATGCCGGACCGTTGTAGCAGACACTGTGTGGTCGTGTCAGACCATGGTAGATACTAACCGGAATCAAGATCGGGACAGTTTACGGGGTCATGTCGGACCGTTGTAGCAGACACTGTGAAATTAAAGCTATCTAGTGGATGAGTGGAGTATACACTAACAAAAAGTAACAAAATCACCTAAAGCCGAACCATCCACAGCAAAAAATGATTCAGAATTGCCCTCGTACAGTTGAGTAAAATGTTGCACAAACTGTTGCTGTATATGATTAGGATTAGTAACAAAGGACCCATCCGCCAACTTCAAGCATGCAATTCTATTTCGTTGTTTCCTCCATGTTGCCATCCGATGAAAAAATTATTGTTTCGATCCCCAATTTCTAGCCATATTTGTTTCGACCTCAGAGCCCAATACATTTCTTGTTTATGCAGCAAATCATCAAGTTGGCTCCTTAATTCCCAATCAGTTTGAACATTGCCTAGCTCCCCTAATTGCTGTTGACAGTATTGAAGCTGTTTCCGAGTATCCGAAATTTGTCCTTGCATACTAGGGGTCAACAAACTACTCCAATTTCTTAAATGATTCATAACATACCTTTGTTTCTGCAGAACCTCATACTGACTCGAACCTCGGGCTGGCACCATCCATGCTTTCTGAACAATGTGTATAACATTTTCTTCCATTAACCAGATAGCTTCAAAACGACGTATCCGATATGATGGTACCCTTTGGAAACAATTGTCTAATGCTGTGTTTGGTTGAGGGATTTGGGGAGAGATTTGAAAAGGGAAAAAGGAAAAGGTGTGTGAAACTAGGTGAAATATAGGTATGTTTTATTCACATTTCACCGACCTTTTCCATTTCCCTTTCCAAATCCCTCTCCAAATCCCCCAACCAAACACAGTATAAAAGAAAAGGACTGTGATCCGACTGCTGAATAGGTAAACTGTAAATACCGAATCTGGAAAGGCAGCAAACCAACCTTGGGATACTAGACATCTATCCAACCTTTCATAAATGATCTCAGTACCCGACCAGTTATTCACCAAGTAAAAATATACTTCTTTAGGGGGCAAATCCACCAGTTATTACACCATGTAAATTTTGCAAATCCTCACTCATTAAATCCTATACATCCTTCTGATTTTGCAACTTCGGATTCATTATATCATATATATTTGTTTGGACTTTAAATCCTGACATTAGACTCTATTTAGATTCATTATATCAAACAAATAAATCCTGACAAATATTCACTAAAATAAGAATAAAAACCATACCCTCTAAACCGAATCCACCACTTTAAACTGAATAAATCTTGGCTGGCCCCTCCGACCAAGCCGCCCATAACCCCCCACTAAAACCACTACTATCTACCCCACACCAATGAGGCATTGCAAAAGAACAATTCAAATTTTCAAATGCAGAACAACTTGCCCTAGTTGCCATAAAAAAATCAAATCAGGTTTATGAATGTGGGCCAATTGCCTAGCTGTTCGAACTGCTAGAGGGTGACCCAACCCTCTGCAGTTCCAGTTTAAAATCTTCATGGCTGTTGCGGAGGTTGTTGTGGGACAACCTCCGGAGAAACCCATCCCTTCAAATCTGTCTCAGGTACCGAAGCCAAATCCATAATCCTAGCAGTTTCCATGGCAACATAAAACTGCTCCTTTGAATCCCAATTCGGCTCATCAACAATAATTTCTACATAAGCATTGTGTTTTTCCTATCATCTTCAATGGGCAGAGTTACACCTAGTTCATTGGGTAACAAAATATAAATATATATTTCTTTATTTTATTCTTGACATATATTTCTATGTATACTAATTTTTTCATAAGAACTACTAATTAATTATAGAAACAGCCTTAAGAAAATTAATTACAAGTATCCTCAACCATGATGACGAAAAAAATTTAGGATTTTGAATTTAATAAATCTCAAGAATTATACCAACATATCTTTGTTGACTATTGAAATTTGAGAAAGTTGAAATAATACGACAGTAATATTTGATTTCTGGCTCTGCTTCTTTCCGTATCTCCTAATCAGGACTGGCCTTAAGATTTATGGAGCCTTAAGCGGGTTTTGAAAGTGGGGCCCTCCTAAATATATTTTTTTATAAAAAAAATTACGGATAAAATAAAAAGTTACCAAGAATTTTTTTTATTATTTAGTAACTACAAAAAGTTTCTTTATACATATAATCATTAAAATTTATTTTCATATATAAAAAAATCATTACAAAGACTCAAAAGGATAAAATAGGATCTTGTGTTTTCAACACAAACAACGTAATTCACTGATATCTAATAACGAAATGATTATATTATTGTAATATAATATCTGATAACACAATCATAATCCACACAAATCACAATCCCACCAATTATTTGATAACAAAACACAAATTATTGGAAAAAAAAAAAACTAAGGCAAAATTATTCAATTAAATTATGATAAAGAGAGGGGGGAAAAAAATTAGGGCAAACAAAATTAAAGAAAAGAAATTAAGGTAAAATTATTCAATTAAAATATGATAAAGAGATATGACAAAAAAAATTAAGATAAAATTATTTATTCTATTAAATTCTTGACATTAGACTCTATTTGGATTCATTATCTCATATATATTTGTTTAAACTAATTATATAAATTTTTAATTGAACCTAACAATAATTTTATATATATATATTAATTTGGCCCAACAGATATTTTTGAGGGGCCTTCTAAACTGAGTCTCAAACAATAAAAAAAGATTGGACTTTGCACTTTTAATCTAATATAAAACTAATAAATTTGAAGCCTTATTTTGAGCCAAAATTTGAGGGCCCTAGGCACAGGCCTTAGCCCAGGACTTGCCCTACTCCTAATCAAGATGACTAGAATAGTTTTATTAATGAAAAAATATGTTTGGTTAGTTTTTTAGAATCCTTTTAAAAAAATAAAAATAAATAAGTTACATGAAAAAAATAAAATATAAAAAATATTTATCATTTTTATATAATTTTATCATTTTTATGATAAAAATAATTTTTAAAAATTCAAAAATATAATTATGATATTTAAAAATTAGTTATTTTAGTTTATTTTTTAACTTTTTATAAAAGACATGTAAAAAAGTAGATAGAGTAATGTGATAACTTATAATAAATTTTTTTTAAAACTTTTAACTATATTAGTCACTCCCCAAACAATGCCTTCTTTTTCTCAAACTAAATTCTAATTTTTTTTTTAATAGAAAATTATCTCAGAAACGCAAACCAACATAACTGTTAAAAAAATTCTTATCCATCAAAAATTTATTATCTTTAAAAAGTGATTATTCTATATTTAAAATTGAGATAATAGGCCAAAAGTCCAATTGATGGAGTACTTTGGGCGAAGGAGGTCAAACTTTAAATTGAAAAATTAAAATGTAAAGTATAAATAGAAAAATTAAAATCCTAGAACTTTTTTTTTTTGTTATAGGAGAATCTTCCCACTCTTCCTCAGGTCCAGGGTAGCGCTCCTTGCAGAGATCACTAAGGTGTCCTGTTGTCCGTTCCGAGTAAGGAGATTATAACCTGAGAACTTGTCCCGACCTTCCGAGACAAACTCCGTTTAAGTCAGGACTCGCTCAGTAGGAGAGCATTAGGCCCACACCAAGTGTTGTGGTAGTAACAACTTGAGACTAATCTCCTAATTAACTGCGTTATACCCAGGAGATTGGCCCAAGGGATTTTGAACTTGAGACCTAGGGTCTTAACCCCTTAGGCTTTTACCAAGTTACCAAACACACATGGGTTAAAATCCTATAACTTTGTTACTGACGTGAAACCTTAGGATTTTTTTTATAATTTTTTCAAAAACTAATTTGACTCTTTTAAAATGGGAAATCTTATGGTACAGAGTGTGTACCATATGCAACTTACTACAAATTAGCATAATTACATTACAAAATTTTATAAAATCAATCACAAAATGAGTATTATCGCTACCAATTAGCATAACAAAAATATCATAACTAAGTCACAAACTTTTGTTACATGAATTATAAAATTTTAGATATTTTGATACTCTAATTTGTGGAGAAATTACGTATTTTGTGATTAATATTACGAAACTTTATAATAAAATTATGTTAATTTGTGGTAGGGTGTATATAGTACACACCCTAGGATTTCTCTTCTAGAACAAAACTAAACAACAATCTTCCAAAAGTGCAACAAAGGAATGAGACATTTGACCTAATGATTTTTTATGATATAAGATCTGAGCTTCACTCTTATAGAGAAATGTTTGATATTCTTTGGTTGGTTAATTTCTCCTTTATAATGAGGGTTGTACATGATTATTAGTAATTATTGGACTGAGCTTGATTGTTAAATTTTGTTTACTTTTTTAACTATTCTGAACTAGTGATTTTGATGATATAAATGTCCCTCATATTATAATTACTCTCCTATCAAAATATAAATAAAAATAAAAATTCAGCCTAAAGGAGTTTCTACATTAGTAATGATATTTTAAAATTTTGATTTAATTCATTTTCAATCATAACTCAAAGGATCACAATTGATCATAGCTAAACTCTAATTAAGAGCTCGTTTGGGAATATACTATTTTGGTTATTTTTTAATTTTTTGGCTAAAATATGAGATAAAAAAAATTAGTATATTTGGAATGGCTTTTAATTTTTTACGAAAAGATGTATAAAAAGTATAGAGAAAATAAAATATTTAACTTTTTACTATAGGTTATAAGCTTTTTTATTTTTTTTAATAATTTTTTGATTTTTAAACTAAAAATGTTACATGGCAAACGAAGCCTAAGATATGACTAAAAATCAATTTAATAATAATCAAAATAATAACCACATTATATTATAACCAAAGGATTGCTCATAGGTTAGTTTGGTATAGTCATGATCAATTTCAAAATTTTGCACCCAGGCACTAATCATGCACTAAAATTAATCCAACGCAATTTAATGTAGCTTGGATTGATTCGAGTTGGAAACACAATTACACTATAGAAAAAATAAGTGAACCAATTAATAATAAATAATTAAAATAAACAAATTTTTAACATTTAAACATAACACAAATAATGAATAAAATATTATTTAATACATGTTAACAACTATGAAGAATAGTATAGTAAAGTCCAACTCAAGCTTAAACACAATTCACACAAATTAAATCTAATAAAATTTCTTTTATGTGAAAAATTATTAAATGCAATCCAATCCATATGTCAATCTATCTATATATATGTATTGTGCTCTGGTATACACCCCATATGCAAATTATAATATTTATGAGATTAATTATTACAAATATCATAACTAAATCTTTTTAGCATCATAATTAAAAAAAAAAAAAAAAGTCATAGCTCAATATCACATAAAATATAACCAAAGATTTTTTGGATCATAACCAAAATAATGTCATAATTAACATCACTATAGATCAGAACTAACACTACAATGTGTATAAACAAATTATAACTAACATCATAATAAATTATAACCAGAGACATATGATATACACCCCCAAAGAGTTTGTATAGTAGAATTTTTCATATATATATAAATAGGTTTAGTTCTCAGATTAATTGGATTTAGGTGCCTAAGCCAAGAGGCAGTCAAATTTTATAAAATTGATGATTTAAAAACCAAAAAATAAATCAATGTATTAAAAAATTGAACCAAACTAAATTAACCTAAAGAGGTTGGTTAAATACAATTATTCATACTAAAATAACTAAAATGATAGTAATTAAGGATGATAATATATGCACCCAAAAAGGATACGTTCGTTTAGGATACGAGTTAATTTTTTTAATTTTTTGACTATTTTAATGTAGAACTAAAGTTTTATTTGAGATAGATTTTTTAATTTTTTTTAACTTTTATAAAAAAAAAAATAAAATAATTATAATTTAAATATAATATTTTATATTATTAAATTAAAAAATCTATTTTATTTTTTTATAATTATTTTAGACCAGACTCGCCCCAACCCAACTTTCAAACTAGGAATGTCAACGGGTTGGGGCGGAGCCGGGATCACACTCCCCGTTCTCGATTCCCGATGGTGAAAATCTTCCTGATCCCCGACGGGGAACCTATCACCGTCCTCGACTCCTAATGGGGATCAGTTTCCCCGACCCTGAAAAATCCCGGTCCAAAAAAAAAAAACACAACAGCTAAGGCCAAGTTTGGCATATTACAAAAAAGTCAAAAAGTCAAAAAGTTACTCAAAAAGTTAAAAAGTTAACACTATTCACCAAAAGTCAACAATTACGACTACACAACTCACAATCTTAATTTTTCCCTACAAATCAATTTTTACAATTTTTTATTATACATTTTTCTATAAAAAGTCAAAAAATTAACCCAAATATTTATATTTTCTTCCTTAATTTTTTAATCTAAAAAGACAAAAAATATACTTATTTAGAACACCACAAACAACCCCTCAATAAAGAAGAAGCTGAGTGTTGTTGGCAGTTTAACAATTAACCAATTTTCTGAGTATTTTGAAAAATATCAAACCAAAAACAAATGAATCCATTTCTCATACCTCAACAAGAAACAATTAAAACAATGATCAACTTCAACACTACCCACTAAATTATTATTAGAGTGAAAAAAGTGAATAGAGGACACCATTGAAAGAAAATCCACTAAAAAAGGCACAGTAACACCCATTTTCCTACACAAATCAAAGTTTAACCACGATCTCAAGTGCTTCAACATCTAGTGGTCAATCAGATGGTCCAAACGATAGATCTGAGGGAAGGGGGTGGGAGAGCCGAATCTGAGGGAGGCATCAACGAAAACCATAACCCGCCGCCGTCGACGAGCCTTCTTGGTGGAGACGGCGACAGATCTGGCCCACTCTCCGCCCTCTTCTTTTCTGCAACTCTCTCTTTAGAATTCCTCTCTCTAAGCGCAATTGATTGAATCTGGTTTTTCGAAGAGAGCGTGTGTGTTTGTGTGTGTGTGTTGAACAATGTTTGATGATGCTTACAATGGAGGGAAGGAGGGAGATTGCTCAGTGGTGATGAGAGAGAGAGAGAGAGAAACCCAGAAAGAGATGAGAGAGAGACGGTGAGGCTTGAGGGGTTGTGTTATGTTAGGATTTGGTTTACAACAATGCTAGAGGGCCACAATTTTTGTGTCGTTTTGGCAGTTTTGAGCCATTGTGACCACAAAAATTGTGGCCCTCAAACATTTTCCTTTGGTTTATATATATATATATATATATATGGAGAGAGGGGCATAACAATAATTTGACATCGAGGAAATGGGGCCGGGGACGGGACTATGAAAGCTATCCTCATCCTCGGTCCGAAACTGATCGGTGATTTAATTTTGAATGCCATTCCCGTCCCTGTGGGATATTTTTTCGAAAAAAATCATTCTAATTTGGATTGGAGAGTCGAGTACCCGTCAGGCGTGTTGAAATTGCCATCCCTATTCCAAACGAGTGCTTAAGAATTTCCGAGCCTCATAAGATTGTTTAGCCGTGTGGGAATGGAGAAGTTATTTGGTAGCGCTGGTGCTTCCTGAAGGGGATGAAATTTTAATTTTGTGAAGAAGTTATTAGGTACTCCTAAAATACAATTAGGGCCATGCTACCGACCCCAGTGGAGTGACCCCACTGACAACTCCCAGTGAGGTGTCACCCCCTCATTCGTTTAAAAAAAAAAAAAAAAAAAAACAATTTTTGACCAATGAGAGGAGTCCTCCACTGGGGGTGTTAGGCATTTTTAATACAATTATATGATGTTTCAAGATATTAAGATTGATAGAAAATATAAAACTTACAATTTTGTCTTGAACAATTGAAAACCATAAAGAAACTTGGCAAATGATAATTAATGAATGAGTATAGGGGATGATATTTTTTAAACATTTAGTAATTTTTTAATTTTTATATTTCAAAAATACCCAATAAATTCTTGATTTTTGCATTAAATAATTAAAAAACATGAAAGAATATAACAATTTATAATTGATCAGAGTCATGGTCTGGCGTCTCTCTACCAACAAATAAAATTTTCGTGGAGATGGCTTAATACATTTCCCAAAACAAATCAACATTCAAAATCACCCCTTTTTTTTTTTTTTTTTTTCTCAATATCCGAGCAACCAAACAAATTAATAAAGAAATTACAGCAACCAAATATCAAAAAAAAAAAACCAACACATCCTGACTTTTCCATAAATTAATCTAATACATCATCACAAACTTCCACTTAATCGCATATAATACCATGAGATTACAGCTAAACACACATATATTGAGAGAGAGAGAGAGAGAGAGACTAGGCCAGTGGACGGTAATCGGCGCTAGTGATATTGCGATCGACGCAGAGGATCACATAGAGAGCGTAAACTATTCCAGGAATGTAACCTAAGATCGTCAATACCAAGCATATGAAGAACTCTACCTGCAATCCACAATATACATATACCTATATAAATATACATATGTGTATATATATATATAGAGAGAGAGAGAGAGAGAGAAAGGGAGAGAGAGAGAGAGAGAGAGAGAGAGAGGAAGGGGCTTACGCTGCAGCAGCCATGCCTGATGCAGACGCCAACAGGAGGGAGCAAGATTGCAATCAAGATTTCGCAGAAGATCACACAGCAATTTGTCATGGTTGAGTTGAATTTAGCACAGAGGAACAAAGAGTTTAGAGAGAGAGATGTGTGTAATGTGAACCACACAGACTGGACCTCGGGTAGTCTTAATGAAGAAGGAAACAAATAGATGGAAACCACTTGGTTTGTTCAATGTCGGCATAATAAACAAATTAAAGATGTCCTGTGTATGTGTTGTTGGGAAGTTAATTTTTTAATTACAAAAAATTTTAAAAAAAATAATAATAATAAATAAATAAAAATCAAATAATTAAAAAGTCATTTAAAAAAATAATACAAATCAAACTTTTATGTCTTTTTATACAATTTAAAATAATCATTTTCTTATGGAACTAATTTTTTTCACTTCATAGAAAAGTTTTTGGAGAAGGCAAACCCCAACCAATACTTTAGTTGGGGCATTTGATAAACAAGATAATAAGTTCAATATAGTATACAAATGTGATGAGAATCAGTATTTTTGGTTTTAGTTTTTTTCATTCAATTTTTTTAGAATTGAATTTTTTAGTTTTCGTATTTTTTTATTTTTAGTGAATATTTTTAAAATTTTAAGTATTTTTTTATTTTTTATTTTTTTAGATACATCTTACTTAGATGTATCTAAAGAATAAAATATTTGTGAAAAATATTTTAAAAAATTAATAAGAAAAATGACTGGTAGCTCGAAAAAATTGGCTCGATTTTGGCTCGACAGCCCAAAATGACGTCGTTTTGGGCTTTTTTTTTTTTTTTTCCTTTTTTTCTCTATCCTCCTTTTATGTCTGGAGCAGAGCAGAGGGAGATGAGACATGAGAGATGAGAGAAGAGGAAGAGGGTCGCGATCGCCGCAGAGAGAGCAGAGAGAAAAGGGTCGACGCCGAGGTTCGACGGTCGGTGATGGTGGCGGCGAGCTCGATCGCCACAGAGAGGAGCTCGATCGCCGCAGAGAGAGCAGAGAGAAGAGGGTCACCGCAGAGAGAGCAGAGAGAAGAGGGTCGACGGTCGGTGATGGTGGCGGCGAGCTCGACAGCCCAAATCACGGTAATGATCGGTGATGGTGGCGGCGATCGATGGTGATCTGAAGATTAGTTCATCAAAAAAAAAAAAAAATTGTTGATGATGAAGATGATGATGATGTTGAAGATGATGAAGATGATGTTCAAAATCTGAAGCTGTTGAAATTTTTTTTTGATCTGGATAGCGCTCTCTCTCCTCACACAGAAAAAATTTATCTTCAATCCAGAAATTTGGTATTTTGAAGTCATTGATCCAGAAATTTTTGAAGATAAAAATTTAAAGTCATTGATAAAAATTTTTATCTCCAAAATTTAAAGTCATTGTCAATTTCTGTATTTTTTATCAATGACTTTAAATTTAAATTCGTTGATTTAGTTTGTTGATTTATTTTGTTTTGTTGATTTTGATTTGTTAGAAGAACAAATATATTTATTTTGTTGATTTATTTTGTTAACTGTTGATCAACAGATTTGTTCATCTCTCTCCATTGATTTTTTTTGTTAGCTCTAAACAGTAGAAGAAGAAGAGAAGAAACAGAGCAAGGAGACAAAGGGAGAAACGCCCGCAGAGGATAGAAAACCAAATTCGAGCCACTCTCGAGTCACAAGATTCGAGTTACGAATCGGAATTGAATTAATAAATACACAAAAATATATTGATTTTTTTTTGTTTTTTTGGTATTTAGAGAATTTTTTTAATATTTTTTCACGAAAAATATACTTTTTAAGTATATTTATGTTAGGTGCATCTAAAAATTAAAAAAATTGTTTAAAATATTAAAAAAATTCAGTAAAAACAAAAAAATTACGAAAAATAAGAAAATGAAATTTTTAAAAATGTATTTTCAAAAAATTAGAAACAAACATATTAAATAGTATTTGAAGAGGGTTAATATATTGGAGCAAGGCTCGGGGTGGGGAGCTAGTGTACTAGGCCTAACCCAATGAAATGCTGTGATGCGGGTCAAACAAAGAGTTGGGCCAGACCAGCCACCCCAAGTAGGCCAATTAAAGAATTGGGCCAGACCCAACGACCACCCCGAGTTGAACCGAGTGATGATGATGCATTGCAAGACTAGGGAACCAAGTCTGCCTTCCTATTTATATATGTACCGAGTAAAGGGACAATGTTGCGTCGAGCAAGGTTGTACCTTGCACATCGATCCTCTATTCTTATTGTTACAAGTTGGAGACATATGATCGCACAGAGGGACACGACGTACACATGACAAGTCTATGCTCCTGCCAGATGGACTCATCGTCCTCCTTCATTCATGAGCACTTATAGATGAGACAAAAGACACAAAGGGATATAGAGATATACAAACGTCAGAAGGAAAATATGCTCTTTGGTTATAGTCTCCTCGTTCAGAATGGCTAACAGGACACCTTGGTGATCTCTGCAAGAGGGGCTGCCTTGGACCTGCGGGAGGGTAGGGAGGATTTTCCTATAACAATAATAAAAAATAAAAAAAAAATAAAAAAAGTATGCTCCGCTTATATGAGGTAACACCATTCTTTGAGCAATATACATTCTTTCTCTCTAGTTTTCAAACTGTAGCATCAGAGATTTTTCAGCCAAACCTTGGCAGGGAAGCTCTAACTATTTGTTGTCTATGCAACGTCCAGTACTGGGATTATCTAGTTCGGCCACGAAACTCCATCTGTTCTATAGCTTGAAATTACCCCACATAGTATTATTGAAATTAAGAACTTTGTTATCATTAGTAATTTAATGAGTACGGATTTCATATAATGTGAATCCTATCCCATATGACTATTATGTAAAAAATTTAATTATTTTTTTTTCAGGAAAATGCTAAAAACAAGTTTAAAAGTTGTTAGTGTCAAAAAAATGTGTTAAAAATATAAATGTGTATTGAAATGTGTAAAAATATTTTAAAATATGTGAAAAATGTAGTGAAATTATAATTTTGACATATTACAATGTTTATTGACAACTCTTAAAACTATCATTTTAAAGCAGGAGAGGTTATAATGTCCACTTGCACATTGTAGGAAAAGTTATAATTTTTGTGAAAGAAGTTATACATTTTATGAGACAAAAATTACGATTTTTGTGATGAAAGTTATGAATTTTGAAAATATAATGTGGACATAAAAATCATGTATAATTAAAGTTATATTTTTTGTGAGAGAAGTTACACATTATGTGAGAAACAAAAAGTTATTTTTTTGTTAAAAAAAAGGTTATATTTTTGTATAAAACTTACACATTTTATGAGAAAAATTATGGTAGCGTTTGGTTTAGTTTTAGAATCATGATTTGAGAATTGAGTTGTATTTTGGGTTTGTGAGTTGTTGAATCATAATTTGAAAAGAGAAAATTTGTTTAATTATGAGTTTTAAAAAGAGTTTTGAATTGAATTTTGAATTTTTGAAATAAGTTTTGAAATAAGAAAAGTTGTTTGATTATGAGTTTTGAAAAGAGTTTTCAAAATTTAATTCAAAGACTTACAACTTATTACTCATAACCAAACACACAATTCAAAAACTCTATTGAAAATTCTATTCAAAACTCATAACCAAACTCTTTTTAAATTCAATTCAAAAAAATAATTATTAAAAAAAATAAATTTTTTATTTAAAATTCAAAATATTCTGAAAATATTTTGTATTTAAAATATTAAAAAAAACATTATTTTTTGTTAAAAAAAAAATATTCGGCTAGTTCTTTAAAATTACTTTTGATAGTATATTTGATTGAAATTTTTTTTAAAATTGTTTTGTTTAAAAATATTTTTTTATTTTTTAAAAATTACTGTAACAAATTAATTTTTATTTATTTTTTTTTGGAAAATTTACCCATAAGTCCTAGTTTCTGAAAAGTTGAACCATTTAGTCTTAAAAGTTTTCTTATGCTCCATTTAGTCTCATTTGCACATCAATCTAATGTTCGAAACATTAATCTGATGTTCGAAATCTAATGTTCGAAACATTAATCTGATGTTTGAAACATTGTAATGGGACCTTTCAGTCTATAAGAAAACTTTTAGGACTAAACAGTGTATAAGTTATTAATTTGGGATTTATTGGTGCATCCCCCTTTTTTTTTGTTAATTTTAAATAAATAACCAAATAATTTGTTATTTTGATCTAAAAATAATAATTTCTATATTTAAAAATATCAAAATATATATATATATATATATATCTATATTTGTATTTTCCAAATAACAGGTGGCACTTGAAAAAAAAAAAAAGTATTGTTCTTGTCAATCGGTCGGACTACCGGGTAGATTTAAAAATTTAAAAACTGTCCAGGAAAATGTCTGGATGAACGAACGGATAGACTCAAAAATTTAAAAACTCTCTGATTACCAAACATATTTTCAAATGTGATTTAAAATCATATTTTAAAAATTATAATCAAATAAAAAATTAAAATATGGGAAAAAAATCATGATTTCAAAATGAAACGAAACAGAGGCTACGTTTTTTTCATAAGGTGCATATCGCGTCCACTATTCTCCTTTAAGTCACCAACCACTATTCAAATTGATAAGATTTTGACACGTATCCTCACAAGGAAATAGGACGTGCACGTTGCTAATTGGATAGCCGGATTAAAATATTACACAATTCGGGCTTTGGCAAAGCACATAAATAAACTGAATTGCATTAATTTATTTTTGGCCAAATTATATTTTATCCCCTTAAATTTAAATATATATGTATATATATATTATTTTAGCTCTTTACATATATATATATATATTATTTTGATTCTTAATGTTTATAATTTTTTTCAAATTACTTTCAAAATTAACTTTCATTCAATTTTGGATGAAAAAGGTCACATGAACAGTCATGTGACGCCACATGACATAAAATATATAAATTACACTATTTTTTTTTTTTGAACTTTTACATTTTTTTTTTTTTGGAATACAATTTCTTATTTTGATTCTTAAAAGTTTTTTTTTTTCTTCTAAATTTGACCTTTAATATTTATAATTTTTTTTTCCCTTCTAATTTTCCAACCCCAAACCCAAATTCCAACCCCTTCTTTTTCTTATGTTCAAATTCACTCACAAATTTACATCCCCTCTACCTCAAGCTTGACCACCTCTCTCTACTTGCATTGCGCTTCTCTATCCTCTTTCTTCAGTTTCTTACCCATGTACGACGACTATCATCCATATACACCTAAACACCTTTCTGTATGGTTGAGTTTTTATAACATCTTGAATTCTGCAGGTCCGCTCGAGCTTGAGCGGTGGCGTTACCGCTCGAGCAGTGAATTGAGACTCCCATATTCTTTTCTGCAAGTCGTGTGTTAAGAGAGATCGCTTGAGCAGTTAATTTACTGAACAAGTGTAGAAGTATGGCCACTAGTACTTTTCATTTCAGACTTGCAATTTTCTGGAAGCTCGCGTTTACTGCTCGAGCGGCGGAAAGACCGCTCGAGTGGTATGTTCAAAGTAACCAACTTAAAAATCGACTTTTTCTCATTTCTTGCTCACTTTTTCATATCCTCTCTCTCTAACACCCATTTCCAAAAACCCTATCCCCAAACACTTGATTTCCTCTAGTTTTACTAAATATCTCTTCAAAACCTTGCATTAGAAGTGAAGAATTTGTGAGGATCAAAGCTTTCACTGATTGGATTGTGTTTTTATCAAGTTTTCTTGTTGGGTCTTCAACTCCTAGCTTCCATTTTCGAGGTAGGGAAACTTTTAATTGGTATATCTATGATTTGAGGTATATATGTTGTACTTTTTTTTCTTATTGGCCCTAAGAAGAGAAATTAATTCTCTTTATCGGAAAAAATTTGAAATAATTTCATCATCTCCATATTATTTGATGCAAAGAGATTTAAATTCTTTTGATGAAAAAAATTCATCAACTGGGAGGCCAAATTTACCTAATTAATGTAGAAATTCGATATTGGGAGCATTATTTAGGAGGCTTACTAGCCAAGAAAAAAAAAATGCCAAGAAAAAAAATTAAGATATGAAAATAATGTGGCTTGGGAGGCTAATACCCGTATTTCTAAGGAGCCAATTATTCATGACGAGCCCATGTATGTGGATCGAAGGGTTAGTACACCAAGTCAATAAGATAACATGATTTTGGAGGATTTTTCATAGGCCAATAGTGGCTAAAATAGAAAAACAGTCCCTTCTCTCAAAAGATATTAAAAATTTATTACAAGATAATGGTGAAAATTTACTTAGGAGGCATAATTTTAAATCAAATATGGCTGAAAATTATGAATAAAAAAGACAAAAAAATATGATGAACAACAATCCCTTTTGACAAAAGATGATGAAAATCATTTGGGAGAAAAACAAATTTTTGAGCCAAACATGGCTAAAATTGATGAACAACCAAATATTCATAAGCAATTAAAGGCTAAAATAGAAAACAACTACTTTGGCAAAAAATGATGAAAATTCATCACAAAAGGATGGTGAAAATTTACTTAGGGGCATGATTTTAAGCCAAACATGGCTGAAAATAAGGATGACAATGGAGAATATACCCTATAAGTACCTATGGAGACCATATCCAAATATATGAATTTTCTCCTTTTTTTCATCAAGGATGGGTCGGGAATAAGTACCCACCCATTTTCCCCATATGTTGTGTTTAGAACTAGGATTCTCATTCTCATAGTGAGCGCAAATCAAAGTCTCACTCTCTCTCATCCTCTCAATCCAGATGCAAAAATGCTTCAACAGTGAAATTTTCTCCAATAGTTTCCACCAAACGTACAAAAATTCATATTTTTTAAAGACACATTAAAGTAAAAAATTAGAAACTATAAAATGAACCTTCCAGAACTTCACGATGAATCCCCATTCTGTCTCCGCAACCACGACAAAGATTGCAATCACAACCGCATAACACTGAAATATGCATTCAAATATCTACACAATCCATAAAACAAAACAATTACCCTAACAATGAATCTAGAGAGAGAATACGAGGTGATTGTGTTTCGCGCAAAATAATTCAGTGTGTTTGGTTTGAGTTTTTTGAATTAAGTTTTTTAAAAAATGAGTTTTTTAGTTTTCGTGTTTTTTTTATTTTTAGTAAATATTTTTAAAATTTTAAACATTTTTTTTACTTTTTAAGATGTACCTTACTTAGATGTATTTAAAAAGTAAAAAATTTGTGTAAAAATATTTTTAAAAATTAATAAATACATAAAAATATAAAAAATGTACTGAATTCTCATATTTTTTTTATATTTTTGGTATTTAGTGAATTTTTAAAAGGTTTTTTTCAATTTTTTTTTACTTTTTAAGTATATTTATGTTAGGTATGTCTAAAAATTGAAAAAATTGCTCAAAATATTAAAAAAATTCAGTAAAAACAAAAAAACACGAAAAATAAAAAAGTAAAATTTTTTGAAAAGTATTTTAAAAAAATGATAACCAAACATAGTGATTACTTTTTGTTTGGGGGATTAATTTGGCGTGCATGAGGTGATTGTGTTTTGCGCAAAACCCGAGTTCGTTTTGTTGTGTTCCATTTATTTTCTACGAGAACACAACAGTGGGTTTGATATTTTTTTTCCTTGATTAACTTTGTAGGTGTTTGGGAAATGGATTTTTTTGTAGATTTTTTTAATTGTAGGATATTATTAGAGAATTTTTTTTTTTTATATTTGGAAAGATAGTTAGATTTTTTTGTGGTTAAATGTAATGTTTGTAAGAAAAAAAATGAAATGATTATGAAGTTTGATGTGATATTTTGTTTGGATTTAATTTTTTTTTGATTTTATAATCAATTTCTCTTTTAGTGAAAAAAAACAAAAAAAAAAATCTAAAAAATTTGTTCCCAAACACCGCCTTTATGTATGGTTACTGGGAATGCAAGGACAAAGAAATGAAAATCCTAGACTATTACGTCGCATTTCATCAATTTCTCTCATTTCTTTGTTCTAGTAGCTAATTCGCCGCCATCTAATTTAAAGTGAGAATTTATCTATTTAGGGTTTTGTGTGATTTATCTTTATATTTCTCAATCTCTATTTTAATTTAAATATGTATAACAATTTCTTTCAATTTCGGTAAATCCAATCTGTCTTTAATGTGTATTTAATTTAAATATGTATAATAATAATTTTTAATTACTAAAAACTTATTTGATTGTCTCAAAATTATATATTTGATTATTTTAAAACAAACTTTTTAATTAATTAATTAATGTGTATTTGATTTTGCTTTTGAGCCAAATAAAATAAAATAAAATTTAATGTATATTTAGCTTTAGTTGTGAACCTTAAATTTATCAAATAAAAAAAAAAGAAAAAAGAAGAGGGGTCAAGTTGAGTCGGGAAAAATCCAAAATCATTTGGAGATGGGAAGGGTAGTACCCATGGGGGATAGGGAATGGGGAATAGAGAAAAATTATTATAGGAGAATAAGGATAGGGAATTAATATCCGCCTCATTGCCCCCCATTGCCATTCCTAGTTGAAAATTATAAATAACCCACATTTGTTGAATTTGAATATTTTGACATTTTTAATTTTGTCTAAGATTTAGATTTTCTAAAACCATTTGATATTATGGTTTCTGCTACCCAACAACCACCATGGGTTGTGGCTCACATCAAAAGTTAATTTTGATAAATTGGTTGACAAAAATAATATCTTATTCGTTTGTAAATTTTGATGGACTAAAAAAAGGCCATACAACAACCATGGCCAACCAACTGTGGGTGTCGATTTCTAACCTCACAACCAAACATCTACTGAGATCTAGGGAATTTAGCTGGAGAGCACGTAGCAAAATAGATTAAGTCAAACACCTACGGACAAGAAGATACAAAATACCTCGATGGCTCATCCACCCGGGGGTATTCCGACGCTCAAGTCAATCAACTTATCTCTTGAAGATATTGGAACAAATGAATAATGCACAAGTAAAAGTATACCTTAAACCTCCGAGGGGGCTCTACTCTTATAGTCAACTGTGCCCTTGTCCCCTAGAAGTATCACTTCATAGGATTTAAGCATAACACTTATCATGGACTCTCAACTAGATAGGAATAATCAGCCTCATCTTTATCTTGGGCCTAGGCCTGAGCTTGAGCTTAAGCCTGAGCCTGGGCTTGGGCCGGGCCTGAACATTTTTTTTTTTACTATTTTTTTCACTAAAATTTTATTCTTTTCCACTAAAAATGACACTGGGCCTCGAGCAGGCTGGGTTTTGAGTGGGCCTTGTGCATGCTATGGGTTGGGGCGGACCGGGTTTCAAAATGATGATTCAGGCCCAGGCTCAGGGTCTCGGGTTAGGCTCAGCCCCGAACCCAACCGGGCCTAACCAGGCTTGGCCCACCTCGAACCGCGGGCCATTTTTATGCCCCCACTTGAATGAATTGAACTCATTGCACCATCTATATATATATATAAGAATTGCTTGAGCTCTAAGGGCTTGTATTTTTATCTTTCCATTTTGCCTCTTCTTTTGGTATTATTTACAAGAGAAGTTGATGTTTGTATTTCTATTTTCTCATTTTGCCCTTTCTTTTGGTATTATTTACAATTCTTTGTCTTTATCTTTATCTAATGTATTTAGGGTAAATTCCAAATACACCTTCTAAAATTTGATTAAAATATGAATTGTTGTCTACAATACAACAATAAAATTATTAAAATTGTTAATTGAAATATATTTATGATGTCATTAAAATTAATAATTGACTTAATGATTAATAAATAAAAGGGATAATTTGTTATGCAATTTGAAATTGGAAAGGGCGAAATATAATTTTGAGAACTATAAGAAACAATTCATATTTTTAGAAAACCTCAATGAGTGTGATTGTAATTTACCCATAAATTTATCTATTTAATATAAATAAGGACAAATTATATTTTAACCCCCTCAACTATTGTTCCATATCATTTCACCCCTTTAACTAAAAATTATAACACTCAACCCCCTCGTCTATTAATTTTTTTTCAATTTGAAAAGTAATGACAAAAGTATCTCACAAAGTTTTTTTTTATTTTATTTTATTTTATTATTATTCTGAAATACATTCACTAAAGATTAAAAAATATCTAAAAAACTCAAAAATAATTTTTAAAAATTAAATCAAACAAACTGATAATATCATTTTAAGTATTCTATTTGAGGTGTCATGCGCAACTCATATGTCAATTTTTCATTTATTTATAAAAAGTCCTTAATAAAATGTTTACATTGATACACAATATATATATATATATATATATTTTAGAACAAGATACAAAATAGTATTTAAGGTGAAAGAATGTAGCATTTATTAGTTGAGGATGTAAAGTGATATTAGATAATAGTTCAATGAGGTAATAATGTCTAAATTGTCATATTGTTGAAATGGTATTTCGTCATAAAGGTTTAGATTGAAAAATAATAATTCATAGATGATGGAGCTAAAGTATTACAATTTTTAATTCAATAGGTAAAGCGATGTAGAGCAATAGTTGACTGAAATAAATTGTAATTTTCCCTACAATTGATGTTGCATTTATTTATCCTTGTGTAATTTTATTATTTATTTACAAAAAAATCTTCAAAATAATATATTAACAAACTTGAATGGCAAAAAAATTAATTATTAATATTACATACAAAGCAGGAAACAAGTTTTACATTTGAACATTAAGATGTATAAAATATATAAAAATGCTTCATTTAAATTTTGGTGCTTAAAATTTATAAAAAGTTAAGTCATCTATGCCTCTCATAGAAGATAATACAAATAATCAACTTAAATAATTTAATTAATTTACATTTTCTCATACAAATTTTTTATTTTTAACATTTGGGGGCTTTTAGTTTAAGGTCACTGAATACACAAATAATCAACTTAAATAATTTAATTAATTTACATTTTCTCATACAAAATTTTTATTTTTAACATTTGGGGTTTTTTAGTTTAAGGTTATTGATATTAAGATTTTATAAGATAAAGAATATGCAACATTTTCATAGTAGTTAGAGTCTCTCAATATTTTCGCAGAGAAATTTCGCCATAAAGAAATTTCAACACAGAGAGATTTTTCTTCACAAAAAAAATTTCAACTCTTCAAAAAGAAATTTCAATTTCATAGATAAATTTTAACTCGTAACAGATGTAACGAGTTAAAATTTCTCTAATAATATTATTGAGTGATTCTAACTAATAAGAAAAAAATATAATATATATCTCCGGCTACCAAGAGTTAAAGAAAAATGTTTCACAAATTTTTTCTAACATTTGACCCATGCCATGCACGGGCCCTTTTTTTCACTAATATATATATATATATATATATATACATATGCAAGTTCAACATATTCAATAATATAAAATGAACCATTACGGCCTGGTTTGGCATGTTTAAAAAAAGTCAAAAAGTCACTATCCTATTTAAGTCAAATCATCTTATTTAAGTCATATTACCTTTCTAACACATCACTTCAAACCCAAACCCAAACCCAAACCCAAACCCAAACCCAATTCATATTTCATAAAAAGTCAAAAAATGCCCTTGTACTTTTGATCTATCTTTAAAAAATCAAGGACTTCGAAATTTTTGGACAGTAAAAAAGGTGTTCATTTCGTGGAACTGTTGAGCTTTGGGCTCAACGATTTTTGCAACATTAGTCTGAGCCACAATATCAACAGTCAATTTGTTGTATATTAAAGAAGACAAATCAAAAGTTAAATTTTGCTACACCGATTTGTGGGTTTTTCCAGCTGTAGTTTGTTCAAATTCTCTTAAAGAAGGCAAAATTTTTGTACCTCAGCCTAATTTGTTTGTTATACAAATTTTATATTTGTTGTAATTTTAAAATAGTTTATTGAGAAGTGTTAAGTACACGTATATTCCATAAAAAGAAACACAAATGTAAAATAAAATGGTCAGATTTACCTTTGTCTCACATGTATTCCATTACGTGAAACACATCTGGATTCTTAGAATTATTGTTGTTCTAATGATTTTCTGTAATATTCACCAATAGAATTTTATGCCTTCCACTGATAAATCAATAGCAATATTAATGTTTGTGAATAAATTAATATTACCCATCAGTCCATTCTAATTTCATGATTACCTAGTAACCAACGCACAACTATTGGGCAGAATTCAGGTTCAGACACCTTGTTAAAAAAAAGAGAAATGGTTGAAAGGCCTAAACTAAGGGTTTTAATGTGTGTGGATTTTACATGATGTAATGTTTTGATTTTGTATTTTTTTTTTTTTTGGTTTTCAGCTCACTAGATCTAGCTTAGAGCTCAAATTTAGGAGATTTATCATTGTTATCCAAAAAAAAAAAGGTTCAGACATCCTATTAAATAATGGAAAAAATTGCTCTGAATATTAAACAAAAATTAAAATAACAAAAATTGTCATATGATGGCAAATAGTTGGGTGTCCAACATTTGGATTAAGATCAACAAAATCCATACTTTGTGGGAGAAATTAGCATTCAGTGATAATTTCAAAATTTTATTTCAAATTTATGAAAAATTTAATAATTTAATTATTAATATTTGTAAAGTTTACTATTGATTTATAATTATCGGTTAAAAGTTACAATTAATTGTTATTGGGGTAATTTCATTTTAGTGTATATTTAAAAAACATATATTTACAAATTAATGGTAAACTTTATACATATTAAAAAGTAAAAGTATAAACTTTATCATGTATATATAATTAATTTTGACAAAAACCACTGACATGTTATTTTCTCATTATTATTTCCTCCAAATTATTTCTTCGAATGTGACGAAGGTCAAGACAATTGACTCTGTATATGCGTGCTCATTCGTAGCCTGGTAATATATCTTTGTTTAGTTTAGTTTTTAAGATTTTTTTTTTAATTTTTTTTTTTTATCTTTAGTGATTTGTTGCTATTGTAGTCATTTTTTTTAGATTCGTAAAAAAAATAAAAAAATAAAAAATAAAAAATAAATAATTAAGAGAAATTACCTATCAATAGTAATTTTAAAAAAAAAATATTACATATTTATGAAAAGGATTATGATTTTAATTATTAATATTTATAAACTTTATCACTTATTTGTAATTATTTTTTTAATTTTACACTGACATAAAATTTCTCTAAAAAATTATTTAAAAATCTAAAAATAAAAAATTATTAAAAATAAAAAGTTCATTTGAAAGTCTTGATTTTTTTATCTTTTTTTCAAATCTAGATTTGTCTCCGAGGCAAGGACGGAACCAGGATTTCATCACCGGAGGAGCCAAAAGACAAATAAAAATTTTCACTATATACATAAGCACACATGTATGATATATAAATTAGATCTATATACATTAAAAAAAATTTAAATACCATAGAAGCAATTTTTAATAGGATGACAAAGTTTTTTTTTCTGTAAAATAAACAGAGAATGCAAGATGGGATAAAAAAGAGATATGTATTTTTTATACTGAGAGACTATTTTATGTATAAAATGATATATATATTTTTAAAATGTCATGACAAATCATATTTTTTTTTATAAAAACAGAAAGCCATGATCCTTATAATCTTTTCCTAGTTCGGTCCGGCTCCGAGCCATCAAGATTAAATATAATTCAAGTGAATGATCCATCAGAGTGACTTCTATCAAACAGATTGTGTAGTCAAGCGAAAACGACTTTAACTAATTACGAAAGATTAATTACTAATCATCATAATTCTTCATATCCATAAGCCATAATAATATCATATTCAAATGAATGAAGAACTAAAAAATTTATTGAATCACAAGAGCTAAAATTATTGTACTAAATTTTTTTTTTAAAAAAAAAACACAAATTATTGTAATACAAGTCTAAATTGCAAAAATGTTAGAGATGAAGAAAGACTTGACTAGGCATTGAGAGGACGCCATTCATCGTCCGAATGTGAATCGCATTAAATGTTGCAGGAAATCTCATTAATGGCTGATGTGTGGTGTAATAACTCTGTAGGATCTTTGTCTGCTTATGTGGCTGGTTCTTCTCTTGACACGTGTTTAGATGTCATTGGTTCTTGGTGCAACGTTGGGCTCCAATAATGTTGGGCTTTAGTATTTGAATCATGCATTGGGTTTTAAGTGGTGGGCCAAGAACCCTTATGGGCCCACCTATGTCAGTAGTCCCTCATTCCCAAGTGCAGCTTTAGTCCAACGAAGGGAATAAGGAAGAAGACAGGGGTTGTGGCCGGTCGAGTGAGAGAAGACCAACTGGGAAGAGGGCCATCCGCAAAGGCTGACCGGAAGATGGGCCGACTGCAAAGGGTGACCGAGAAGGAGGCCGACTGTGAGGTGGGCCGACCGCGAGGTGTGACCGAGAGGGGGGCCGACCGTGAGATGGGCCGACCGCGAGGGGTGACTAAGAGGGGGGCCGACCGTGAGGCGGGCCGACCGCGAAGGGTGATCGAGTGATAAGAAGGAATGGCGGCACGCGGGGCTCAAGGAGTGGCGGGGCACGTGGTGATGTGAAGTAGAATAGACAGGGAAGGGGAAAAGCGTAGTGGATTGTGGTCGTACACGTGACACAATCCCGTAATAAGGGAAGTGATGCGTTAGCAGGAAATGAAATGATAGGCTAATATAGGGCGTTGAAGAGGCGAGGGAAGAAGTTTTCAAAAATTTTCAAACTGGCGAAATTTAATCTTGACCCTTGGAATATAGGTAAACTGTGGGCATTTGGAGTTATTCGCTTTACCTACCTTATCGCAAAAAACCAACACATCCTAGAGGTGACCTCATTTGTTTCGTGTGACACGCTTCTGCAACACTTTGCGAACCTCCTTATGCCAGCGTCCGAAGTGATATGCAGACACGTAGGAGGAATGGCTCAAGATAAAGTGCCAGCCGCAAGGCTTGACTCATTGGGAGATGACGACGCAGTGGAGTTGGCGGAACAGTATCGAGCGGAGCGGAGGGAGGAGAGGAGAGTTGAGCAAGTGGCGTGGGCTCGTCCGACGACGATGATCGCAGCTGCTAGGCTAATTAGCCAAGTGGAGCCGGACAACTGGCATACCAAGGCCGACAGAATTACATTTACGGCGGAGGAGTTGAAGGAGGTACGAAGGAAGTACCAAATTCCGGCAGAGACAGAGTTGAGGCTGCCCACATCTAAGGAGAGGGCATCGGATGTACGGCTGGCAGAATTCACCTTGTACGAGGAAGCATTGCGAGGAGGCCTAAGGTTGCCGATCCCCCAAGTAGTGGTAGATATATTGAACCAACTAGAGGCGGTGTCGGCGCAGCTGATGCCCAACGCATGGAAAATTATAATGGCCTGTGCAATCGCATGGCCACGAGCGACCGATGGGGCGGCGATGACAGTGGAAGAATTCTTTTCTTGCTACAAAGCGTCCGGTCAACAAGAGACATGGGTGACTTTGCAGGCGGTGGCGGGCAGGGGGTTAGTAGCTGGGTTGCCCTCGTCAGCAAAGGGGTGGAGGCCGAGATGGTTCTATGTGTCAGCAAATGGTTGGGGGGGAGTGCGCACGACATGGAAAGTCCCCACGAAGTCGGTGGAGTCGAAGTTGAGGGCGGAGGCAGAAGGTAGGGTGAAAGGGTGAAGGAGTGGAGGGAGAAGGAGGGTGTGAGGTGGGATGACCTTGTCCGTCCTTCAGCTTTGTATGCCTTAGATTTAGGACCGCAGCCGACGGAAGAGGACCCCGCCCTGGAGGAGTTGGAAGTGAGGCGAAAGGCGAAGGAGCGGAGGACCTTGGCCAGGGCAGAAAAGTATAAGGAATCTCAGCTGGGGCCTACTCCTAAGTTGGTGGTGAGGGAGAGAGTCCGACATTGCTCGAAATCGTTGGGAGGCAAAGAGCTGACTGACTTTGCCCACTGCTGCCCCTAGTAGACCCACTGAAGGAGAGGGGCAAACAAGAGGTGGAGGCAGTGTTGAAAAAAATGAAGAAGAAGAGGGTGGCGGTAGAGGGGAGTAAGCACGCACCTATTGTGAAGAAGATGAAGGATGGAAGGGCGGATGAGGCTCCAGAAAAGGAGATTGCCCAAATGGCGAAAGAAAACATGGGCGCGAGTGGCCAAATGCTGAAAGAAAACATAGGCGCAAACGCCCAAACGGTGGCAGTAGTGGGGTCTGTGGTAGAAGTGTCGCCCAGTCCTGGTGAAGGGAAGTCTGGGGTTAGCATATCAGAGGCAAGTGTCGCGTTGAAGACCGCCATGTACCATGCGCGTGCTCTGGCAGGTCGCTCGGCAGAAGAAGGGGGGGAAGCCAGGGTCGCAGCCAACCGCCTTGTTGGGGTGGTGGAGGATGCGGCCGTGCGGTCGATGGCGCGGTTGACGGAGGCTGACCTCTTGAGAGGGTTTTGCTCAACCCAGATGGAGGCAGCGACCCTAACGACTGCCCTGATGAACAAAGCAGCATGCTCGAAGATGGAGGTAGAGCCGCTGAGGGCCCAGTTGGAAGAGACGAAAACGCAGCTGCAGAACCTAAGGGTTGAAACAATGGGCTGGAAGAGGGCCGCTCGGAGCGCATGCGCAAAGGGGCTGGGGTATGCACAAAGGGAGAAGAACATGGAAATATTGGCGTTGGTGCAGAGTTACTCAGCAGAGCGAGCTAGTGCCAAGCTCCTCGCAACCAAATCAGAGTTGGAAGCGGCACACCACAAGGAAGTATCGCTAGAGTTCGAGTTGGTGGGCGAAAAGAGGAAGCTAGAGTAGGTCCAACAAGCCTGCACCACTGCCAATGAGAGGTGAGAGGAGGCCATGACCAACAATGAAGAACTGCGCGACCAGGCGGTTAAAGACAAAGAAGAGGTAGATGGGTGGATCGCGGAGTTGGAGAAGGCCTTGGCAGAGGAGAGGGCCAAATTGGCATCTGAGAGGGCGGCGTACCCCGACCTGTGTATGGTGGTCGTGGAGTAGTTCAAGGGGTTCGCCGAATTCCAGATGGCCATTGTCACGCCCTCAAAATAATAACATTAAAACCCATCAATTTTGACATGCATTGATATAAAAGATAAATATTCTTCTATTCATCAGAGTAATTCATTACATCAAGTATTACATGTTAACAACAAAAGCAAATGCCCTACGGGCTTACAGCTTTCCAAGTTAACACTTGGTTACAAAAAAAGAGTGCTAACTCAAATACACATTAAGCCCTTGGCTTGTAATACATCAAAAGATAACAAAATAACCAAAAATCTGTCTGCCTCTAGCCTCCCAAGCTATGTCCTTGGAGGTGGCATGCTACCTGTACTTGAAAATGATGTCCCATAAAGGGTGAGCCACAGCCCAGTAGAAATACACTAAACCAGCTATGAACAAAGACTAAAAGATTAGCAGTTGATAGATGGTCAACACAGATATATCCACTTATATCACATTCCGACTTCATGACATTAAGTCTACGTTACATTTCATTTTCCGTTTCTCTTTCAACTTTGAGTTTGAAAACAAGACTCAACACTTAGCCAAATAACTTAATGAGATTTAGACTCATCTTTAAAACACTTTCAAAATTCATGGTGGATACACATTTCAATGTTGTATCAATAACATAAACCATTTCCACACTTTACGAAAGATACATATTTCGGTGCTGTATCAACATAACATAGAATCACTTCTATATTTCACAATTGATAACGATATACATTTTAGTGCTATATCAAATCAATTCGAACACTTCCATAATCAACACTTGATACACATTGTAGTGCTGTATCAATGTCACACATAATCCGGTTTAGAGGTCCATCCCCTATCTTCCCCTAAACCGTGGAGTACATCCCCTATCTCCTCCCACACAACGCATGTATATAAACATAGATCATATACAATCAATCAATACATAAAGTTGATGTATTATTCCAACCGCTATATTCGATAGCATACTCATTCGATTAGTTTTAGTTTGCCTAATCATCATGCATTGTCTACAACAATCAAGACTATCCTCCACCGATAGCCCAAAGCAGTTATTTCTAAACAGAAAATAAATGCACCAATAGATAAATTATCAACATTTCAATTAGGTGAGTGATAAATAATCCAACTACACCTTTTAATCCCACACATTCCCAATTCCTACATTCTTAATTCAATTCTTCATTTCTCCAAATTAATTATACAAATTAATTATACTATGTAATTAGGGCATTCTCCCATAAGTTACATAACAACCCTAAGGTTCCATTTTCTTCCATAATCCATCATCTATTTCATTTCTCTATGCCAATCATGCATATAGGTTTATTATAAATAAAACCCCATCTTTTGTAAAATTACACAAAGACCCAAACTTTCTCAAAACTACACAACAACCCCCAATATATCAAAAGGCTAAAATTTAAAGACAAATCTCATAAAGAGGAGTAGGATATCCCTACCTCGAAGTTTGAGCTCAAACGGAAAAGAGACCAAAACCAAAATGCTCCAAACTCCAAACTTTTCGGATCAAAACGACGCCCTCGACGATCAACACAACTTTTACAAAGGCCGAAGGAAGGGAGAACACTCTAACTAGATCAAACCTTAGAGAGAAGGGAGTTTCTAGAGAGAGAAGCTCTCAAAATCGATTTTGGGAAAGTTAGAGAGAGAGAAGGAAAGTGAAAAGTGATTCAAAAATGCCCAACTGCTATCTGATATACGACAAGTCCGCTCGAGCGGAAAACACAACGCTCGAGCGTCAAGAACAAAAAGCTTGGTCCGCTCGAGCGCAAGAAGGCCCGCTCGAGCGCCAAGACACAAGAGTGAAACATATCCGCTCGAGCGCGAAAAACCAGTCCGCTCGAGCGTGGATTATCCCATCCCAGAACTTTCACCAAGAATGAACTACCCGCTCGAGCGCCAACAAGCCCGCTCGAGCGCGACCCGCTCGAGCGTAGGAAACCCGCTCGAGCGTAGAAATCACACCTGCAGAAGTTTTGCAGGGGCACAAAATGCTGGAAGGCTGTAAACCCCACTCGAGCGGAACGACCAAAAATTGGGCAACAAGAAACTAGACCAAGGCTCAACCCACCTGCTCGAAACATGCCCAACACATCCTAAAACTCAATCAAATGGAATTAAAGGATGACAACCAGATATAACCAACTCCACGGAACCTAAGTCTGGATATAACAAATAAAGAAAGGGAAACCGGGATCGCTATAACCTCCCCCCCTTAAAGAATTTCGTCCCCAAAATTAAACACAAGTTTTCAAAAACAAGTTTTCTCCATTCCCAACAATATTACAACATAATATTAAACAATCCGACCCATTACTGGTCACTCTCGACTCTTTTCAAGAGGCAAATCACAACACATAAACAACTTGCATTTATCAACATGCACTCCTTTCCAAGTTCAACAATTTCATATCATAACTAATGTTCATGATACATTTCCAATTTTACAATACTCAACATATGCAATGTTATATCAAACTTCCATTAAACCAAAACATAAACCATGTTTTACAACCTAAGATATATTCAATACTCTTAAGGTTCAATAATACAACAAAATATACAATACATGCTCAAGCATCCACAAATAGATCCGGATATTTCTCTCGGACCTCCAACTCACGTTCCCAAGTGGCTTCCTCCACTCCGTGATGTTTCCACAAGACTTTTACCAAGGGAATGGTCTTGCCTCGCAAGACTTGATCTCGCCTATCCAAGACCCGAACCGGTCTCTCCTCATACGAGGCATCCTCATCAACCTCTAAGTCGGTCCAATCTAATACATGCGATGGATCTGGCTCATACTTCCGAAGCATACTCACATGAAATACGTCATGAACTCCGGGCAACTACGGCGGCAAAGCTAAACGATAGGCAACCTCGCCAATCCTCTCAAGGATCTCAAAATGACCAATAAACCGAGGGGATAACTTCCCACTCTTCCCAAACCTCATCAATCCCCGCCTAGGTGATATCTTTAGAAAGACATGATCACCCACCTCGAATACCAAGGGTCGCCTCCTACGGTCGGCATAAGATTTCTGACGACTCTGGGCTGTAACAAGCCTCCTACGGATAAGCTCAACTTTCTCCGTCGTCTCCCTCACTAACTCCGGGCCCAACAACGATGCAACACCCACCTCGGCCCAACAAACTGGAGACCTACACGGTCGGCCATACAAGGCCTCAAACGGTGCCATACCGATGCTAGACTGGAAACTGTTGTTGTAGGCAAATTCCACCAAGGGCAAGTGCCTCTCCCACGTCCCACTAAAATCAAGGACACAATCTCGAAGCATATCCTCAAGGATCTGAATAGTACGCTCGGACTGCCTGTCAGTCTGAGGATGATAAGCTATACTAAAGGTCAACCTAGTACCCAAGGCACTCTGCAAACTCAGCCACAACCTGGCAGTAAAACGAGGATCTCTATCTGAGACGATCGTCATTGGGACCCCGTGCAATCTCACTATGTCCCGAATATACAAGTCGGCAAGGTGATCTACTGAATCTCTCACGCGCATAGGGATGAAGTGCGCCGACTTAGTCAACCGGTCTACAACCACCCAAATGGCATCACTATCCGCTGAGTCCTCGGAAGACCTACAACGAAGTCCATAGTGACATGCTCCCACTTCCACTCGGCAATAGGCAAGGGTTGCAACAAACCCGCTGGCCTCTGATGCTCGGCCTTCACTTGCTGACAAGTAAGGCACTTAGAAACGAAAACCGCCACATCTCTCTTCATTCCCCGCCACCAGAACTGGCGACCCAAATCACGATACATCTTGGTGCCTCCCAGATGTACCGCAAGGCGTGAATGGTGAAACTCTCGGAGTACCTCCTCTCGGCAAGGCTCCGGCACAAACAAACGGTCTCGGTATCTCACACTCAGGTCGGGATACACCGTTAAACCCTTCTCAACCTTCCCACTGGAGATCTTCTCTCGGAGGGATTCTACCTCAAGGTCACCTCTCTGTGCCTCTAACACTCTAGTCACAAGTGTAGGCTGTGCAACAACAGAAAACAAGGTCGTAGCCTCAACGGATTCGCCTAGAAGCAAATCAAACTCGCCAAGCGCCCCCAACATCTCCCATTCCCTGATGGCTATACAAGCTACATCACTAATGGATTTTTACTAAGTGCATCGGCCACAACATTGGCCTTTCCCGGGTGATAGTGCAACTCAAAATCGTAGTCCTCAATGAACTCCATCCACCTTCTCTGCCTCAAGTTCAAGTCCTTCTGTGTAAACAGATACTTTAAACTCTTGTGATCCGAGAACACCTCGAATCTCTCACCATAAAGGTAGTGCCTCGAGATTTTCAAGGCAAAGATCACTGCTGCTAATTCTAGGTCATGTGTAGGGTAATTCTTCTCATGAATTTTCAACTGACGTGAGCCATAGGCAACCACTTTCCCCTCTTGCATCAACACACAACCCAAACCCTCTCGTGAGGCATCATAATAAACCGCATAACCCAACCCTCTCTCCGAAATAATCAAGACCGGAGCGGTGGTCAATCTAACTTTCAGCTCTTGGAACGACTTTTCACAAGTCTCACTCCATACGAATTTGACTTCCTTCCAAGTCAGTCTAGTCAACGGTGAAGCTAACTTGGAGAAATCCTTCACAAACTAGCGGTAATACCCAGCTAATCCCAGAAAACTGCGGATCTCAAACACACTCTTAGGTTGTGCCCAATCTTGCACTGCCTCTATCTTGGATGTATCAACAGACACCCCTTCCCCGGATACTACATAGTCTAAGAACTTGACTTCTCCTAGCCAGAACTCACACTTCCCAAACTTGGCATACAGCCTATGGGCTCTAAGCAACTCAAGCACCACTCTCAAGTGTTCCTCGTGCTCCTCCTCCGAAGGCGAATAGATAAGAATGTCGTCCACGAAAACGACTACAAAACGATCTAAGAATTCCCGGAATATCCGGTTCATCAAATCCATAAAAACTGCCGGTGCATTAGTGAGCCCAAATGGCATCACCAGAAACTCATAATGGCCATACCGCATACGGAATGCCGTCTTCGGAACATCCTCCTCCCTGACCCTCAACTAGTGGTAACCCGATCTCAAGTCTATCTTGGAGAAACTACGGGAACCCTTCAATTGGTCAAACAAATCATCTATACGGGGCATAGGGTACTTATTCTTGACCGTAGCCCGATTCAACTTCCGGTAATCGATACAAAATCTCAAGGCACCATCTTTCTTTTTAGCAAAGAGGGTCGGTGCTCCCCACGGCAAAACACTAGGGCGAACAAAGCCCTTATCCAGCAATTCCTGGAGCTGAATCTTCAACTCACTCAACTCGGCTGGGGCAAAATGGTAAGGTGCCATAGAGATCGGCGCCGTGCTGGGTACTAAATCAATAGAGAACTCAATCTCACGGTGAGGTGGCAAACCAACGAGATCCTCGCGAAAAACATCCGAATACTCACAAACCACCCTCGGTAAAACAATCTGGGTCTCATCACACTCACCACTCAAAAAGCTAGCAAGTAAACCATTAAGCTCACTCCGCCATCATACACCGGTGGTAACACACTACCAACCCGATCCCCCAAGAAATGGAAACACTCCCCGCTCAAGGTACAAACTGTGACCCTCTGGCGGTAGCAATCAATAACAACCCGGTATGACGATAACCAGTCCATACCCAAAATAACATCAAAACCCTTCATGGGCATAACTACAAAAGGAAACGGAAGCCGATGATTGGCGACCTCTATATCACAACCTCTACATCCGTGCTTCAAAATCAATTCACCCCCAATAGGCGATACAACACATATAGGAGATGCTAAAAGTGCCAACTCCAACTCCAAAACAGATGCAAATGTAGCAGATACAAAAGAATGAGACGCACCCGTATCAATCAATACACTAGCAACCGAGTTGCAAAACAGAAAGGTACCTCTCACAACTGATGGAACCGGTACCAGGTCCTGCGCGGTAACAGCATACACGCGTCCAGTAGGCCCCTGATCCACCTGCTCGCCCCTCGGAGCATACGACTGCTGTACAGACTGGGACGATGAAGCCCCCTAATTGGCCCTTGAGGCCTGCACTGACGGAGCTGGCTGGAGCCTCTGCCTCTGCTCAGATGCACCAGATGTGCCACCAAACTACGGGCAAAACCTCTTCAGGTGCCCCGCCTGACCACACTGATAACAAGACAGTGGCTGACCCCTGCCCTGACTTTGGCTCTACGGTCTAGCTAAAGATGAAGCAGCTCTCTGACCTCCTCCCCTCTGTGGGCAAACCGAAGCCTTGTGGCCCAGCTGACCACACTTGTAACATGTGAAGTCTCCCTGATTGCCTCTCCCCGAGCCTACACTCGGCACTGGAAAGGTCGATCTAGCAACACCACCCTGAAACTGCTGAGGGTTAGCACCCCTCTGTCTCCTGCCATCACCCTGACCATCCTGGCTCCTCTTGGAGCCCCTCTGTCCCTCCTCCTCCTGCATCATGATCTCCATATGGGCTGCCGCATCAACCAAGCGCCCATAGTCTCGGATCATAGAACCACCAACTCTCATCTTGAGGCCGCGCCTCAACCTCTTCTCGAACTCAATACAGCGGCGTTCCTCGGACGCCACTAGTTCAGGTGCGAACCTGGACAAGCTAGTAAAAGCAGCCTCATACTCGGCCACTGAAGAACTCAACTGTAAAAGCTGGCAGAACTGATCTCTCAGCTTCTCTCTGACTGCTGAAGATAAGAACTTCTCCTGGAAAGCACCCACAAAAGCCTCCCAAGTGCCATCCAAACGACCCTTTCACGAATTTCCACCACTGACCCGCATCCCCCTTCAGCTGGAAAGATGCCAAGGTCACTTTAATGCTCCGTCCTCGATGCCAAGCATCTCGAACGTCTTACTTATCTGCTCCAACCACTCATCCGCCTTAAGTGGCTCTTTTGGATCCCTGACAAACTCATCCGGGTTAGACCGGAAGAACTCCCTCTTCGGGAAGGAAGGCCCTGCCTCAGCAACCTGGGCCTGCACTGGAGCCTGAACTGGATTCTCAGCTCTCAGAATACCCATAGACTCTCTCAAAGCATCGGCTATCCCTCGGGCCAAAGCGCCCATAGCCTCCTGACCTGCTGGCTCGGCCACATTGGCCTGACCAACCCCCTCCTGCTGTACCGAATATCATCCGATAAAGGCATCTCCTGCCTTCTAGGCCTACCTCGCCTACCACCTCGTCCTCGTCCTGACATCCTAATAAAGCTAACAGAAAACGTTAGCACATTCACAAATGTGCCGAAGCTATAACACTCGCGTCCTAATGCATGGACAATTGTAATTCACTCCACGTAAGCACATAAACACATAAGCACTTACGAATTTCATTTCCGGATAATGATAGTCCCGAGGCGTTACCAGAGTTCCGGTTAGAAACAACATTGATCAAGTGCTTTTCCAACAAGACTCACAGAAGCCCAAGGATCCAATCAACATCCTAGAAATCAAATCCCATACCCAAGTAGTCACATAAGCATGTTATCACATAAACACATAGCATATGACACTACATCTAAGTCTCTATCAAGTGAGACAAACCCATTGTGACACTAATCACTTCCCACGTACCCAAAGTATTCGAACCCGGTAAGCTCTGATACCAAGTTGTCACGCCCTCAAAATAATAACATTAAAACCCATCAATTTTGACATGCATTGATATAAAAGATAAATATTCTTCTATTCATCAGAGTAATTCATTACATCAAGTATTACATGTTAACAACAAAAGCAAATGCCCTACGGGCTTACAGCTTTCCAAGTTAACACTTGGTTACAAAAAAAGAGTGCTAACTCAAATACACATTAAGCCCTTGGCTTGAAATTACATGTAATGCATCAAAAGATAACAAAACAACCAAAAATCTGTCTGCCTCTAGCCTCCCAAGCTATGTCCTTGGCGGTGGCACGCTACCTGTACCTGAAAATGATGTCCTATAAAGGGTGAGCCACAGCCCAGTAGAAATACACTAAACCAGCTATGAACAAAGACTAAAAGATTAGCAGTTGATAGATGGTCAACACAGATATATCCACTTATATCACATTCTGGCTTCATGACATTAAGTCCACGTTACATTTCATTTTCCGTTTCTCTTTCAACTTTGAGTTTGAAAACAAGACTCAACACTTAGCCAAATAACTTAATAAGATTTAGACTCATCTTTAAAACACTTTCAAAATTCATGGTGGATACACATTTCAATGCTGTATCAATAACACATAAACCATTTCCACACTTTACGAAAGATACACATTTCGGTGCTGTATCAACATAACATAGAATCACTTCTATACTTCACAATTGATAACGATATACATTTTAGTGCTATATCAAATCAATTCGAACACTTCCATAATCAACACTTGATACACATTGTAGTGCTGTATCAATGTCACACATAATCCGATTTAGAGGTCCATCCCCTATCTTCCCCTAAACCGTGGAGTACATCCCCTATCTCCTCCCATACAACGCTTGTATATAAACATAGATCATATACAATCAATCAATACATAAAGTTGATGTATTATTCCAACCGCTATATTCGATAGCATACTCATTCGATTAGTTTTAGTTTGCCTAATCATCATGCATTGTCTACAACAATCAAGACTATCCTCCACCGATAGCCCAAAGCAGTTATTTCTAAACAGAAAATAAATGCACCAATGGATAAATTATCAACATTTCAATTAGGTGAGTGATAAATAATCCAACTACACCCTTTAATCCCACACATTCCCAATTCCTACATTCTCAATTCAATTCTTCATTTCTCCAAATTAATTATACAAATTAATTAAACTATGTAATTAGGGCATTCTCCCATAAGTTACATAACAACCCTAAGGTTCCATTTTCTTCCATAATCCATCATCTATTTCATTTCTCTATGCCAATCATGCATATAGGTTTATTATAAATAAAACCCCATCTTTTTAAAATTACACAAAGACCCAAACTTTCTCAAAACTACACAACAACCCCAACATATCAAAAGGCTAAAATTTAAAGACAAAGCTCATAAAGAGGAGTAGGATATCCCTACCTCGAAGTTTGAGCTCAAACGGAGAAGAGACCAAAACCAAAATGCTCCAAACTCCAAACTTTTCGGATCAAAACGATGCCCTCGACGATCAACACAACTTTTACAAAGGCCGAAGGAAGGGAGAACACTCTAACTAGATCAAACCTTAGAGAGAAGGGAGTTTCTAGAGAGAGAAGCTCTCAAAATCGATTTTGGGAAAGTTAGAGAGAGAAGGAAAGTGAAAAGTGATTCAAAAATGCCCAACTGCTATCTGATATACGACAGGTCTGCTCGAGCGGAAAACACAACGCTCGAGCGTCAAGAACAAAAAGCTTGGTCCGCTCGAGCGCAAGAAGGCTCGCTCGAGCGCCAAGACATAAGAGTGAAACATATCTGCTCGAGTGCGAAAAACCAGTCCGCTCGAGCGTGGATTATCCCATCCCAGAACTTTCACCAAGAATGAACTACCCGCTCGAGCGCCAACAAGCCCGCTCAAGCACGACCCGCTCGAGCGTAGGAAGCCCGCTCAAGCGTAGAAATCACACCTGCAGAAGTTTTGCAGGGGCACAAAATGCTGGAAGGGTGTAAACCCCGCTCGAGCGCAGAAGGGCCCGCTCGAGCGGAACGACCAAAAACTGGGCAACAAGAAACTAGACCAAAGCTCAACCCACCTGCTCGAAACATGCCCAACATATCCTAAAACTTAATCAAATGGAATTAAAGGATGACAACCAGATATAACCAACTCCACGGAACCTAAGTCCGGATACAACAAATAAAGAAAGGGAAACCGGGATCGCTATAGCCATTAATGCCGCTATCGCCAATAGCCTGGCGAAGGAGGGGGATGGTGGGGTTGGGTCGTCCGGAGCGGCCGCTGGAGTTAGGAGTGAGGAGGAAGTGATCCAAAGCTTCCAGCGGTTTAACTTCTACAAGCACGAGATGAGCGAGTTCTGGGACAGCGGCTGGATGACCTTCAAATACAAGGCGCAAGAGCTGTTCCCGGACATGGACTTCAGCCTTGTGAAGGTAGGAGAAGACGACGTCGCCCAGACCACCCTAGACGAGGAGGTTGAAGAGGAAGTTCTCGCGTCGAGCGAGAGAGATTAACTGTATAAAACTATTTGTTTTTGTTTGTTTGTTTGTTGGTTTTTTTTTTTTTTTTGTAATAAAGGTAGTTTCTGTAAAAAATATGCGTAAAAAGACAAGTTTGTTAATAAAACAACGAGTTTTCTTATGTATTGTTGTTGTCGTTATTGCTGTAATTTGTAAATTTGGGATGGTAAAAATGGCTGAGCAGAATTCAACAAAAAGTAGGTGTAAAAATGAAACTTGTGCGTAAATTGTGATGTAAAAATGGTCAAAATAGGCAATCAGGCTGACTTGTATGGATGACTAGTGAAAATGTTAAAAATGGGCAAACCATGATGTAGTATGAAATTTCGTAACAGCTGAGTAATACAAAATTTCGTAAGTAAACCATGATGTAAAAATGTTAAAAATGGGCAAACAGACTAACTTGTATGACTAGTGAAAATGGATGGTCCTGAACTTGGATTTTAACTAAGTATGGCAACAGCTGAGACTAGTTTTGATTTAGACTGGCTGAATTCTTTATGCGAGTTTTGACTAAGACTTGGAGGACTCTGTCGCGCTGATGCTTAAGTTAACTCGGTCTGGCTGAGCTCTCCATGCTCAGTCTGGCTGAGGTTTAAGTTAACTCAGTCTGGCTGAGCTCTTTGTGCTCAGTCTGGCTGAGGCTTAAGTTAACTCAGTCTGGCTGAGCTCTTCGTGCTCAGTCTGGCTGAGGCTTTAGTTAACAAGTTGTCATTGAATCACGACGTAAATAATGGAGATATAAAGTCATTGTCATTTAAGGCACCGCCTGTTGATCACAAGTTTACACCAATGGAATAGTACAAAAAGGAACATACAACAATGGAATGGTACAAAAACAAGAGACACCATTTTACTGGAAATAACGCTTCAAGTGCTCGGCGTTCCATGGATGGGGGAGGTCTCTGCCTTCCATGTCTTGGAGTCGGTAAGTGCCTGGGCGAGGTCTAGCCTTAACAACGTAAGGTCTTTCCCATTTGGCTGCTAGCTTGCCCTCGGCAGGATTTTTGGTGGCAAGAGTTGTTTCGCGCAAGACTAGGTCCCCTACTGCGAACTCTCTCGGTCGGACTTTGCGGTTGTAGTGCGTTCGCATTTTCTGCTGATATGAGGCCTGTCTGACAGCAGTGGTCTCTCGGAGCTCTTCAATCAGGTCTAAGTCAGCTCGACGCAATTCTTCGGTTAGTTCTGGATCCGGGTGCAAAACCCTCAGGGTCAGGAGGCCGATTTCCACTGGGATGACTGCCTCAGCGCCATATGTTAAGCGAAAGGGGGTCTCCCCAGTAGGGGATCGGGCAGTAGTTCAATAAGCCCAGAGTACGTTTGGTAGTTTCTCAGCCCACAGTCCCTTAGTGGCTTCCAGCTTAGTTTTGATGATCTTCAGGAGAGAGCAATTGGTGACTTCGACTTGCCCATTGGCTTGGGGATGACCTAGGGAAGAGAAACATGGCTTAATGTGGAGCTCGGCATAGAATTTCCTGAATTTGACATTGTCGAATTGTTTGCTGTTGTCTGAGACGATGGCTTGAGGAATTCTAAATCGGCATACGATCGATTGCTAGATGAATCTGGTTGTGTTCCGTTTCATGATTGTGGCGAAGGGTTCCGCTTCCACCCATTTGGTGAAGTAATCAATGGCAACTACAACAAACTTGGTTTGGCCCCTACCGGTAGGCAATGGACTAACTAAGTCGATGCCCCACTTGGCGAATGGGTAGGGACTACAGAGTGTAATCAGTTCTGCAGGTGGAACATGGGGGATGTTGGCAAAGCGCTAGCATTTATCACACTTAAGCACAAATTTAGTGGCATATTGGTTGAGAGTAGGCCAGAAGTAGCCGGTGCAAAGGATTTTATGGGCTAGTGACCGGGCACCCGAATGATTACCACATATGCCTTCGTGGACTTCCCTCATCACATAGGTCGCTTGAACAGGACTGAGACACCTGAGGTATGGGGGCAAAAATCCACGTTTGTACAGTAGGCCGCTGAAGAGGATGTAATTGGACGACCGGGCTTTGACTTTCGCGGCCTGTTGTTTATCGTCTGGCAACTCCCCATTCGTCAAAAATAGAAGAATGTCTGCAGCCCATAGGATAGGTCGTGTTGGAGGAGGTGAACCTCCTACTAGATTAGCGAAGTAGTCGGGTGAGCCAGGCATTTAAAACGGACGCCATGGTTGAGGTCTGACTGGTCGGCCGAGGCTAATTGGGCCATTTCAGCTGCCTTGGAGTTCTCTGACCAAGGCATGTCTTTGATATGGAAAGTGTTGAAGAGGCGAACAAGAGGAAGTGCAATATCCCTGTAGGCTCGCATCGTATCTTCCTTTGCATCGAATTCCCCCGTAATCTGCCCGACAATCAATTGGGAATCACTGAACACTTGGATATGGCTTACACCAATGTCTCTGGCTAGGCGAAGGCCTGCTATCAAGGCCTCATATTCGGCTTCATTATTGCTGGCGTCGAACAGGAAACAGAGGGCACACTTGAAATAACCGGCCTCGGGAATGGTGAGGATGAGACCTGCCCCATTGCCTTCTTTGCGGGATGATCCATCGACATTGAGGGTCTAGAAGTGGGGATCTTCTGCCTCAGTGTTGAATTGCCTTGGCGGAGGAGGCGTGGTTGAAGTGGGATTAGTGAATTCCAAGATAAAATCGGCGACAACCTGTCCTTTGATCGCTGTTCGAGATCAGTAAGAGATTTCAAATTGGCTGAGCTTGACAAACCATTGGATAAGTTTGCCGAACAGTTCTGGTTGTTACATTACCTTCTTCAAAGGTTGATCAGTGAAGAACACTATAGAGTGAGCTTGGAAATAAGGTCGGAGTCGTCTTGAGGCTATGATTAAAGCAAGTACCATTTTTTTTCCAGCAGAGGATAGTTCTGTTCTGCCCCTTGAGAGCTCGGCTAATGTAATAAACCGAATGCTAGACTGAGCTGTCCTCCTTGATGAGAGCCGCACTGACTGCGGTGTTTGATACGGCTAAGTAGAGATATAAGGTCTCGCCTGAGAGCGCCTGAGAGAGTAAGGGGGGTTGGCCATGCACTGCTTCAATTGTTGAAAGGCCTCTTCAGATTCGGTGGTCCATTCAAAGGCCTGTCAAAGGACTTTGAAAAAGGGAAAGCACTTGTCTGTTGCGCGGGAAATAAAACGGTTGAGGGCAGTGACTCTACCAGTGAGCCGTTGAACCTCTTTGACCGTCCTGGGAGACTACATTTCTATCAGGGCCTTGAGCTTTTCAGGGTTGGCCTCGATGCCCCACTGATTGACCATAAAACCCAAGAATTTTCTAGATCCTACGCTGAAGGTGCACTTCTCCGGATTCAGTTTCATTTGATCAGAGGAGAGTTTTCTCTTGACAAGCATGTCGTCGATGTAGACTTCCATGTTCCGACCTATCTGATGTTGAAAGACGGCATTAACCAACCTTTGGTAAGTTGCTCCGACATTTTTCAACCCGAATGGCATAACACGATAGTGGTAAGTTCCTCTGTCTGTGATGAAGGAGGTGTGTTCCTGGTCTGCCGAGTGCATCAGAATTTGATTGTAGCCGGAGAAGGCATCCATAAAACTGAGCATCTGATGCCCAGCGGTGGCGTCGACAAGCAGATCTATACGGGAGAGGGGATAACTATCCTTGGGGCAAGCTCAATTAAAGTTGGAGTAGTCGACGCAGACTCGTCATTTATCGTTGTTTTTACGGACCAGGACCACATTTGACAGCCATCTGGGGTAGTCTACATTTTTGATGAACCGTGCCTCCAGTAGTTTGTCTACCTCAAAAGCAATAAGGGCATTGCGTTTCGGGTGAAAGACACGCTGTTTCTGGCGAAAAGGTCGGAAGTGCGGCTCGATATTGAGACGATGAGTGATGAAGGAGGGATCGATACCCGTTATATCGGAATGGGTCCAGGAAAATACATCATTGTGCTCGGTTAGGAGGGCTGTAAGGTCGGCCTTGGCTTGGGAGGATAGTTGGCTGCCGATCTTGGCTGCTTTTGTTGGGTTGGCAGGGTCGATGGGGACTTCAACAAGTTCTTCCACTAGTTCCCCTCTGACTAACTCGTCTTCGTCTCTAACATCGAGTCCTTCGATGATCATGGCCTCTTGCAGCTTGACCTCTTTGAGTGAAGCAACGTAGCATTCTCTGGCCACCGTCTGATCTCCTCTCACGGTGCCAACCCCGAGGTTGGTAGGGAATTTTATGGCCAGATGGTATGTGGATGTGACAGCTTGAAAAGCGTTAAGGGCTGTGCGGCGGAGGATGATGTTATAAGCAGAAGGACAATCGACGACAAGGAAAGTGAATAACTTGGTGGTCTGCCTTGGATATTCTCCGATGGTGATGGGGATGATCGATGGAGCCTATGGAGGTCACCCGATCCCCCGTAAAGCCGACCAGTAGGGTTTGGAGAGGGGACAATCTTTCTTCTCCGACCTTGAGCTGGTGATAGGCATTCAGGAAGATGATATCTGAAGAGCTTCCATTGTCAACAAGCACTTGTCTAACTTTGTAGTTGGACAGAAGAGCAGAGATGACGAGGGGGTCATCATGAGGGTAACGGATGCCTGTGCAATCGGCCTCTGTAAAGGTGATGGGTTCCATCCACTGTTTGGGGTGTTTGAAGGGGCGATCCAATGTCGCGACTTCTTTGTCAGAGCCCTGCCTGATTTTTCAGAGTTCGACACGCTGGGCCGAGCGGGATGGTCCTCTGCAAGCAAGCCAGCCAACAATGACTTTGATCTCTCCAACTGGGGAGCAGGGTTGCCTTGTGCTCGAGGTTGTGGTAGGGGCCAATCATTGCCTTCGTTAGGTTGTGCGGGTTGCCGGGAGGGGTGTGTCGGCGGTTGCCCCTAGCAGGTTCGGTCATTGGTCATTGCTAGAGACGGGCTTCCGTGAACCGACTGAGACGTCCCTGGCATATCAAGCTCTCTACCTGGTCTTTAAGGTTAACACATTCGTCGGTGTTGTGACCGTGGTCCTAATGGAAATAACAGTATTTGGATTGGTCTCGCCGGTTGGAAGGAGACCATAAGGGTTGTGGCCATTTCAAGTTGTAATCTCGTTGGATCTGGTTTAAGACTTGTTCCATGGAGGAGTTGAGGGGTGTGTACCATTCGAACCGACCGGGCGGTCGGGTAGGTGCCGATCGATCGGCTCGAGCGGTTCGGTCTATATACTGAGGTGTTTGCTGTGTGTATTGGGTGGTTCTGGTTTCAGATTCCTTTTTCTTCTCTCTGAGGGTTGGGTTTTTGGTTGTGGAACCTTGGCGGGCGGCTAGAGAATCTTCAACATTCATGTATTTTTGGGCTTTGGAAATGAGGGTTGCCATGGAGGTTTGAGGGTTTTTGGAGAGGGAGAAGTGGAAATCGGATGATCGTAAACCAGCCATGAAAGCCGTGAGAATGACCTTGTCGTCATTTTCTGCCACCTACAAGGCTTCGGTGTTGAAACGGGTGACGAAGCTACGTAGCGACTCCCCCTCCGTTTGACGGATGTTGAGGAGCTGGGTCGCCGGACGTCGCTAGCCCTGGGCACCAATGAAGTGGCTAACAAATGAGTCACTTAGATGCTAGAAAGTAGAGACTGAGTCCGCCGGCAGCTAACTAAACCACAGTCAGGCCGATCTCTTAAGCGTTACGGGGAAAGTCTGACATATGATCTCATCAAGGAATGCATGAAGGACCATTAGGGTCCTGTAGGTCTCCAAGTGGTCAACTGGGTCCGTTGTTCTGTCGAAAGAATCGATCGAGGGCATTTTGAACTTAGGAGGTAGGGGTTTGTCCCTGATGAAGGCGACAAACGATGAATTGGCTGTTGTGGAGGGTTTATTCTGCATGTTCTGCACGACTCCTTGAAGCTGGAGTTTCATGGCTCGGAGTTTCGTATCCCAGATAGGGACGTTGTCACCACTAGAATGTAATGGAGGCTGAACACTACTGGCCTCTCCCTCGGGAACAGGTGCTTGGGCTAATGGATGTAGACCGCGAGGTGGCAGGTTCATGTCTTGGGGTGGGGGTCGCGAACCCTCCAAGTTGGAAGGGTGGGCTTGTTGGAAGGGATGGCTCGGGGTTCGTTCTCAGTTAGGTGGGATATCTTGTGGTGGTGGAGGAGGCACAAGGAGGTTTCGTTGAAGCAAAGCATTGATCAAGGCTTGGTTTTGTTCGGCTAGGCGGTTGATGCTGTTGGTGAGTTCTGTGAAATACTGAGGTGGGTTGTTTGGGTTAGGAAGGTCGGCTTAGGGGTCGGCAACGTTGTGTTGAGAGGCCATGGATCTCGTTGTGACCATCCACCTTGGTGGGTGGCAGGTAGGGATTATCGGGAATGGGTCTTCGGCAATAATGAGCACAATTGTCACACAGAGTGAAAACGTTCCCACAGACGGCGCCAACTGATGATACTACTAGTCCCTGAGGAACGGGTTGGGCTGATCTAGGCCTCCCACACCGTCGTCCGATCGCTGGGCCCACTGAGAAACCTACACAAGAGTCCAACGGGGAACGGGAGTCCCCTAGCGAACCCTCCGACAAGCAAGTCAGAAAAAGAGATCAACGGAATATATAGATAGGATGATGATAAAGAAATTAACTTTCTCTTTGTCTCACAAACCTGCTTATATCCTTTGTTCATCATTTCCTTGTCTACTCCGACCTGTCATGTTGGCCGAAAGTCTATGTTCTAGCCTGCCTTATTCATGGTGAGATTTTTTTGTTCCGACGTGAAGGGGTTATCGCATTAAATGCTGCAGTGAACCTCATTAATGGCTGATGTGTGGTGTAATAACTCTGCAGAGTCTTTGTCTGCTTATGTGGCTGGTTCTTCTCTTGACACGTATTTAGATGTCATTGGTTCTTGGTGCAACGTTGGGCTCCAATAATGTTGGGCTTTAGTGTTTGAATCATGCATTGGGTTTTAAGTGGTGGGCCAAGAACCCCTATGGGCCCACTTATGTCAAAAAATAAATTTTAATTAATAATATCAAATTTATACCTAAATTATTTCATTTCGGATTAGTTTGCTCTTACCATTAGTTGTCATTTATTATTAAATGGAAGTTGACATGATACTGAAAATTTATTTTACTCCAAAAATTATTTTGAAGATATCAATTAGACCTAGGAATGGCAACGGGGCGAGGCGGGGCCGGGGATCACCCTCCCCGTCCCCGATCCCCGATGGTAGAAATGTCCCCGTCTCCGGCCCCGATCCCCGATGGGGAGCCTATCACCGCCCCCACCCCCGCCCCCTAACGGGGATCGGGTTTCCCCGACCCCGAAAATTTCCCGTCCCAAAAAAAAAAAAAAAAACCAGCAGTACACAACTTACAGATCAAATACAACATAAAAAAAAAAAAAATCAGCAGATTAACATAGTAGATCGGAGGAAGATCCACCGTCGTAGACCCCAGATCAACACAGATCGGAGGTAGCGGAGGAGGATCGAGGCTACGTTGCCTCCGATCCACTGCCGTACTATGGCGATGATGGCGGATTCACTGCACACGAGGTCACGGATGGGCGAAGTGGACTACGGGGAGGAGGAGAAGAGGCGATGAAGGACAGTGGTGAAGGCGAGGAGGGGAGGAGGCGAGGTCACAGATTCGCTTCTTTCTCATCTCTCAAACCAGTCACACACAGAGTAGAAGGGGAGGGGGAGAAGAACGAAACAGAGAGAGAGTGAGGGTGAGAGAGAGAGAGAGTTGTTGAGAAGCCACTGACTTCTGAACATATATATTATATATAATAAACAAGTCACTGATTTCAAACACTAAACATATATATTATATATATAATAAACAAGCCACTGATTTCAAACACTAAACATATATATTATATATATAATAAACAAGCCACTGATTTCAAGCACTAAACATAAATATTATATATATAGATTTACACGCTAAACATATATATTATATATATAGATATACACGCGGGAAATGATCGGGGCATGGTTGGGGCGGGGCCGGGCCGGGGCCGGGGTTGAGGCATCTATCACCGTCCCCGGCCCGAAATAGGTCAGGGATTAATTTTTAAATACCGTCCCCTCCCCATCGGGAGTATTTTTCGGGAAAAAACCGCTTAAATCGGGGTCGGGATCGGGGATCCCCGTCGGGTCGGTTTCAAATTGCCATCCCTAATTAGACCCTTAAACTTCATTTTATTCAGGGATTTAATTGATATTTTGGGAATAATTTGGGAATAAAATAAAATTTCAAATGAAATTGGTGTCACATCAATAATTTCTATTTGATTATAGACAACAATTGATGGCGGGGTAAAATTGACGCAAAATTAAATAGTTGAAGTGTAACATTGATATTATTAAAACAAATATGGGTTAAATCAAATTTTGAGTGATAATTTGAAATACTAAATGATATTTTCTCTTTTGTATCATTGGGGAACAATAATTCATCCCCAAAAAAAAAACACAAAAAAATAAATATATTTCTCAGATTCATTTTGAACGTGATTCACACCATACTTAGGGGGTGTTTGGCGTGGATTATAGGGGGTGATTATAGTTTATTTTAATTTGAAAATTTGTGTCAGATTGTTTAGTGTAGCTTCTGCTTACAACTTTTTAGACAGAAATAACTTAAATAAGTTGCGAAAAGCTGATTATTTAGAAGGTAGGGAAGGGGTGCTTCTGCTTATGGCTTTCTGATTATCAGCTTTTAACTTGGAATAATTCACACCAAACACCTCCTTAAGCATCATTTAACTCGTAGTTCTTTTTTTCCTTTTTTAATGAATATATTTTAATTTTGAATCAACATTTTTTTTTTACTTTTGTAGCCCCTCTAAAGTTAACAATCTTAAAATTAAAAACAATTTAGAAATTTCTTTTACGAAGTCACCAAAGAATTAAAAAAAAAATGTTTTTCAAGCTTTTTTTTTTATTATAAGAAAATGGATTTTCGTTGTTAATGAACTTAATTAAAAAAAATCCAAATTTTTTAGATCAGCTATACTAGTATAAAATAATTTTTTTTAAATAATCACTAAGTAGAAATAAAGCATAAAAGAGAAACAAAACTCTCAAAGGGAATTAGAATGAATGGAGGCTACATCTCTGTTTGTTTGTTTGTTTTTTTTTTTTGGGTGATTAAATGGAATACCAAAAAAAAAAAAAAAAATTACAGAAAATTATACATTATTTGACCACTGTCCAATATTATTACTGGAGGATGAGAGGGATTGGAGGCCTAAACCATTTAGGTTTTTAAATGCTTGGGTTCTCCACCCTACCTTTCTGGATAAGGTAAAATCAGTTTGGGAAAATACTCAGGTGGATGGATGGGCTAGGTTCAGATTAAAGGTTAAACTGAAAGCCTTGAAGGAAGCTCTGAAAGTATGGAATATTGAAGTGTTTGGGAATGTTGAATACAAGCTCAAAGAGGCAGAGGATGCAATGCATGTTCTAGATTTGGCTGCTGAGGAAAATCCTTTGAATGATATTGAAATATCCAGAAGAAGAGAGGTCAAATGGGAGATTTGAAAGCTGGGAAAAATGAAGGAATGGATTTGGGTGCAGAAATCCAGAGTAAATTGGGCTTTAAAAGAAGATAGAAATACTAGGTATTTCCACATTATGGCTACAAAGAGGTTGAGTAGAAATCTGATGGATTCAATCATAATCAAGAGTACTTCTTAAAACAATCCTCAAGAAATGAAACGGGAAATTACAAGGTACTTTGGAGAGGCATTTGTAGAAGCTTGGAGGGTTAGACCAAAGCTTGGTGGAGCTTTTAGGCTAATTCCACCCTGTCTAGTTGAGTTGATGGTGAAATAGTTTTCTGAATCAGAAGTATGGGCTGCTATTAAGGAGTGTGATGAGAATAAAGCCCCTGGACCGGATGGATTTAACTTGATTTGCATCCAAAAGGGATGGAGGATAATGAAGGATGATATTCTCAAATTTATAGCAGATTTTCATGAGAATGAGAAGCTGGTGAAGGGCCTGAATGCTTCTTTTGTATCCTTAATTCCTAACAAGGAAAACCCAACAACTATCCAAGATTATAGACCAATCAGTCTCATAAATTCCATGTACAAGATTTTATCAAAAGTCTCAGCTAGTAGATTAAAACAAGTATTACCAAGTATCATTAGCTCAACACAGTCTGCATTCTTGAGTGAGAGAAGTATACTAGATGGGATATTAGTAGCAAATGAAGTGATAGACTAAAGGAAAAGATCCAAGAAAAGTGGGCTAATTTAAAAACTTGATTTTGAAAAAGCATATGATACAGTAAATTGGAGTAAATTGTTTGATATGTTAGGCAAGTTTGGGTTTGAGACCAAATGGGTGGAATGGATGAGGTCTTGCCTAAGTTCAACTTCAGTATCTTGTCTAGTTAATGGCTCTCCATCCGATGAAGTGTGTCCCCAAAAAGGGTTGAGGCAAGGGGATCCAATCTCTTAATTTTTGTTCATTATCGCAGCTGAAGGGCTGAATATGTTGTTATCAAGAGCCAAAGAAATAGGGTTGATAAAAGGGGTCGTGATTGGTGATGAAGGAGTGAAGTTATCTCACCTGCAATTTGTTGATGACACAGTCTTATTTTGTGAGGCAGATTGGGTAAAGCTCTCAAATGTGAAGAGAATTTTAAGATGCTTTGAGGTAGTTTCTGGGCTAAAGATTAATTGTCACAAAAGTCCTGTCAGTTGAGTGGGAATTGATGAGGATACAATTGCTGAGTTTGCTTCAAGACTAAATTGCAAGTCAAACACTTCCTTTTAAGTACTTGGGTATGCCTTTAGGGGCTAATCCTAGAAGAAAGCAATTTTGGAAACTTGTGGTGGACAAGTTCAAGGCAAAATTAACTGGTTGGAAGAGAAGAGTACTCTCTTTTGTTAGTAGAGTGACACTAATTAAATCTGTGCTCTCCAACCTACCAGTGTATTACTTGTCCTTATTTAAGATGCCTCAAGGAATAGCCAAGGAGATTGATAAGATACAATTAGCATTCCTATGGGGTGACTCTGATATGAAGATAAAGATACACTTAGTGAAGTGGAAGGAAGCTACAGTGAGTAAGAATCTTAGAGGCCTGGGTATCAGGGACATTAAAACAGTAAATGAGAGTCTGTTGGTCAAATAGTGGTGGAGATTCGGGGTTGAAGATGATGCACTATGGAAGATTCTGATTTGTAGAAGGTATGGTGCTGAAGGTGGCAGATGGTTCACTTTTTATATGGTTGATTGTAATAGCTCCAGGATCTGGAGTGATATTGTGACAACCCTCACCTCTGATTATCGTTAAATTGTGATTAAGCATGATAAGTGATTGATTAAGATGAAATCCTGAATTGATCGTATGAGTGTGTTGCTTTAATTGCATTTCTATCTGTTTGCTATAGAATGATCTGTTCATGTTTTAAATTTCGAATTGCGAATTGAAGGCCTTATCGGCGACCGAATCAGAAATTGATTAGTGTTATGTGCTAATTAGGATTTATGTGATTTTATGGTAGGTCTAATTAAAATTCGATTTGGAATGATTAAATTAGAATAAATAAAGTTAAATTACATTAGTTTGAATTTATTACACAATTGCCCTTGAGTGGGCTCCCTCAAAAACTATTGTTTAATTCCCATTACTTACATGCTTTGACACACCATTTTTCATCCATCTTCTTGTCAAACGTGAGAGAGAGGGAGATTAGGAAAGAAATTGAATTCATCTAGAAATCTTCCTCATTCCATCCTAGGCATTTCTAAGCCATGTTTAAGGCATCTTAATGAGGATAATGTTATAGAACCACACCAAGTCAAGTTAAAGGGCTAGGTTATTAATCCCAAACGTGTAACTTAGTGTCTGTTCGTTCTGCAACTGTGTAGGGTTGGCACCCGAGGACGTTGATTAGCCCACCTATAGCCCAGTACTCTGTGAGTAACAATGTTGTAAAGATATGTTCAATTATAATTATTTTCTGAACGAACAAATGTACTGCTTTCTGAAGTGACATTGTTTACTGAATGAATATTTGTCCTATTTTATGAACTGTACTCGTGGCATCTATAGCAACTTGCTATTACTGTTACTGCTATTGCTACTGTTGCTATTACAGGGATCTCTGTTAGTTCCAATGATTGGAAATACTACTGTTTACTGTCTCGATGGCCATCAACTGACTGTTCGGTCTATTAAGACCTACTGTACTGTTCTACTATTGGATGTACCACGTATGATTGCTATGGTTTCCAATTGACTGATATGTCATGAAATATGAGCCACTGATTGAATAACTGATCTACTGATGCAAATGACTGTTTTAATCACTGAAAGGACATTCATTCTTAACCCTTTACACAGTTGTTATTCACTGGGCTTTAGCTCACTATTTATATATGTATGTAGGTGGCCAGGCACCGGACCAAAGCTAGGAGCGTCAAGTAAGCTCATGTTTTGTCAAGCCAACCATTGTGCCTCACCTCGAGGTTCCGAGTCCGTTCAAGCCAAGGTTGTTTTTGGGGTGTCTCAGACTCACCCTTTTTGGTCTCTGTTAATGTAATAAATGTTTAAGACTTTTGACTGTACAGTTAAGGTGAAGGGATTGGATCCCTAACTTGTATGTTATGTGTATCTGATATCTGTATATATGTTGTGGCTATGATGTGGACTAGTCTATAAAAGTCTTTTTCCATTCAGATTTTCACAGCTCATTGGACATCTTTGATTTACTGTTTGGCTTCCGCCAGCCCCTTTCTCTGTATTACTGTCATTACTGTTAAGCAGGCCTTTGGTAATCACGGATTGCTGGCCGGTTACGATGCTAAACCCTTAGGGACGAGTTTGGGTCGTGGTAGATATACTATCAGTAGTTCATTCTAATACTTGGCTCTTTAATTTTTTTTCATGGAAAATGTTGAAATCAAAGTTGGAAGTGGGTGCAGGATTAAGTTTTGGGAGGATGCGTAGCTGGGCAGATTCTGTTTGAAGGATAAATATCCAAGACTGTTTAGCATTTCCACTGATAAAGGGGTATCACTGAAAGACATGGTGGTTAGAAAAGTTAACATTGATGATTGGATTTTCAGGTTTAGAAGACTTTTACTGGCATGGGAGGAGGAGAAGTTAAGAAAGTTGAAAGAGGAATTAGGCTCAGGACCAAGTCTATGCCTGGAAAATTTGGATAACATCAGGTGGAAAGCTGATTGTTTTGGGTGTTTCAATGTTAAATCTGTTTTCAACTGGTGTGAGCAGCTTACTGGTTCTAGGCAAAGGCTATCTGGTTTGATCTGGAACAATGCAGCAGCTCAAAAACACAGTTCTTTGCTTGGTTGGTATGGAAAGAGAGAATAAAGACAATGGATTTTCTACATAAGATTGGGGTTGTTGATCCAAGAGTGGGACTTTTATGTGCTCTGTGTGGAACAGAGGAGGAGTCATTAAATCATATAATGTTGCACTATTATTTTGTATGGAATATATGGTCTAGCATAATAAAATGGTGGGGTATGCAATGGGTAGTGCCTAGTACAGTGGAAGGGCTGTTTCAGTGGTGGAGTGACTGGAAATTTAAAAAAGGGGAATTATAGATATGGAAAGCAATTCCTGTAACAATTTTTTGGTCTGTTTGGAAGTACATAAATGATGTCATCTTTAATGAGGTTCAGCCCAACAGTGAAGATCTGTGTGAGATTATCAAAGTTAGGATGGCCATGTGGTTGAAGTCAAATATGGTGGGAAGATATTATTCAATTAATCAGTTTGTTTCAAACTTACAACAGATCAGGCGATGTATGAAGTGATGGGTACTAGTGTATAAAGTAGAAAAGCAGTAATGCTACTAAGTGATCTTCTGGGGTGAAGTAGTGGAGGTGTTAAGTTGAGGATGGTTTCTGGACAGACATAAATTCAGGTGAGGGGTGAATTCTAGTTTTTTTCTGGTATTTATGCTCTGTTGCTGGTATTTCTGCTATGTGTTCCTACTCTGCTGCTAGTGTGTCAGTGGATGCTGGAAGTTTTGGATCAGGAGATGCATTAAGTGAGGTGTGTTAAGGCTGCTAATGGATTGGAGTGAACCTAATTGTTGTGCTACTAATGGTTGCTGCTACTCTTGGATATGTTAGGGCTGCTGAATGTTGTTGCTGTATGTTGCTGCTCTGTGGCTGCTGTATGTTGCTATATGAAGTAGTTCTGGTCTGTGCTGCTGAATGCATAAGGGAGTTGAGGTATGAGTTTGCACTTCTTCTACTGCTGCTGTATACTGGAGTCTCATGAAGGTAGTTGTTGTTTATGGTTGGCTTCTGCTGTTTGTGGACTGGTTTGTTGTGATTGTGCTGTGATTGTTGCTTTTGTATTGCAGCTGGAATGGTGGCTGAATGATGGCTTCTGCAACAGATGCTCTCTTTAGATGTTTTGTTTTTTGGCACCACTAGTTGGCTCTCAGTTTCAAATGTTTGGTTGCTTTGCTGTTTGGAAGTGTTTGTTGGGTGGTGTTCTTGTCAGCAAGGTCAAAGGCCACTGGTTTCTTGTGTGTGTTACTGCAGGGCTAGTTATCTTATGCTTGGGTGCTTAAAGGTTGTCCTCTGGTTGATGCTGTTGGAGTGTTTATCCGTCTATGTTTTTGTGATCATCTGCTGTATATATCTGTCATCAGTGCATGCTACTGCTGTATGTTGCTATTGCATGATGCTGCTGTTGAAGTCTTATTGACTTGGAGTTGGAGTTGTGTTTTATTTTGATGTGATCTGTTTTTGCACTAGTTTGTTGTCTTAGTATTACTTGTTCTCTCTTTGGTTGGTTTCTTACCAACATCGTGGCTTGAGCTAGCAGATGATTGTGCTTTCTCCTTGGTGCCAACCTCGTTGGGATTGGAGAGGTTTGTAATGATGCTTTTTGCTATTGTCTTCCCTCTTTGTTGATGTATACCAAGATGTAATGTTTGTTTATTATCATCAATAAAGAGTTTTTTTTGCTGATCAAAAAAAGTGTTATGTGGTTCGATCACTTCAAAATAACAAACCCACTAAGGCCTCGTTGAGACATACTATTTTAGTAATTTTTTGACATTTTACGAATAGATGTGCAAAAAAATAAAGAGAATGATGTAATACCTTATAGTAACTTTTTGACTTTTTAGCTAAAACTAAAGGTTACCAAACGGGACCTAAATTTATTTTTACAAAATATCACTCATATCATTTTAGCGACCAATTTTGTTAAAATTTTATGTAGGAATGTTATTTTCCCTTTTTTATACAATGTATACATTTTTATATTAAAAAATATATATTTATAAGCATATAACATTATTGTATAGAAAGAGAGACGAAAGAGAAGGGCATACACTACAGCAACCATGTCTGAAAAAGGCTCCCAACGGAGGAAGCAAGATTGCAAGTAGGATTTCCAAGAACATCCCACAATTACTTGCCATTTTCCAATTGCACCACCTAATACAAAAAAGGAGACAGAGAAAGAGAGATCTGAATGATCACTTTGATAGAGAAAAGTTCAAGTGTAGAGTGTTATGGTTGAGGAAACAAATAAGATATATCTGATCTGTAAGCTATATATGTACTAATATTTGACCAAGTAAAAGGTTTATTAGATAAAAAAACTCATGTGAGAGAGTAGATCCATAGATTTAGTTGGTCTTCAATATATACAGTTAGAGTAATATTATATAAAAAGAAAATATATATAAAAAAGTTTATACAAAATGATATGATTGTTTTGTAGTTCTATCACTTCAAAGAGAAAAAAAAAATGTTAAATTACCCATAACTTCTCTATGAAAGAAGTGTACTTTATTTAATTCCAAAATCTTTTGAGTAGGCCTAAAGGTTCTGTGCGCCTTCCTTCTTTTCTTTATTTTTCTCTTAGTGATATCCGACGACCAGCGGCCATACTTTCCTTCTTCTCTTTCTCTTTCTAATACACAGTCATCGGCGACCACCATCGATTGGGGTTTCACCGGCAACCACTGACCAACAACTCCTTGCTTTGATCTACTTAGAACTACTCAAATCTTAGTTTCTGGTTAAAGAGATGAGTAGTAAGTTTCCAGTGAAGGAGATGTGTAGATCTACTTGGATCTGAGTAGATATGAGTAAATCTACATTAGATCTGGTCAGATCTAAACCAAAATAGATACTGGAGTACAATCCTCTCTCTATGTTTGTCTCTCTTCTTCAATCTCTTAGTTTTTTTACTTTTTCTCTGCTATACACTTCTTTTTTTTCTTGTTTTAGTAAAGAAAATTTTCAAGTTCTAAAAAATTTTTTATTTTTTTTTTTAGTTTTAGTTACAGGCAGTGAAAATTGTAAAATTTTACAGTTTCAATTTTTTTGGTACTGAAATGAATCATGCTTAAAAACTGTGAATTTCAAATTTTCTTTTGACATGGCTTTGCTCTCTTCCTCCCTGCTCTCTTCATCTTTGTTCTTAGTGGTGTAAATGATGATTCAACTTTGGATGATAAAAGGGACTGATTCAACTTGGAAGATGGATGAGTTCATATGGCAGGACTGCATTCTTGGTCATTGTTCTGCCTCAGTTTGGTTGGTGTAAGCGGTTGAGTCCTTATTGTTTTTTTAAACCACCATTTTTTTTAAGATTTAAAGCGGTATACCAAATACTCAAATAAAAACCCTCCTCTATAGTTTTGCTTATGTTGATCAGAAATTCTCAATTACATTTGCATCTACATGTAGAATACAATTTACAATATTTGAAACAAAAGGAAAAAAAAATAGAATCTTGATTTCCCAATGCTTTGCATGTATAGCGATCCCGGTTTTACCCCGACTTTTATTGTGTTCCAGACTTGAGTTCCGTGATTGTATGTTGTTGTCTATACCTTGTTTCCTCCCTTTAATTCTTTGAATTTGAGTTTTGGGACTTGTTGGGCGAGTTTGGAACAGGGTGATTGTCTATTGGTACAAATGGTTGTTGCCCAGATTTTGGCATCTTCGCTCGAGCGAGGCTTCTTGTGCTCGAGCGAGCCTTGTATAGTTTGTTTCTTTGCTCGAGCGAGATTTCTAGCGCTCGAGCGAGAAATGAGGGTCTTCAGGTTTTTCTCCCAGACGTAGCTTTTCTAGGAAGGTGAAAGTGCGTCGCTCGAGCAAGGCTTCTTGCACTCGAGTGAGCCTGGTGAAATTGTTTCTTTGCTCGAGCAAGACTTCTCGCGCTCGAGCGTGCGTCTGCGTCCATAGCAGACCTGAAGCTTTGCATTCTACACTCAAGTGAGGCTTCTTGCGCTCGAGCGAGGCCTCTTGTTGTGTCTGGTCGCTCGAGCGACAACTCCTTCGCTCGAGCGAAGACTCTGTATATCAATTTGCAGCAGTGATGCTTTACATCACTTTTTGATTCCATTTCTGCCTCAAAACCCAAATCCGGCTGTCTCTTTCTCTCTAAAACACTCTACAAATACTCTTTGATCCAAGCACCATTACCCTACTCCCTTTGTTAAAGAGTTAAAGTTTTGCATGTGCTTCCTTTTGATTCGAAAAAGTTTGAGTTTTGGGCATCTTCAAGTTTCTCCTTCTTCCTCTTTGAACTCTACATTTGAGGTAGGGATATTCTACTTTTTAATATGAGTTTTAACTTAGACATTTGTCATTTTGTATAAATGGTAGGATTTGGGAAGATTTGGGTGAAGTTAAGGTTAGGGTTTTAATATTTGAAAGAGGGGTTTTCCATTTTTGGTACCATATGTGTATAAGAGGTCTTGAAATATGATATTGCTTGGGTATAATTGGTGAAATTTGGTCTTGGGTGTAATATTTGTGAAAGGGGGAAGATTGCCCTAATTTGAATTAAATAATTATTTTTGTTTGAATAATGAAATTGGCATGGAAAATGTGAAATTAGGAGGATGTGTAAATAAAGAGTGTAGTTGGATTTGATAAATCATTCACCTATGGAATTTGATAAATTATCTGTTGATAGATTTATTTATCTGTTTAGATATATCTGTTTTGGGCTATCAGTAGAGGATAGCTATGATTGTTGTAGAAACTGCATGAGAATTAGGAGGACTAAAACTAATCAATTGAAGTATGTCATTGAACATGACGGTTTGATTAAACCATTGAGTATGTGTTTTGATTAGGCATTGTATATGAAAAAGTGTTTAAATACATTGTATATGTATCATTGTTTGGGAGAAAATAGGGGATGTACTCCATTATTTGAGAGGAAATAAGGGATGGACTCTGTGGAAGCCAGAAAATTATAGGTATTAGCTTATTGGGCTCAACCCAAACAAAGCCTACAAAGGTCCAGCCCAAATAAATATCGCACCCCCCATCTATATAAAGGGGGGCATCCCAAGTGAAAGGTATGTCTGTTCTCCCTCCACCACACACACACACCCCTTCTGATATACATATATACTATTTCTTGATTCAAGGACTAACTTCATCATCGGAGTACTCCTGGCCGGCAACCCCGGTTGGGTGGCACTGACTATGTTCCTCATTGCAGATCTACAGGAGTGAAGCTCTTCTCTTCGTTGGATCTCTACAACATCCATGTGAGAGGATATTCATGGTCTCACAATTGGCGCCGTCTATGGGAACGACTGAATGAGATCAACGAAGAACACAATAAATATACTGTTGTAAGTAAACATATACTGGTTACTTTGAGGTCAGTGCACTTTCTACAAAAGCAAAACCAATCCCAAGTAATACGGCCCACAACTGGGTTTTTGGCTTCTTTCATTCTGATTATGTTTTTTGCTAAAGTTCAGGTATACATATATATATATATACACATCTATGTATGTATCTATTTATGCTCACAGATTTGATCAAAGCATCGTTGAGTATTAATATTGCTTAGAAAGGTTGTCAAAACAAGATGAGGTTAGGAGCTGTTTTTCTCTTTCTAAAAATGGGTTTCACACCTTTATTGGTACGAACATCTTTTCGGCAAGTCAACACATCTGCTCGGCTAAATTAATACATGTGTCTATCTATTTATTTATTTATTCTTTGTTTCACAAAACATATCTTGAAGCTAATTCTTCATATATATGCACATGTACACAAGTTGGGTTCACTTTTTCTCTAATGGCTTCCGTTGATGCCAACCCAAATCTCGGCAAAACCAAAGATCAAAGGTGTTGCATGCATAACGCAGTCTTGCCGACCACATTCTCAGCAAAGCCAAATTCAAAGAGATGTCGACCAAGTGATTCGGCACATCATGAAGCTAAGAAAAGTTTCCAACCACATAATCGGCTGCAAGTCGGCCTACACTGAATAAGGAAAATTGTTTTTCTCTTTGAAAGAATTTATTTGTATATTTCTAGTCTACGTATATGTGTGTATACTAGTTTTTTAATCAAACCCAAAAAGCATGAGCATAGATGAAATATATATATATATATATATGTCACAAAATTATGGGTTGTAAGTTTTCTCTCTCTAGGAATTGATAAAAAAAATATTATGTCAGACTCCGAATAGCACTGGTTGACAAAATATATAACAAAGCCATCATTTTCCAAAGAACTTATTTTCATTTATGCTTCTATATGTATGAATGCACCCATGTCGAAATATTATATTATTAGTTGATCTTGCTGGGAAACCTTTCAACAAACATATTGCTCGGTAATTAATTACTTTCTCTCTCTAAAGAACCAAGGTTAACCAATTGTAGTAGTGCAACTTGTGAATTGGCAGTCTAAGAGTTTATTTATATATTATACATTACATGTATTGCGAAACATTTGTCAGTTGTAGGTGCTTTTGAGAAGAATCAAATGGGTTTCAATGTTGTCTCTGTACAAAGACACCTCAGCAACCACATTGCCGATGAATGTATGCAATTTCTATCCAAAATTCGAATTAATGTGAATCTCGAGGGTGATGCAATTCAATCGAAGTGATATTCTGCCAAAGCACCAAGCTAAAGTCGTCGGTCAAGTATTCCGGCTGGCACAACCGAAAGGAATTGCCAACCAAGTGTTTCAAACTAAGTTGCTGACCAATGTGTTTCGGCAAGCCAAAATAGTTGCCGACCCACCTATCTCAGCCACAATTTATCTCGCAAGCCTCGACAATTTCTCTACTCTGAAGAATCAGTCGGCTATTGAGCCCATGCATGTGCATTTTTACAGTATTACAACTCATAAAAGATTGCTCGGCAAAGATACAAAGCTACTCGGCATCTCTTCCACCTTTCTCAGCAATCCTACTTGGCCACACATATGTCCACTCCACAACATTGGACATTCTTGGAACAACTACAATTATTAATTTATTCACCTCCAGCAAAAATCTCATGATTCACTTCTCGGAAGTACAAAATTGCTCTTCGCTACTATTCGGCAACATTGCTTATCAAACTCCGCAAATTCGGCATATCATTCGGCATCTTATCAACTATTAGTTCTCTGCATATTATCTCGGCTTCGATAACTTATTCGGCAAGTATTCGAAAACATTACACCGCGATATTGCTTATTTGGCTAACATTTATTACTCGACAAGATTGCTCAAATCACATTTCTTATTCGGCAACACTTCTTGAAAGTACTCACATGCATATCATTCGGCATCTTATCAACTATTAGTTCTCTACATATTATCTCTTCTTCGGCAACTTATTCGGCAAGTATTCGAAAACACTACACCGTGATATTGCTTATTCGGCAAACATTTATTACTCGGCAAGATTGCTCAATCACATTTCTTATTCGGCAACACGTCTTGAAAGTACTCACATGCATATCATTCGGCTGCCACCTGAATTGGCACAATTTGCTTTCCAAAATCTCGGCACTACTATCTCGGCATGAAACTAGCATCTCGGCTTACCGAAATCCACATCTGAGCCTACCACAGGATTCACATTGGCTCAAAGAGTCCAAACCCACCAACCCGAAGAACCAAAAGTAACCAAAGCCCGCCGAATGTTGCGAAACGGATCACATGTGCCGAAAATTGAAATTTACGAAGCTGTCAAAATCAAATTTTGGTTATACCAGCGTGAAGTACTCATTGAGACGAGTCCAACGCAACAAACCGCATCTTAATCGGAGCTAAAACGAAGCCATAAGAGCTAATAGAAGTTTGCCCAGAAAATCATCTATCGTTGCTGGAGAAGACAACCAGGAGTTGGCCAACATAACAAATTATTCAGTGGATTGCGGCTAAGTTACATCACATAATAGCCAAACAATTAAGTTTAAATATATAATGTGCAAAATACAAGCATAAGTCTTTGTCTTGGTACAGTGGTTCAGTGTTTTTTCTCTCCTAAAGCAGGGGTTCAAGTCTTGTTGACCCCATTTATCCTTATTTTTTATTTTTGCCAAGCCATGAGGGAAATTATCCAGAGATTCGCGGAGCAAAAGTCTCAATCGATCTAAGCTGTTCGATCTATTTTGGCTACAATTACGCCATCAGGAGTCTGATCACAGCGATCCAATAGTCCTTTCCAGTTATCTGACGCATTCCAAGTCCATCCTGTACGGTCAGAATTTGCAAATTTAGCACAAAATAAATATATACATATATATTAAATAAATAAATAAATAAACAAATAAATTGCAGATTTGATTCCGATATCACCAAGCACCTTACTTTGTCTCGGCTTCATTCTGATATTGCCACGGCACCGAACAGGGGCACGGAATCCGTTTCAATTCATTATCGTCCTACTCGGCAATTTTGGCCCAAGTCAATTTTATTCCTTCCGAATAACAAATCTTATTCAAAAGCAATGGGGCAAATATAAGTTGGACAAGAAGCTCAATTGCACTAAATTGGCAACCACTGCCGACCAAGTTCTTAGCAAACCTAACCCCGAAGGAATGCCGACACGCCGCCGACCAAACGATTGGCACAATCGCCGACCCAAGTGTAAACGGACACCGATGTTTTGACACTAGTTACTCGGCAGTGCATCAACTTTACCCGGCAAGATTATTCGACCATTATTAAATTCAACATTATGCATGATCATTATTCGGCTGTGCATCAACTCTATTCGGCTAAGCAACATTATTTGTCAACTTTATGCATCGTCAAACTTTATGCAGCAACATTGGCCACAGTATTCGGAAACTTTATTCACCTAACAACATTATTTGGTAAAACATTTGCCCACTGGGACATCAGTCAATTTTCCGCTTTCCAATTGGGGCACATCAGCCGATCATCATCTCGGCACCTTTGATATGCATGAATACTCGGCCAACTTGGTACAAACATTACAAGGACGATTACTTGAGTTACAAACTTCCGCTCCTTTTCACACAGCTTCAAGCAAGCGCCCGTTTTGAGGCAATACATTACACACTTGGCAGACAGCAGTTTCCATATTTTTGCGCGCCGTCATTTTACCAAAGCCGAACCTTCCCTGCAACATAGGGCAATGGGAATCTACATTCCTTCCGACTAACACCTGGCATTCGAAAGCAATGGGGCAAGTCTACCTTGGACTAAACGCAAACCGAGCAACTCGGCAATTAAATAGTTGGCCCAATATCTACTTGGCAATTCCATATAAGCGGAGCAATATTATTGGTGATTAACACGTCCACCTTATTCGGTACAGGATACATTATTCAAAGTCCTTGCCACTTTGGCACTTAGTTGCCACTTAAAATCAACAAAAGTCTCCGAGTACAGCGCAATCTTCGCACTCGGCACAGAGCGCCGTTAGCAAAGGCCTACACCCTTGCCCGGGGTTATAATACCATAGGTCTACACCCTCACCCGGGGGTAATAATACCGTGGTCCAATTTTTGACTGATATATCTACCTTATTTAATCTATCTTATTTGGTTCAGGTAATCATTTCCGTGTTCGGCCTATAGAAATATTTCTAGCTCGGCATAAAAGTCCATATTTGGAAGCAATCTTTGCACTTGACAAAATACTACACCTATGCCCGGGGGTTATAATACCGTGGCCTACGCCCATGCCCAGGGGTTAGAATACTGCGGCCTACCCCCATGCCCGGGGGTTAGAATACCGCGGCCTACACCCATGCCCGGGGGTTAGAATACCGCGGCCTATTGTTATGATTTATTTGTATTCCTTTCTGGGTTTTAGCTCAACCCCCCTCATCTTATGATCAACATATATACATTTATACATACATTCAAGACATACGTACATTTATACATACATTCAAACATACATGCAGTCATTCATTCATATATTTTATTCATTTATCCAAAGTGTTCTTTATCAAAAAACCTAACAGCTATTTGAACAGCGTAACTTGGCAAGAAAAAACTCTCATTCCTTCTACCGCAGACAATGAAAGTTTTGGGGCAATCGTGAGAGCCAGAAAATTATAGGTATTAGCTTATTGGGCCCAACCCAAACAAAGCCTACAAAGGTCCAGCCCAAATAAATGTCACACCCCCCATCTATATAAAGGGGGGCATCCCAAGTGAAAGGTATGTCTGTTCTCCCCCCACCACACACACACACCCCTTCTGATATACATATATACTATTTCTTGATTCAAGGACTAACTTCATCATCGGAGTACTCCCGGCCGGCAACCCCGGTTGGGTGGCACCGACTATGTTCCTCATTGCAGATCTACAGGAGTGAAGTTCTTCTCTTCGTTGGATCTCTACAACATCCATGTGAGTGGATATTTCATGGTCTCACAAACTTCATTGATAATTAAGTTGGCCGGAGTGTCTAGGGTGAAAGTCCCGAAATCTTATATATTTATGGGTGCCAGTTCCCTCGGATGTGGTTCCGTAAAATGACAAGAAATAGAAGTGTTGGATTTGATGAATGTATTGAATTGTGAACCATTGAGTTATAGTCTCATATTGGTTGCTTGATAATAATGAATTTGGATAATTGATTTACCCGAAATGGAAGAATGGAAATGAATCAAGATATTGGTTATCTATATTGAATGACCTTAAAAAGAATATGTGTTGGGTAAAAATGTTGCACATTTATCTGATGCTTATATTTTAGTTAATTCTCATATATGGTTTAGCATATCTCTACTAGGCTTTGGCTCACCATACTTGGGAAACTATTTTCAGGTACTAGTGACATGCCACCTCCAAGGACATAGCTTGGGAGGCTTAGGGGTTGAAGGCTCCACTTTCGTGATTTCGTTTCTGAGTTGAATGTTTATTCAAGCTAAGGGCTTTACTTGTATAGAAACTAGACTCTTCTTTTGTTGTAACCAAGCTAAGTATTGTAAAGATGTAAGCTCTTAGGGCATTTATTTTGTTGTTCTCAATTAGCGTTACATGCTATAGTTTCAAAATGAACATTTATGAAAGTGTAATGCATGTAATATCTTTTGTAATATAGACTCTGATGAATGAAAACATAACATTTCTATTATGTCTATAGATCTCGTGAATGATTGATTTATATACTATTTTGAGGCGTTACAACTTGGTATCACAGCGTACCGGGTTTGAATACTTTGGGTACGTGGGAAGTGGTTAGTACCACAATGAGTTTGTCTCGCTTGTTAGAGACTTAGGTATGATGTTATGTGCTTATATGATAACATGTTTATTTGGCTATATGGGTATGGGATTTAGTTTCTAGGATGTTGATCGGGTCTATGGGTTTCTAGGAGTCCCATTGGAAAGGCACTCGATCACTGCTGTTTCTAACTGGAACTCTAACAACGCCACGGGACAGTCATTATCCGGAAACGAAATTCGTATGTATTTATGTGATTATGTGCTTACGTGGGGTGAATTATAGTTGTCCATTGTATTAGGACGCGAGTGAGATAGCTTTGGCACACTTGTAAATGTGCTAATCCCTTTGTTACCTTTATTAAGATGTCAGGACGAGGTCGTGGTGGTAGGCGTGGTAAGCCTAGGAGGCATGAGATGCCTATACCGGATGAAATTCTGGCGCAGGAGGAGGGAGTTGATCAGGCCAACGTGGCCAAGCTAGTAGGTCAACAGGCCATGGGCGCCTTAGCCCGTGAAATGGCAGGAGCATTGAGGGAATCTATGGACATTCTCAGGACTGAGAATCAAGTCCAAGCCCAAGTAGCTGAGACAGGGCCGTTGTAGACACCCCATTTTTAACCGTCCTCAAGACTTGGACGTCATCGTTTGAACACTCGATAATCATCCATGTTCGTGTTCGTTTTGAGTTTCCAGAGGTCTCGGCCGTGCGCCTTGCCTCAAGATCTCTCAACTTGACTGTTCTGTGCTTGGTTGTGGACCAAACACTTGTGTTTTTGCTTTTAAGGGAAGAGGATGGCTTGTTGGCCATCCCCTCAACCCATCGGCCAAGGCATGAAGCCATCGGCCTTGTCTTCTTGCCATCGGCCAAAAGTGTTGGCCGATCGGCACTTTTTTTGGTCGGTCGGCACTTATGTTGGTCGATCGGCCATATTTTCTGGCCGAACCCTGTTCATTTGCTTTTTGCAGATATTTTATGCCAGCTGTGACAGCTAGCATACACAATTCACCCCCTCCATACACGTGTATGGAGGGATTTGTCCCTTGGCTTAGCTTCTCCAATAAGCTTAGGATTTGAAATTCTATAAAGAGGGAGCCCCTCCTCCCTTCTCAGAGGTTCAGAAAATTCAGTCTTGAGGGATAGATATACTTTTGTATCTATATTCTTTTGTTTGACCTTGTTTTGTGCTCTAAAGTGTTGTTTTGTCTTACTATTGTACACAAACACACACTAGAACACCATCCTCTTGGAGCTAAGGTCCCTTGAGGTTGATTTTAGTGTTCGTGAGCTGGTTTTAGTCAGAAGAGGCTGCTGGAGTTGTGTTCTTGAAGGTGGTCTTCAAGGGTGAGCTTTTTGCTTTTAAACCCCCATTCTTGCTTAAGCTTTTATACTTACTTGCTTATTGTTTTAAGCTTAACTCTTAACTGATAAAAGTTCTGATTTTTTATACTTTAGATCTTTGTTTAAGATCACTTTTTGGTTTGGGGTTGTTTACCCCCTCTTAGGCCTTGTTAGGCCTTGTTTGGAGTCATCCCTTTTGGCCTTTGTTCTTGTCTTTGCATGACCTTTCTACCACTGAAATCCAGAGGATTTTCAGTGATGGAAAGGTAGTTTTGAGGTATTAAATAGGAGAGGGTCATCCCTTCTCCTTGTTGTCTTGTATGCTAGTATAAATGGCTTATATTGGTAGCATGTTTGCTTAGCTTATTTTAGCTCCATTTCAGCAAGTATTTGGTATTATTTTGCCATGTTTTACCTCTGTCTAAGGTTGGTTTAATGGCTTCTTGCATGCACCATGTACTTGTCTTGTAATCCTCTCTATTGCCTTAACATGCATCTTGTGTTTAGACCATCATGCTTGCATATTTTGGCTCAACTCAAAGGAGCTTTTAGTCATGCTTTACCATGCTTCAGCTCTGTTTCATGTTGTTTTGATCATATATGCCATGCTTTGTGTAGCCATAAGGCATTCTAGCTTGTTAGCTTCAAGTGTCCAAGTCACTAGCATGCATTACTTGGCTCATTTCAATGATTTGGCATCATTTGTTATGATATTTCAGTCCATGTTTCATGCTCATACACTTGCACCTATCACTCCTTTAATGCTTTAAAGAGTTGATGTTTTATGCCTCATGAATGGACCATTGTGTATGCCTCCATGCTTAGGCCTTTGGGATGCCATCTAGGTGGGTTTTTGGGTTTATTTTGACATACCATAACTCTGATTTTATTGGTTTAAGTCATGCAATGTGTGGTTGTAATAGGTGTAGTGTAACACCCCTTTTGTAGCCTTGCATGCCTCATGTTTTTGGTGTTGTGTTCTAGCTTGTGTTGGCTAGTTTCGAGCATGTTTTTGGTCTTGGATTGACCTGTCTAGGGACTGTTTTGATAGCCCTTGGCCCTTTGGGGTTTGCCTCGCATGGCCATGGTTTGAGTCCCTTGGCTAATTTTAAGTTTTAAGCCTTCTTGCATGATTTGCTTGCTTTGATTGCTCGGTTTGGCACCTTTCCATGCATGATTTCAGATCTTACAATGTTTGTCACATGTCCACATTTGTCCCCTTTTAAGTGCTCTTGAAAGTTGCCCTCCTATGCCTAGGTGTTGGACCATTTACAAGTGTATGTTTGTTTTGTATTTTCATGCTTCCAATTCATAACTTTGGCCACTGATTTGGGCACGTTTAAGAGTTGTCCACTTTAGTTTAAGTCCACCTTTGCATGTTATTGCATGCTTGCTTCATTTTGCATGTTGTTGCATGCCATGCATGTTTATATGTTTAGGTTGTATGCCTATTGCATATTAGATGCATTGCATGATCTTGTTGTATACTTGTTACATGCTTGAGTTGTTCGCATCATGCTTGCATGTTTGCATTGTATTATGTGTGCATCCCTTGCCTCTTGATCAAGCATGATAGAGGTTGGGGCCCCTTATGTGTTTTGTGCATTTCAATTGAAATTAAATTGCACACTTGGCTCATTTGGCCATCATGCATTGGAATGCGTGATTGGTGGTCCGAGGGTCGAGAATTACACTCTTTTGAGTCTTAAACATGATAAGGGGTGTAGTTGCAAACATTGTCTTGTAAATGTATTGTCATGCTCTATTTGTCCTCTGCTGCAGCAAAAGGAGCATTTTACAGGAAGGGATGGCCGATCGGCCATCTTCAGTGCCGGTAGGCTACAAATGTCTGGCCGAGAGATTTATTTTTGGTCGATGACCATTTTCCCTTGGTCGATGGCCTCATCTTTTGGTCGATGGCCTCTCAGAGTGTCCTTGAGGTGATTCAGAATCATCACAGAGAATTGTGCAGTTTTCAGAGGTGAAAAACAGTGCAAACAGAGGCAACATGAGGCATGGCAACGGATTTCCGAGTGAAGCCGACCAAGCATGCATTTGTTTCTCTTCCCGAGACTGCTTTACTGTTTTCATAGCTTAATTAATTTGTTTAATTAATTAAGAGTTGTGTAATAATTAATTAGCTTGTAAGTTAGTTAATTAATTGATTTGTATTATTCTTTCGGTCCCTCCGTTGAGAGGGCGCAATTGTTGTAATAAGCGTGCGTGTGTGTGATGCATGTCTTCCAACCCCACTTCTTTCTCCCTTTTACTTAACCGCTTACGATGGTTAGTTTTAGGGGATATTTCATTTAGCATCCTTATGCTCGCATGTTTGCATCCATTCATTTGTATTGCATGCACCAGGCTCGGCGCATCATACTAACTGCATTGTATTTCAATTCCTACTTGAATACATGTATCGAGTTGTCGCATCTCATATGCCATCTTAGAATAGCCGAGCCTATTTCTAGTTGCATTTTGCGTGTGTTGCATTAGCCATCTTAACATGAACTAGGATCATGCATTGATTACTAACTAGTTCTTTATTTTGGCTCGGAGTACACTGTGAGTGTTTATGCTTTAGCATCTTGCATGCGTGTGAGTGTTAACATGACAGCATGCTTGCCATGAGGCTAATTGCTTATGTGATATAACTGCCTGAATGCCTGTGGGTGAAGGTTGGATTACTTGAATTGGAACGATTCATTGAAATCCGTGTTTTAACCTACTTGCGAGTAGCAAACTTCAAACCATTTCCAAACAAAACGGATATGCGATGCTTTGTTCCAAATTAGGCGATTTAGTCTATATTTGTGTGTTGTGCGCATCACATAGTAATTCTAGCTAATTAACCGGAATAAGAACGCATGTGTTTTCAAAAACAAGGTATCATGCTTAGTACAGGCCGATCTTTGATCGGGCGAGCGGGAGTGCTCATTGCATGACCTTTCCCAATCGTACCCAAGTTACCGAGCCGAGGCAACTTTGGTGATGACGGACACGTGGCCTTAGGTAATGAGTCAGGGTTTCCTAAATTTCCCCAAAAACAAAATATTTAGGTGGCGACTCTGTATCTGGCAAAGCAGTCCATGTTTGGCACTTCTTTCTTAAAAATCAGTTTTCCAAAACGATTTGCCAGATTTGGACTCTTTGGTGATTTATCGGTCTTGCATCGCACTTTGCGAGATTAGATTCAGAACCGTGACATTGAGTCCGAACTGTGGTAGCTAGAGAACAAAACGAGATTTTCTCGGGAGTTCTCTAGGCGCATCCACAGCCGTCTTTTCTGAAGAGGGAGTTCTTCCGATTGAATCCAGATGAGTTTTTGGGTGACTCTAAGGAGCCACTGAAGGCTGATGAGTGGCTAGAACAGATGACGAAGACGTTTGAAATGCTCGACAGTTTGAGGGTGACCTTGGCATCCTTTTAGCTGAAGGGAGACGCGGGTCAGTGGTGGAAGTATGCACGGAGGCGCATTGGAGGGACTTGGGAGGCCTTTGTTGAAGCTTTCCAGGACAAGTACTTGCCTACTACAGTGAGAGAAAAGCTGAGGGATTAGTTTTCTCAGCTCAAACAGTTGAATACACCAGTGGCTAAGTTTGAGGCCACCTTTACTAGCTTGTCTAGGTTTGCACTGGAGTTAGTGGTGACTGAGGAACGCCATTGTTTGGAGTTCGAGAAGAAATTGAGGATCGAACTCATGTTCAGAGTTGCCCGGGTCCATGATTAGGGATTTTAGGCACCTAGTGGAGGCTGCAGCTCATCTTGAGACTATTATGCATGTAGAGGAGGAGAGGATGAGGGACTCCAGCAGGAGTCAGGATGGTCAAGGGGACAATAAGAGGCAGAAGGGTTCTAACCCTCAACAGTCCCAGGGAGCGCATTCGAGATCTACCTTTCCAGTGCCGAGTTCGGGTTCTGGGAGAGGTGGTCAGGGAGACATCACTTGTTACAAATGTGGTCAATTGGGCCACAAGTCTCCAACTTGCCCACAGAGGGGAGGAGGGCAGCGAGCAGCTTCATCTTCGGTCCATTCTCAGGGCCAAAGTCAGGGTAGAGGCCAGCCGCTCACTTATTATCAGTGTGGGCAGGTGGGGCACTTGAAGAGGTTTTGCCCGCAGTTGGATGGCACACTTGGTGCATCTGGTTCGAGGCAGACACAAAGTCACCAGCCAGCTCAGTCGGTACAGGCCTCGAGGGCCAATCAGGGAGCCTCTTCGGCTTAGTCAGTGCAACAGTCTTATGCTCTGAGAGGTGAGCAGGTAGATCAAAGACCTACAGGGCACATGTATGTTGTAACAGTGCCAGATCTTGTACCAGCTCCGTCTGTTGTGAGAGGTACCTTTTTGTTCTGCAACTCAGTTGCTAATGTGTTAATTGATACGGGTGCATCCCATTCCTTTATATCTTCTACATTTGCATCAGTTTTGGGGTTGTAGTTGGCATAGTTAGCATCTGCTTTATGTGTTGTATCACCTGTTGGGGGTGAAATGATTTTGAAACAGGGGTATCGGGGTTGTAATATAGAGGTCGTCGATCACCGGCTTCCCTTTTCTTTTGTATTGATGGATATGACTGGTTTTGATGTTATTTTGGGTATAGACTGGTTATCGTCATATTGGGCTATTATAGATTACTACCGCCAGAGGATTACTGTATGTACCTTGAGCAGCGATTGTTTTCATTTCTTGGGGGATCGGGTTGGTAGAGTTTTACCACCGGTGTATGATCCGCGCAGACGGAACGAGCTTAGTTGCCTTCTCGCTAGCTTTATGAGTAGTGAGTGTGATGAGGTCTAGATTGAGTTGCCAAGAGTGGTTGTGAGTACTCGGATGTCTTTCCCGATAATCTTATTAGTTTACCATCTCACCGAAAGATCGAGTTCTCTGTTGATTTAGTGCCTGGCACGGCACCGATTTCCATGGCACCGTATCGTTTTGCCCCAGTTGAGTTGAATGAGTTGAACGTTCAGCTCCAGGAATTACTAGATAAGGGTTTCATTTGCCCTAGTACTTCGCCTTGGGGAGCACCGATCCTCTTTGCTAAAAAGAAAAATGGGGCCTTGAGACTTTGTATTGACTATCGAAAATTGAACCGGGTTACGATTAAGAACAAGTACCCTATGCCTCGTATAGATGATCTGTTTGACCAATTGAAAGGATTCTATTGCTTCTCTAAGATAGATTTAAGATCGGGCTACCATCAGTTGAGAGTTAGGAAAGAGGATATCCCGAAGATGGTATTCTGTACGCGGTATGGCCATTATGAGTTTCTGGTGATGCCTTTTGGGCTAACCAATGCCCTAGCTATGTTTATGGACTTGATGAATCGAATCTTCCAAGAGTTCTTAGACTGTTTTGTAGTCGTCTTTGTGGATGACATTCTGATTTACTCACCCTCTAAGAAGGAGCACGAGGAACACTTGTGAGTGGTGCTTGAGTTTCTTAGAGCCCATAAGCTGTATGCCAAGTTCGGAAAATATGAGTTCTGGCTAAGAGAAGTTAAGTTTTTAGGCCATGTGGTTTCCGGGGAAAGGGTGACTGTAGATTCATCCAAAATTGAGGCAGTGCAAGATTGGGCACAGCCTAAGAATGCCTTTGAGACCCGTAGTTTTCTGGGATTGGCCGGGTATTACCGTCAGTTTGTGAAAGATTTCTCCAGACTAGCTTCGCCTTTGACTAGATTGACGCGAAAATGGGTCAAATTTGTATGGAGTGAGACTTGTGAAAAGTCGTTCCAAGAACTTAAAGTTAGACTTACCACCGCTCGAGTCTTGATTATTCCGGAGAGGGGTTTGGGCTATTCAGTGTATTGTGATGCCTCACGAGAGGGTTTATGTTGTGTACTGATGCAAGAGGGGAAAGTAGTAGCCTATGGCTCACGGCAGTTGAAAACACATGAGAGAAACTACCCTACTCATGATTTACAATTAGCAGCTGCGATGTTTGCCTTAAAGATTTTGAGGCACTATTTGTATGGTGAGAGGTTTGAGGTGTTTTCTAATCGCAAGAGTCTGAAGTATATGTTTACACAAAAGGACTTAAATTTAAGGCAGAGAAGGTGGATGGAGTTCATAGAAGATTATGATTTCGAGTTACACTATCATCCGGGAAAGGCCAATGTTGTGGCTGATGCCCTAAGTAGGAAGTCCATCAGTAATATAGCTTGTATAGCTATCTGGGAATGCGAGATGTTGGGTGCCCTTGGTGAATTTGACTTGCATCTAGGTGAGTCTGTTGAGTCTGCAGCCTTGTTCTCTGTAGTTGCACAACCTACACTTGTGAACCGAGTGTTAGAAGCGCAGAAGGGTGACTTCGAGGTAGAATCCCTCCGAGAGAAAATCTCCAGTGGGAAGGTAGAAAAGTGTTTGACTGTGTATCCCGACCTAAGTGTGAGGTACCCTGACCGCTTGTTTGTGCCGGAGTCTTGCCGAGAGGAAGTACTCCGAGAGTTTCACTATTCACGCTTTGCGGTGCATCCGGGAGGCACAAAGATGTATCATGATCTGAGTCACCAGTTTTGGTGGAGGGGTATGAAGAAGGATGTGGCAGTGTTTGTATCAAAGTGTCTCACTTGTCAACAAGTGAAGACCGAACATCAGAGGCCAGCGGGTTTGTTGTAACCCTTGCCTATAACTGAGTGGAAGTGGGAATATGTTACGATGGATTTTGTTGTGGGTCTTCCGAGGACTCAACAGGGTAATGATGCCATTTGGGTGGTAGTTGACCGGTTTACCAAGTCAGCGCATTTTATTCCCATGCGCGTAAGAGATTCGGTAGATTACCTCGCTGACTTGTATATTCGGGACATAATGAGGTTGCACGGGGTCCCAATGACGATTGTCTCAGATAGAGACCCACGTTTCACTACTCAGCTGTGGCAGAGTTTGCAGAGTGCCTTGGGCACTAGATTGACTTTTAGCACGACTTACCATCCTCAGACTGACGAGCAATCTGAGCGTACCATTTAGATCCTTAAGGATATGCTTCGAGGCTGTGTCCTTGACTTTAAGGGGTCATGGGAGAAACACCTACCCATAGTAGAGTTTGCCTACAATAACAGTTTCCAGTCGAGTATTAGCATGGCACCGTTTGAGGTCTTGTATGGCCGACCGTGTAGATCTCCAGTGTGTTGGACTGAGGTGGGTGATGCACCTTTGTTAGGTCCAGAGTTGGTTTGAGAAACGACGGAGAATGTGGCACTTATCCGTAAGAGGTTGGTTACAGCCCAGAGTCACCAAAAGAGTTATGCCGACTGTAGGAGGAGACCTTTGTCATTTGAGGTGGGTGATCATGTCTTTTTGAAAATATCACCTAGACGGGGTTTGATGAGATTTGGGAAGAGTGGAAAGTTATCTACTCAGTTTATTGGTCCTTTTGAGATCCTTGAGCGGATTGGGGAGGTTGCATACCATTTAGCATTGCCTCCGCAACTTTCCAGAGTGCATGACGTGTTTCATATTAGTATGCTTTGGAAATATGAGCCGGATCCATCACATGTGTTGGATTGGACCGACTTAGAAGTAGATGAGGATGCCTCGCATGAGGAGAGACCAGTCTTGGATAGACGGGACCAAGTCTTGCGAGGCAAGACGATTCCCTTAGTCAAAATATTGTGGAAACATCATGGGGTTGAGGAAGCAACGTGGGAGCGTGAATTGGAAGTCTGAGAGAAATATTTGGACTTATTTATTGATGTTTGAATGTATGTCGGAATTTTGGCTTTGTTTATGAGCTAAAAAAAAAAACATTGTATATGTTTTGGATTATGAAAGCATTGTAAAGGTTGAATGTGTTTCGGAAATACTAATTTAATGTGAACATTGTTTATGTTTTAAATTAATGAGAACATTGTATATGTTTCTTAAGTTTTGGAGAAATTGTAAACTTGTCATAAACATTGAATATGTTTTGGAAAGCATGAGATGTATGTATTGAAATTAGATAAATTTCGGAAGATGCATATTGGTAATATATGTTGAGCTATGTTTTGGTGAAATTGATCTCTTGAGAAGGGATGGAATGACCAATGGACGGATCATGATAACGAGAATTGAATTGTAATCGTTTTGAAAATTGGAAAATTATGGTTTTGAAACTTGTACCAAAATTTCGGGGATGAAATTCTTTAAAGGGGGGAGGTTATAGCGATCCCAGTTTTACCCTGACCTTTATTGTGTTCCGAACTCGGGTTCCGTGATTGTATGTTGTTGTCTATGCCGTGTTTCCTCCCTTTAATTCTTTGAATTTGAGTTTTGGGACTTGTTAGGCGAGTTTGGAACAAGTTGGTTGTCTATTAGTACAAATGGTTGTTGCCCAGATTTTAGCCTTTTCGCTCGAGCGAGGCTTCTTGCACTCGAGCGAGCCTTGTATAGTTTGCTTCTTCGCTCGAGTGTGATTTCTTGCACTCGAGCAAGAAATGAGAGTCTTCAGGTTTTTCTCCCAGACGCAGCTTTTCTGGAAAAGTGAAAGTGCGTCGCTTGAGCGAGGCTTCTTGCGCCCGAGCGAGCCTCATGAAATTGTTTCTTCGCTCGAGCCTACTTGCGCTCGAGCGTACGTCTACGTCCATGGCAGACCTGAAGTTTTGCATTATACTCTCGAGCGAGACTTCTTGCGCTCGAGCGAGACCTCTTGTTGTGTCTAGTCGCTCGAGCGACAACTCCTTCGCTCGAGCGAAGACCCTGTATATCAGTTCGCAGCAGTGATGCTTTACATCACTTTTTGATTCCATTTCTTCCTCAAAACGCAAATCTAGTTGTCTCTCTCTCTAAAACACACACCCTCTCTCTCTACAAATACTCTTTGATCCAAGCACCATTACCCTACTCCCTTTGTTAAAAAGTTAGAGTTTTGTGTAGGCTTCCTTTTGATCCGAAAAAGTTTGAGTTTTGGGCATCTTCAAGTTTTTCCTTCTCCCTCTTTGATATCTACAGTTGAGGTAATGATATTCTACTCTTTAATATGAGTTTTAACCTACATATTTGTCATTTTGTATAAATGGTACGATTTGGGAAGATTTAGGTGAAGTTAAGGTTAGGGTTTTGATATTTGAAAAAGGGGTTTTCCATTTTTGGTGCCATATGTGTATAAGAGGTCTTGAAACATGATATTGCTTAGGTATAATTGGTGAAATTTGGTCTTGGGTGTAATATTTGTGAAATGGGAAAGATTGCCCTAATTTGAATTAAATAATTATTTTTGTTTGAATAATGAAATTGGCATGAAAAATGTGAAATTGGGAGGATGTGTAAATAAAGGGTGTAGTTGGATTTGATAAATCATTCACCTATGGAATTTGATAAATTATCTGTTGATAGATTTATTTATCTGTTTAAATATATCTATTTTGGGCTATCGGTGGAGGATATCTATGATTGTTGTAGAAATTGCATGAGAATTAGGAGGATTGAAACTAATCAATTGAATTATGTTATTGAATATGACGGTTTAATTAAACCATTGAGTATGTGTTTTGATTAGTCATTGTATATGACAAAGTGTTTAAATACATTGTATATGTATCATTGTTTGGAAGAAAATAGGGGATGGACTCCATTGATAATTAAGTTGGCCGGAGTGTCCAGGGTGAAAGTCCCGAAACCTTATATATTTATGGGTGCCGGTTCCCTCGGACGTGGTTCCGTAAAATGGCAAGAAATAGAAGTGTTGGATTTGATTAATGTATTGAATTGTGAACCATTGAGTTGTAGTCTCATATTGGTTGATTGATAATAATGAATTTGATTAATTGATTTACCCGAAATGGAAGAATGAAAATGAATCAAGATATTGGTTATCTATATTGAATGACCATAAAAAGAATATGTGTTGGTTAAAAATGTTGCACATTTATCTAATGCTCATAGTTTAGTTAATTCTCATATATGGTTTAGCATATATCTACGGGGTTTTGGCTCACCTTACTTGGGAAACCATTTTCAGGTACTGATGACATGCCACCTCCAAGGACATAGCTTGAGAGGCTTAGGTGCTAAAGGCTCCACTTTTGTGATTTCGTTTTTGAGTTGAATGTTTATTCAAGCCGAGGGCTTTACTTTTATAGAGACTAGACTCTTCTTTTGTTGTAACCAAGCGAAGTCTTGGAAAGATGTAAGCCGTTAGGGCATTTATTTTGTTATTCTCAATTAGAGTTACATGCTATAGTTTCAAAATGAACATTTATGAAAGTGTAATGCATGTAATATCTTTTGTAATATAGACTCTGATGAATGAAAATATAACATTTCTATTATGTCTATAAATCTCATGAATGATTGATTTATATACTATTTTGAGGGCGTTACAACATGTGTTTATCTATGAATTATTGTGCTTATGAAGATTATCATATCATACACATTAAAAGCGCAACCCAGTGCATGCGATTATTTTGTATGTCAAATAAAATAAATTAAAAAGTCTACGCAATTCTTTGTTTTAGAAATGATATAATAGTTTGTATGAAGTTCTTCCCAATTCTTATTTTTTGGGTTCTAGCTACTGTTCTTCATTTCATCTTGCATTCTTTGGATCATTGAGGCAGAATGCTACTGGTTTTTTGCTGCTAAATTTTTTAATTTTAAGTTCTGATTGTTTTCATTCATTGGTAACAAGTTACCAAACAAAACAGCCAAATGCAATCAAAAACTAATTAAAATATGAAAAAAGTAAACTACAAAATAAGCAAAAAATCATCCAAACACCAATTTTAAAAAATCAAATCCAATAGGCATGTGTTTTTTTGTCATAAATTTGTAATTCTTTTTGGGGAAATTACAAAGAAAAATCTTACAATTTGAAAATAAGCAAAAAATCATCTAAACACCAATTTTAAAAAATCAAATCCAATAGACATTTGTTTTTTTGTCATACATTTGTAATTCTTTTTGGGGAAATTACAAAGAAAAATCTTACAATTTGACCCTTTTAACAAATTAAACTATGAATTTTTAATTTTATAAAAATTGACTACTTTAGTTGACACAAATAAAATATTAACAAAATAAAGTCTCAGGTAACATAAATTTTACAAATCATCAAAAATTATTTGTGAAATTTTTCATTTTTTGCACATAAATCAAAAATTAAAAATGACATTAAAAATCTTAACAAGTATTAATTTCAGTTGTTATTACTATTTCTATATATTCACATTCTTATTATAAATAAATATATATAAGAATAATGTTATAATACACATCTCTAAAACAATAAATATTATATAATCATATTTCTTTAACTTCTACCAAATAAGCACTCCATTATATTCCTATAAAAAAAAAAAAAAAAACACTATCTTAAAATTTAAAAAACAAATTTTAATTATAAAAAATAAAAAATAAAAATAAAAAAAATAAAAAATGGGCCCAACTTGCCCATGCAAGCACGGGCCGACAGGCCAAGTTTGGCATTTTCTAAAAAATCTAAAAAGTCACTATCTTATTTAAGTCACATCATCTTATTTAAGTCACATCACCTCTCTAACACATCACTTCAAACCCAACCCAAATCCAACCCATATTTCATAAAAAGTCAAAAAGTGCACTTATTTATCTCTTTCATTTGGTGGTTTGTACTTTTTCTTCCTATTTTACTCTTAATTTGTATTTCTATTTTTTACTTTCTCCTTTATTAGGTGGAATGACCTTCAGTGAAGGGTTTTTAGAAATGTCACAAGACTAAAAAATGACACTAGAGAAATAATTTTGTGTCACTTTCAAGTGTCACTGAACTAAAAAACATTGTAGTGAGTTATGACCTCTATAATTTTCTCCTAATTTCATGCTAGTTCAAATTTTATACATGAAATTAATACTCACATGTTAATTGGTTTTCAACAAACACAGCCTTCGTTTGGAATGTGGGTTGGTTTTTTGACTTTTTGGCTATTTTAATCTGGGCTAAAAAGCCTCGTTTGGGATAAATTTTTTGGTTTTTTTTACTTTTGTAAGTAAAAAAATGAAATAATTATGGTTTGGATGTGATGTTTTGTCTTATTAAGTTAAAAAATCTATTTTGTCTTTTATGACCATTTTAACCCAAGAAGAGGGTGCCAACACGTTGGATCTTGTTAATAAATAACCTAATAGCATTGTTTTCAACAAAAACATAAAATTATTATATATATATATATATATATATTTATGATACTCTCTCCGTTCCAAAATAATTGTCCATTTTAGAAAATCTAACTTTTTTTAGTAGTACAATTATTATACTTTAAAAAAATTGATTTTCCAAAATTACTCTTTGATAATACATTTTTTGAGAAATATCATTGTACTTTTTATGTTGTTAATGAATTTAAAAGAATGGCAAAATAAGAAATTTATATTATTTTTGTACTAAATTTTTAAAAATGGACTAATATTTTGGAACAATGAAAAATAAAATAAGGAACTAATATTTTGATAATATATATTTTTTTTTCTTGCACTGCCAGCTCATTAGAGCTGGCATTAGTGCTCCTAAATTAGTGGCCTGTATCACCACAGTTAAAATGCATATATAAAAATAAATAATAAATAATAAAAATAAAACTGATCAATACACAATGATAATACATAGATAAAACATTATCCAATAACTCAACTGGGATCGCATCAAGAATGAAATTAGTTGTACTTATGTGAACATCAAGAAGTCTATACCCTTCTTTCTCTCTCTCTCTCTCTCTCTCTATATATATATATATATATACATACCTATATGTATGTATGTGTAGTAAGTACCTTTTCATTCAGCCCTTTCTTCACACCAATGAACCAGTCCCGAAGCATAACAAGGAACTTAAACATCAGAATCGAAACCGCTCGCATGAAGGGGTGTTGAGCGTATGCAGTAACCTACAGAAGTAACCCCGACACCAAATTGGCGAGACCAAGCTCAAAATAAGGAGCACCATGCCAAAGCAAGATCATCGTGTAAGCGCTAAATACAACTATAATCACAAAGATTAGAATACTCATATCTGGAGCCTTGTTCAGCAGAAACCCACATAGAAACATGACTACATCCACTGCCGTCTTCTTGATCCATTTTCGGCGTGGGCGTGGTGCTGAAGGTTGTTGGGACTCGCCTGGATGTCCGGGATCAGAGAGACACCCCCATACCAATATGATGTTGATTAAGAACAAAGTGATGAGAAACATTATGGCCAGTATGGGATTTGTGTTGGCATAATAAGAATCCTTTTTATGGAAAGCCAAAGTTATGACACCCGAAGTAAGCAACAATGTTAGAAGGATACAAACAAAGAGAAACACAAATTGATTCATTTTGGCTTTCTCTCTTGTTTTTTTGAAGAATCAAGTTTGGAAGGCAAAGCTGGTAGACACTTCTCTCTTGTTTTTTGAAAAATCAAGTTTGGAAGGCAAAGCTGGGTAGACATACCATATATCTATATCTATATATATAAAATCTCGTTTTTTTGGTGGATTGTGTTGGATTTATTTTCTAGTGTGGCTCAATAGCCTACATATCTTTCATATGTTTTATTTTATTTGGACTCCACAACTAGATAAAGCCAATATTTGAGATAAAGTTCAGTAATTATAATTTTAAATATGGGATAATTACTCTTCTAAGATAAGAAGGAAACCTTGATGGACATGAATTCTTCTGATAAAGTTTATCTGGCCATCTTCTCTCCTTTATATGAGGATGGGTGACTCCCCTTACATAATATGTGTATTTTTCCATCACTCTAAGTTCTATAGTCATCCTAATTAAGAGAGACAGAGAGAAGAAGGTGAGCCAAGAATTCAAGGTTCAACTATTAAGGGTATTTTCTCAACTTTTCTAATTCAATGGCTGACAAAGCAATGTTCATTTTATTCTTGAGTTGTATTGAGTTCAAGATCCTACAAAGTTCAATTCCGCATTATTATTATGGTTACATGTATATTAATTTCTTACATGTGATATCAGAGCCTTAGTTTTGTGAATCAATTCACCTTGGAATAATAATATATTTATGAATATTATTATTATAATTATTCATAAAATGGTACGTTTGTTTTTGTTATCAAAAAGAAGATTAATGATAGTTTCTTGAGAATGTCTTGTTATGTAATTTTTGTCATGATATTATCTTTTGCCCATCAAAAAGAAAATAGATTTGGCAGTTGACAAAGCTTTCCGTTACAAGTTTTCAATATGTACGCATATTTAAGTGAAAAAAAAAAAAAAACTGAAAAAGAAGAATGCATTAGGGTATTTAAAAGAGAACTGTTGAGAAACGTGTAATATGCATGCTTTGATTTATTATTAATTTTAGCAATAATAATTTTTATAATCATTATAATATGACATTGAATTGAGTGTAATATTTATATTACCTCCCGTTATGACAAAGTGCATAGACTAAAAGCAATTTTAGAATTTGTTAAATTGTTCAGTCTATTAAATAAATATATTTATTTGACTGTATTATGTTAGATAATTATGTTTTTACCTTATCTGATTATGTACACTTATTGTCTATTATTGTTGATATTTATATATTTTCATGATTTAAATTTGATATCATGATATAATTTTATGACATTGAATATTAAATATTGAAGTGGTTAATTCATATTATGTGTAATTCTTATTGACCATTATATGAGATATTCATGATTATCATATTGCATAATTTAATATATATATATATATTCTTGTTCGTCCAGAGTTATTATTATTATTATTATATTGGTAATTGCAATCACATAAAAGAAATTCTAGAAATCATAAATAGTGATTTCATTAAAATAACGATTGAATTAATGATAATTAAATAACTCAAATTAATGTGTAACACCCCAAAATAATACAAACAATCCCACTCATAAGAGAAATGATTATAATAGAATTGATATACTTTCATATATCAAAGTTCGTATTACAAAAGATATCACATGCATTATACATTTATAAATGTTCATTCTGAATCTATAACATGTAACGCTAATTGATAACAACAAAATAAATGCCCTATGGGCTTATATCTTTTCAAGGTGTTTCTTGGTTACAACAAAGGGAGTCATAAGCTCCATACATATAAAGCCCTCGGCTTGAATAAATATTTAATCATAAAATAACGAAATAGAGCCTCTAGCTCCTAAGTCCTCCCATGCTACGTCCTTGGAGGAAGTATGTCGCCGATACCTGAAAATGGTTTCCCAAGTAGGGTAAGCCAAAACCCAGTAGAAACAGTCTAACACAATAGATGAGATTTAACTAAGATATATGTGTCAAGTACATGTTCAATATTTATGGCAAAATGTACCCTTTTTATATAATCACACAATATATTGATATCCACATCTAGATCCATTCCCATCTATTCATTTCAAATTAGTTCATTTCATTTCAACTCATAGGCCACGTTTATAATTCTCCAAATAACCCAACTGAGACTACAACTCAGTAGTTTTCAATCTATATAACTATCATATACACACTTCAATCTTGTCATTTTACGAAAATTTCGTCCACGGGATCGGCACCCATGTATATATAAGATTTCGGGACTTTCACATTGGACACTCCGGCCAACTTAATTCTCAATGGAGTCCTCCCCTATCTCCTTCCAAAATGTTATACATATACAGTGTATTTAAAAGCGTCGTCATATACAATGACTATCCACAATACATATTCAATGCCTTAATCATACCGTCATATTCAATGACACAATATAAATCATTAGTTCTAATTCACCTAATCCATATGCAATTCTACAAACCGATAGCCTAATACAGTTATTTCTAAACAGATATACAATCTTTACGACAGATAATTCATCAAATTTCCAAGCGTGAGTGATTAAACAAATTCAACTACACCATTCATTTGTACTTTTCCCCAATTTCACATTTCTTACATCAATTTTATTATTTAAACAAAATAATTATTTAACACATATTAGGGCAAATTTTCTCCTTTTTCAAATATTAACCCAAAATATTAAATTCCACCATTCTAACACGAGATAACCTCATATCTCAAACCCTATAGTTATTTAGGTAGCCCAGCATGGAAATCCCTCTTTTTTCATTTTGAATCCAAACCCTAAGGTTACTCAAAATACTCCCAAATCTCACAATTTATGCATAACAACAAATAACTAGGTTAAAGATCATAACAGAGTGTAGAATATCCCTACCTCAAAGAGAGAAGACGAGCCAAGCAAGAGAGAAACCCCAAAGATGACGAAATCCAACTCTATTTGGTTCAAAAGGTAGATCTTGAGATGCTCCAACTTTTTAATGAAGGCACAAGTGTAGCGATCCCAGTTTTGCCACTTTACTGGGTATGTCGGGGATCGAGCTGCCCGGTCAGCTCGCGAGGGTCTAGGGGGTAGCGCCCCTTGGCGGGTCCTAGGGCAGCACCCTGGCGGGGATCAAGCTGCCCGGTCAGCTCTCGGGAGTCCAGGGGCAGCGCCCCTTGGCTGGTCTTAGGACAGCACCCTAGCGGGGTTGAGGGGCAGCGCCTCTGAAGTAAAAATGCAAAATACATTAGAAGTTGCTTGTCCGCTCGAGCGGCCATTTATGCGATCGAGTAGAGAATGTTTGGTTCCAGAAGTTTGACCTGTCTGCAAAAGTACTGGGAAAGTGTATTTGACGCTCGAGCAGGGCTTTCCACGCTCGAGCGGACCATGTTATATCAGTTCGTGAATCTGATATTTCAGATCACTTTTGTATATATCTTTCTCTCTAAAAACCCTTTCCTCTCCATTCTCTCTATATTTCCCTACTCCAAATTGGATCAAAACCTTGATTTCTCAAGATCCATTAGAGTTCTGTCATAGGTTCTTCATCAAAGTTGGTTAACCTCTCGAGGGCTTCGTTGTGTGCGGTGAAGATCGAGTTTTGACACCGTTGATTTTGGGGGTTTTATCTCATTTCTTCTTCAAAACTTAAGGTAAAGATTTTCTTAGAGTTATATATATATATTTTTGCAAGATCTATATGATTTTTGAAATCATCTTTCGATAGCTTTGAAAATTGATTGTTGATTCAAGAAGTTGAGCAATTTTGAAAGTGGATTTGTCTCTTGTTCTTTTAAAATGATCTCATGGGTTTTGATCTTCGTTGATTGAAGAAAAGATAATTTTGGAAGGTTTTCTTTCAAAAGATTTGAGTTGTATTGTTTTGGTGAGAAAACCTAGAATTTGGGGATTTTTTTTTAAAGGAGACTGAAATTTATGAATGATATTGTTATATTTATTTTGTGTGTCAAAATAAATGGATGTTTGGAAATTTTCTTATTTATATTTATATAAATGATGAATTTCATGGAATATGAGAATTGTTGTTCATTTTGGAAATTATTGTTCAAAACGTTAAAATAGTCTTGAAATAACTAATTGTTGAGAATACTTGAGAAGAGGGAATTGTGTTATTCCTTGGATGATGAATTGGAATAAAAGTATTTATATTCATCTTGTGAAATTGGCATATCAATTCATTTGATTACATTAAACTTTGAAAGTTGATTTGAAAACTTGCATTGAGAAAAGAATGTTGAGAAATAAGTTTTCATGGAATGGTTTTGGGGTAAATACGTTGGTAAGTCTTGATAGGTAGTGTAGATGATATTGAACATGTTGGCCTGACAGTCTAGGGTAAAAGACCAAAAACCTGCGCGGATAGGTGTCGAGCCTTCCGATTAATACCGGTAAAAATGACAATTTAGTAATACTTGTATAGTCTACTTGCAAACACCAACCTAGGGATTACCAGAGTCATATTTACCACCCTTGAAATAAATTGTTAAGTTTTGAACAATTGAAATTACATGATATCATTGAGCATAATGGTTTTCAAAAGATGAAAATGTGATTTATCTTCAAAAAAGGCATAGCATGGCATGTGCATTTCATCTCTTAAGACTTGTATAAAATGTATATACTTTGTTAATAATTTCCTACTGAGCTTTATGCTCACCCTACGGGATTTCTGTGCAGGAAAAAATGTGGTGATCCCACCTAACTAGGGGCATGGAAGTATGTGTGTTGGGAGTACAATGCTCTCATTTTGCTGTGACTTTGTGTGTAAGCCAAGGGCTGTGTTTGTGTAGGTTTGAATAACCGTTTTGTGTAACCAGGCTCAAGCCTTGGAAATTTGCAAACCCTTGAGGGTATTTATTTGTTTATTTACTTGTTGTTGGATTAATGTATTTTTGCATGAAGAACTATTGTATCATGTAATGTAAGTTGGAGATTTATATTCGGTTTTCCTTGAAAGAGCCATGATTGTTGTATTATCATTTGGGCTAGAAATTTGGGACGTTATAACAAGGGTGTAGAGATCACTAGAACTAGGCCAAAATGTAAAGAGAGGAAGAGAGAGAGAGAGAGAGAGAGAGAGAGAGAGAGAGAGAGAGAGTATTTTAGAGAGAGCGAGTCTCAATCTAGGTTTTTGGAAAGTTTTAGACAAAGAAAATGATGAAAAAGTGATTTAAAATGTCATTTTCACGATCTAATATACGTACAGTCCGCTCGAGCGGAGAGCTTAACGCTCGAGCGTCAGACACAAAGTTTTGTTTCGCTCGAGCGCAAAAGTGGCCCGCTCGAGCGTAGAATACACATATCCAATATTTATGCAGACAACAAACAACCCGCTCGAGCGCAAGAAATGCAGCTCGAGCGTCCACCCGCTCGAGCGTAGGAAACGCCGCTCGAGCATGGAAATCACCCCTCCAGTATTTTGCAGACGTACAAAATACTGAGTGTTTACGAACCTCGCTCGAGCCAAGACCAAAATTCTGGGCAACAACAATCAAGACCAACTAGCAACCAACCTATTCTAAACACGCCCAAAACATTCAAAACCCAAATTCAAAGAGTAAAATGAGGAAAAGACATAAATAATCGTATTAAACCACAAGGTCCGAGTTCGGAATACAACAAAGGTCGGGCCAAAACCGGAATCACTATAAATGAGAATATTGTTAGTTAGTTCTGTATTCATAAGGTTTACTAATTTAGTAGCTGCCAAAGTGGCCTAGATTTGTAAAACTTATGAATATAGAACTACATAAAAGAATTATTAAAAGGGTAACATTAAGGTCGATAATATTCTCAATTGCAATTATAATTAGGAGATTAAGACTAGCCCAACGGAGAGTCACTTTCAAATAATTATGAATTGGGTAGGGTAATGTAACTTATGTAATTAGATAGATTAGAATTGAATACCCAAAGGTAACATGACTAACTGAAAAGTTGCATATATTACTTTAAACCTATATAAGTGATTCTTGACGAGTGGACAATAGATATATCTAAGTTTTGCCCAAAGGAAAGACTTGTGTGATATCAATAGTTTATCATTATAATTCTCAAAGCTTTAATATGTATATTGTTTATACCTATTTTTGCGTTACTTATGAGACATTGTGTTAATACCTCTTAAGATCTATAAAAAATGTAGCTTGCTATCTAAGGTGGTTGAACTTATGCAGGGATACCCTCTCAACTAGAAAACCGAAGGTTTGTGAAAGATTTGTCTATATGGGGAACCGTCTCAAAGCTGAAGTCGTAGCTATAGTAACCTATCGACTGATCTTAGAGACGGGTCATTAGATGGATCTAGAAGACACTTTTTATGTTCCTTCAATTTCTAGGAATTTAAGTTTCGTTATCCAAATTAGATCATGTTGGATATTCGGTTTTATTTAGTTGTGGAAAACTCAATTTAATGTTTAATTCAATAATGATCGGTTATGGTAATTTATGTGATGGTTTATATAAATTATCTTAAATCATGAGTTTGCACAATCATTAGTAACTTTGCAGTTGAATATTGGTTTAAAACGTGGTCTAATTAATGAAAAACCCCCAATCTTGTGGCATAGACGGTTGGGACATATTTCTAGAAATATAATTGAAAAATTGGTAAAGAATGGGATTTTGAGAAACTTAGATTTCACTGATTTTGAGATATGTGTGGATTGCATCAAAGGAAAGCAAACCAAACACACCAAGAAAGGTGCCACAAGAAGTAATGAGCTTCTTGAGATAAGTCATACAGATATTTGCAAGCCACTCAACATCCCATGTCTTAGTGGTGAAAAATATTTCATCACATTTATAGATGATTTCTCACGCTATGGATATATGTATCTAATTCATGAAAAGTCTCAAGCTGTTGACATCCTTGAGGTGTACATAACTGAAGTCGAGAGACAATTAGATAGAAAGGTTAAAATACTGAGATCAGACAGGGGTGGTGAGTATTATGGTAAATATGATGAGTCAGGCCAAAATCCTGGCCCATTTGCCAAATTCTTAGAAAAGAAAGGCATTTGTGCTCAATATACAATGCTAGGTATGCCACAGCAGAATGGAGTTGCTGAAAGGCATAGTTGTACACTTAAAAATATGGTTAGGAGTATGTTAAGTTACTCAATTGTACCCATTTCACTGTGGGGTGAAGCTTTAAAGACTGCAATGTATATCTTAAATAGAGTTCCCAGTAAGGCGGTCCTAACAACTCCTTTTGAGTTGTAGACTAGTAGAAAACCTAGTTTGAGACACTTACATATTTGGGGTTGTCCAGCAGAGGCAAGAATCTTCAACCCACAAGAGAAAATGTTGGACTCAAGAACAATATTTGAATATTTCATTGGTTGTCCAGACAAGTCAAAAGGGTATAAATTTTATTATCCTAATCACAGTACGAGGATAATAGAGACTGGTAATGCTAGATTCCTAGAAAATGGTGAAATTAGTGGGAGTGAGAAAACACGAGTGGTGAATTTCAAGGAAATTAGGGTGGATGTGCCAACATTTGACCCTTATCGAAAAATTATTGTTCCTCAGACTATTTCACAGGCTGAGGGAAACGAACAACATAATGAAAATCCTTCACCACCTCATGTTTCACCACTTCATGCAGATACCACCTTTGAAAATATTATAGAACTACCATAACCGACAGTTCTGAGAAGATTTCAGAGGGAAAGAAAGCCTGCCATTCCAGATTATTACATGGTGTATTTACAGGAATCAGATTTTGATATTGGGATTAACAAAGATCCAATCTCATTTTCACAAGCCATGAATAGTGATGATTCTACTGAATGGGTCAATGCTATAAATGAAGAGTTAAATTCCATGGAACAGAATGGTGTTTGGGATTTCATCGAATTGCCTAATAATTGTAAAAAGGTCGGGTGTAAATGGGTCTTCAAGACTAAGAGCGACGCAAAAGGCAATATCGAACGATTTAAAACCAAACTTGTTGCCAAGGGTTTTACTCAAAAAGAAGGCATAGACTATAAAGAGACCTTTTCTCCAGTATCTAAGAAGGACTCGCTTAGAATCTTCCTCGCATTGGTAGCTCATTATGACTTAGAGTTGCATCAAATAGATGTGAAAACTGCTTTTCTAAAAGGGAATTTGGATGAAGAAATTTATATGGAGTAGCTAGAAGGATTTGCAAAGAAAGGTAAAGAACATTTAGCTTGCAAATTAGAGAAATCCATATATGGCCTTAAACAAGCTTTCAGGTAATCGTATTTAAGGTTTAATGATACCATTACCTCCTTCGGATCTAAGGAAAATACAGTTGATCAGTACATATATCTGAAGGTTAGTGGGAGTAAGTTCATTATTTTGGTGCTATATGTGGATGACATTTTGTTAGCTAGTAATGACCTTGGCTTATTGCATGAAACCAAGGAATATCTCTCCAAGAACTTTAAAATGGTCAATATTGGTGAGGCAAACTATGTTATTGGCATAGAGATCTTTAGGGATCAATCTCGAGGATTGCTGGGACTATCTCAGAAAGGATATATTGATCGTGTTTTGGAGAGATTCAATATGCAATTTTGTTCAGTCGATGATGCACCTATCATGAAAGGTGATAAATTAAGTAAAAAACAATGTCCAAGGAATGACTTGGAAAGAAAACAAATAGAGGACATTCCATATGCTTTGAGGCTACAAATCATGCTTTATGGTTGTGAAATTTCATCTCAGGACTTGGTGTTGTTGACTCAATTGTCAGGCTGCTGAAGATATATTATGACAATACTGCAGCAGTTTTCTTCTCTAAGAATGGAAAATACTCCGGTAGTTCCAAACACATGAAAGTAAAGTACTTAGTTGTTAGAGAAAGAGTCCAGAAACAACAAGTGTTAATTGAAAATTTAAGCACCTCTCTAATAATTGCTGATCCATTCACAAAGGGATTGCTACCAAAGACATATAAAGAGCATGTTATCAAGATGGGTCTTTTAAGTAACCCATAATGTGTATGGTTAATCTTGAGTGCTTATTTTTATTTTGACACTATTTGCACAATAATAATTTTGTTTCTATTTTTCCTGTTCTAAAAGTGTGTGTACATATTAATTTGAATATTGATAAACAAGAAATGTCTTAACAAGACAAATTACAAGGACCTTTCAGGCAAATAATTGCATATCCTAATAATGGACTAGGTTAGTGAAGGTTATCGATGGTGTGGTGCATAGAAAGAAATATGACATAAATGTTATATAACCGCTATGACTCACATTGGTGATCTGAAGAATTATAGTTTATAATATATCTGAACTTATTGGCTATTTTTAAAATTTCGTGATCACGTGTCAAAATTTTTAGTGTGGAATCCAATGAGTCAAAATTTTTATAAATTGCATATTTAAAAAAAAAAAAAAAAAAAAAAAAAAACCTCATAGTTGCATCATAATCGGTTTAATGGGCCAAGTGGGAGAATGTTGGATTTATTTTCTGGTATGGCCCAATAGCCTACCTATCTTTTACATGTTTATTTTATTTGGACTCCACAACTAGATAAAACCAATACTTGAGATAAAGTTTAGTAATTATGGGTAGGTTTGGTTTGTGTTTCTGAAAAAAATTTTAGAAATTTTCTCTACAAACAAATTTCAGAAATTTTTTCTACCAAATAAATTTTCCTAAAAAAATTTCCCAAAACACACAAACCAAACAAGTTTTCCAAACAAATCTCTCTCACACACACATCAAATCAATCACTTTTTCCAAAACTCTCTCTCAAAACAATTTTCCAAAACAAATTTCCCAAAAAACCAAACCAAACATGTTTTCGTACTTTTTATCTCTAAAACACATCTCTCAAACACAAACCAAACATACCTTATAATTTTAAATATGGGATAATTACTTTTCTAAGATAAGAAGGAAACCTTGAAGGACAAGAATTCTTCTGATAAAGTTTATCTGACCCTCTTCTTTCCTCTATATAAGGATAGGTGACTCCCCTTACAAAATATAAGTATTTTTCCATTATTCTAAATTCTATAGTCATCATAATTAAGAGAGACATAGAGAAGAAGGTGAGCCAAGAATTCAAGGTTCAACTATTACGAGTATTTTCTCAATTTCTCTAATTCAATGGTTGACAAAGCTATATTCATTTTATTCTTGAGTTGTATTGAATTCAAGATCCTACAAAGTTCAATTTCGCATTATTATTATGGTTACATGTACATTAATTTCTTACAGATTGTACTTTGTTTTTCCATGGAGAATTTTTGTACCTTTTTTTTTTCCATGGAAAATTTTTGGTGGATATTGTACCATTTTTTCCCCCCTATTTTACCCTTAACTAGTATTTTTATTTTTTTATTTTGTCTTTTATTAATTGGTGGAATGAAATCTCGTTCTTTTTGATGGATTGTTTTTTTTTTTTTCTCTATTTTGCCCTTAACTAATATTTCTATTTTTTATTTTATCCTTTATTAATTGGTGGAATGACATCTCGTTCTTTTTGGTGGATTGTACCATTTTTTTCCCTATTTTACCCTTAACTAGTATTTTTATTTTTTATTTTTTATTTTGTCCTTTATTAATTGGTGGAATGAAATCTCGTTCTTTTCGGTGGATTGTACTTTTTTTTTCTTATTTTACCCTTAACTAGTATTTCTATTTTTTATTTTGTCCTTTATTAATTGGTGGAATGAAATCTCGTTCTTTTTGGTGGATTGTACTTTTTTTTACCTATTTTACCCTTAACTAGTATTTGTATTTTTTATTTTGTCCTTTATTAATTGGTGGAATGACCATGGGTGAATTTCTTTTTGGTGGATTGTACTTTTTTTTTTCCCTATTTTACCCTTAACTAATATTTCTGTTTTTTATTTTGTCTTTCATTAGTTGGTGGAATGACCTTGAGTGAAGGGTTTTTAGAAATTATGTAAAGTTTTTGGGTCAATTATGTAAGGGTTAATTTCTTATTTTGTTCTTGGCTTGTTTTTTAATTCTCCATTTTGTCAATTTTTTGTTTGTTTGTTTGTTTGTTTGTTTCTATATCTATATATATAAGTGGTGCTTTGGTACAGAAGGCTTGCTTTTTTGTACAGCTTTTACCCTTCTATTGAGGGTCAACATTGTTTTGCTAGGAATGGATCCACATTCAGCTAATGAGAAGCACAATAAAGCATAGTTTTGTGTTAAATTACTTCTTTGTCATTTTTGCATTAACAATATGACAGTTATATGTGGACAGGGCTTCTTGTAATTTTGTTTGTTTTTCAAGGTTTTTTGTCATAAAGTTTTGATAGCTTTAATTATTTAAATTTACTACTTTAGCCGTACTGATAGTTATATGTTGTGGCTTTGTGTATTATGTGGTGGTATTTACAACATGTGGTTTTTGTTTGAAAGTATTATAATTTACTCATAATAATATGACAAATTATAAGCGTCAATTTTTTTTAATTTTTTTTTTCCCAAATCATCTAATCTTGAGAGTAATTTCAATGATAAAAGTTAAATTAATTTTGCCAAAACAAATAATTAGGACCTAATTAGGAGTTACACTTGTCAAATTAATTTTAGTTTTTTATAAGCGGTGCTTTGGCACGGCAGGCTTGCTTTTTTGTACAACTTTTACCCTTCTATTGAGGGTCAACTTTGTTTTGCTAGGAATGGGTCCACATTCAGCAAATGAGAAGCACAATAGAGCATAGTTTTGCGTTAAATTACTTCTTTGTCTTTTTTTGCATTAACAATATGACAGTTATATGTTGGTAGGGCTTCTTGTAATTTTGTTTGTTTTTCAAGGTTTTTTGTCATAAAGTTTTGATAGCTTTAATTATTTAAATTTACTACTTTAGCCGTACTGGTGGTTATATGTTGTGGCTTTGTGTATTATGCAGTGGTATTTACAACATGTGGTGGTATTCAAAATTTTTTTTTTTTTTTGCACATTTTTGCTTGAAAGTAATATAATTTACTCATAATAATATGATAAATTATGAGCCTCAAATTTTATTTTTCCAAATCATCTAGTCTTGAGAGTAATTCCAATAATAAAAGTTAAATTAATTTTGCCAAATAGGACCTAATTAGGGGTTACACATGTCAAATTATGTTTATTTTTTTAAAATAAATAATATGCTTCACAAACCCTATAATATAAATGATTCAATTTGTTTAATTTTCTACTAGAAAGCATAATCTTTTTCATAATAATAATTTTAAATAATATTTAATTAATTGAAATGAAAGATAACTGCCATTCAATTGAAATAAATTATTCTTCGTCAATCTCTACAAAAAAAAAATCAAATTAACAAAAAAAAAAAAAAAACTATACAAGTCGCATGTGCCTTGCACAGGCTAATTCAATACAAAATAAACAAAAATTCATCTAAACACTAATTTTAAAAAATAAAATCAAATAGACATGTGTTTCCCCCCCCCCCCCCCCCAAAAAAAAAAATTGTACTTATTTTCAGGGAAATTACAAAATCTTAGAATTTGACCATTTTAACAAATTAAACTATGAATATTTAATTTTATGAGAATTGACTATTTTAGTTGAAACAATTAAATATTAACAAATAAAATCTCACGTAACATAAATTTTAGAAATCAATACAATTATTTGTGAAATTTGTCATGTTTTGCATATAAATAAAAAATAGAAAATGAAATTAGAAATCATAACAATTATTAGTTTAAGTTGTTATTACTATTTTTATATATTAGCATTCTTATTATAAATAAATATATATACGTACGGATAATGCTATAGTACATATCTCTAAAAGAATAATTGCTATATAATCATTCTTCTTTAACCTCTATCAAATAATCATTTCACTATATTTTTATTCAAAAAAAAAATTATCTTAAAATAAAAAAAACAAATTTTAATTATAAAAAAAAAAAAAATTTGTGCCAACTTGCCTGTGCAAGCGCGGGCCAACCAACCTAGTATATATATAGATATAGGTTCGACTCTCGGTTAGTTCGGTTTAGGTGCCTAAACAAGAATCAATCAAATTCTATCAAATTGATGATTTGAAAACTCAAAAAAAAATGAATAAATTATCAATAAATTCTAATAGTTGAACTTGATTCCCATCAAGTCTTACTGAAAATAAATTCAATTAAAATTGTTGATAAAAATAAATTTTTTACATTTTTTACATATATTGTTAAAAAAATATCATAAAAATTGACAATTATTGACTTTTTCATCATGATTTTACAAATTGTTTCCAAAATTTACAATTACTGACATTTTTTTGTGAAATTTTTTTCAAATTGTCGCGAAAAATTAAAAAATAATTACTTTTTTGTGATGATTTTTTTAAAATTATTGCTAAAACTTATAATTAGTAAAAATTTTTATGACAATTTTTAAATTATCACTGAAAATTAACAATTAACGTCGTTTTTTAATGGTGTTAGATCATTAATTATCATATGACCTATTAAACAATAAATCTACCTATTAAAATTTACACATAAGTCCCCAAAATAAACCAATAAGTCTTCGTTTGGGATGTCAGTTGACTTTTTTGACTATTTTAACCTAGGGCTAAAAAACATTATTTAGAATGAACTTTTGACTTTTTTGACTTTTATAAAAGAAAAAATAAAATAATTATGATTTGAATGTGACATTTTGTGTTATTAACTTTTATTTTGCCTTTTAGTAATTTAAATAAATGTACTTTTTGTGATAATCTAAATAAGTGCACTTTTTGACTTTTTGTGAAATATGAATTAGGTATGAGTTGGGTTTAAAGTGATGTGATAAAAAGATGATGTGACTTAAATAGAATAGTGACTTTTTAACTTTTTTAGAGTACCGCAAACCAGGCCTAAAATAACCCCCCAAAAAAATCCACACCAAACCTAGCCTTAATTAACCTAAAGAGGTCGGGCAAATGACATTACAACTCAGAACTACAGATAACTAAAATGATAGTAATTTAGGAAAATATATGCAGCCAAAAAAGATGTGTACTTCAGACTTTCCGTGCCTAATAAGATTGTTTAGCAGTGTGGAGATGGAGAAGTAATTTTTTGGTCCTGGGGAACGCCACGTGGTGGTTCATGAAGCGGTGGAACACTTTGGATTTGAAAGATTGAGCAAGCAAACAAATATAAAAAGGAACCAACACATCCTGAGTAATTTCCAAAAATTAATCTAACATATCATCACAAACTTTCACTTAATCACATATAATTTATACCAAATCACTCCAAAATCTATATACATATGCATTTGAAATAATAAGAGAAGAATTGAATTAAATCAGAGAGATTCAATCAACTCAAATAGCAAGAGTTCAGACACAAGCAAATTGATTTCACACATAGGGCCACAGTATAATACCATAAGATTACACACAGATTTTGAGAGAGAGAGAGGGAGAGACTAGGCGAGTGGACGGTAGTCGGCGCGAGTCATATCGCGATCGACGCAGAGGATCGCATAGAGAGCGTAAATTATTCCAGGAATGTAACCTAAGATCGTCAATACCAAGCATATGAAGAACTCAACCTACAATCCACAATTTATACATGCATAAATATACATATGTGTGTATATATATACATATAGAGAGAGAGAGAGAGAGGGAGAGGGGAAGGGGCTTACGCTGCAGCAACCATGCCTGATGCAGACGCCGACAGGAGGGAGCAAGATTGCGATCAAGATTTCGCAGAAGATAACACAGCAATTTGTCATGATTGAGTTGAATTTATCAGAGGGGGAGAGAGAGTTGAGAGTGCGAAAGTTGAGAGAGAGAGAGAGAGAGAGAGAGAGAGAGGTGTGTAATGTGAACTACAGGTTCGACCTGGGGAAGTCTTAATGGAGAAGGAAACAAATAGATGGGAACCACTTGGCTTGTTCATTGTGGATATAACAATAACGCCTTATTTGGGAAAGGTTAAAATTTAATTTTTTAGGTCAAAATTTATAAAAAGATAAAATAAGTTAAAATAGTTAATAAAATAAAATATTATATTAAATTTATAATCATTTTATATTTTTTCTTATAAATATTACATCTAAATATAAAAAAATTCAAACATTTTCCTAAACTTAAAAATGTTAACCTACTAAAATAGTTAAAAATTAAAATAGCCTAATAAAATAATCAATTTTTTAAACAAGATCTAAATTAAAGATGGCTTGTGTATGTGGTGGGGTTATTTGGGAAGTTAATTTTTTAATTAGAAAAAGTTAAAAAATTAAAATAATAATAATAAAAATCAAATAATTAAAAATTCATTTTGAAAAAATACAAATAAATCTTTTATGTCTTTTTATACAATTTAAAATAATCATTTTCATATGCAACTAATTTTTCTCACTTCATAGAAAAGTTTTTGGAAAAGACAAACCCCCACCAATACTTTAGGGGTGATTTGGGAAGTTGATTAAAAATTATTTTTTTTATTATTTTGTGTGTAAAAAATATGAGAAGTGATGTAATTTAAAATAAATTAAAAATTAAAAATTAACTTTTAACTAGCTTCCCAAATTGACTCTTAGTTGGGGAATTTATTACACTAATATTGTAGGTTGATAAACAAGATAACAATAGTATACAAATGTGATAAGAATAGTATTTGAAGAGAGTTAATATGGTGGAGCAAGGCTTGGGCTGGCCGAGCTAATGTACTTGGCCTAAACCAATGAATTGCTCTGATGCAGGTCAAACAAAGAGTTGGGTTAGACCCAGTCAGCCACCCCAAGCTAGGCCAATTAAAGAATCGGGCCAGACACTGCAACAAAAAAAAAAAAAAAGTCTTTGGTGATAAATTCATTTTGTTTTTAAATATCAAATTTTTATCACCAAAGTGATCTGCTAAGTAGATGGTGACGAAAAACTGTTTCGTCACCTATTTTTTATTTTTGGCGACGAAATTTTTAATCTTTAAATGTTGCATTTTTCGTCCTCTATAACATCAATTTTGTCACTAGAATTAATATTTTATTTTAATTGTTTTGGCCACGAAATATTTCGTCACCAAATATGAAGATAGAGGTTTTAGTGACGAAATTTATCCTCACCAATAATATAGATTAAGGTGATAAAAAAATTCATCACTAAAATGAACACAAAAGAAAATTTTTCAATGACAAAAAATATTTTGTCGCCAAATATTTTAATTTAGTGACGAAATATTCAGCAAATGTGACGAAATTATTTGTTTGGAACTATATTATTAGTGAAAAAATTATTCGTCATGTTGTTTGAAAACTAATGGCGACAGTTTTTTTTTTCGTCACTAATAATAATTAAAAAAAATTTTTTAATGAGGGTAATATTTTCAATTTTCAAATTTTCTTTTCACTAAAAATTCTCTGCGCATTTTAATAACCTGTTCAATAAAATATATATTACAAATCAATATAAAAATCTGTTCATTTTCATAAACGCCACAGTCGAAATGTCTCATAATATTCGCAAAAATACAATATCAACTGCGGATTATCAAACACGTCTCCTAATATCCACAAAAAACATGTGTCCTAATATCCACAAAAATATAATATCAAATGCGGATTACCAAACATATCCCCTAATATCCACAAAAATATAAAATTTACAACGCAATCAAAATACATGTAAGGTAATATAAACAAAAACACAAAATGAGCAAGTTTCTGTTCTCCAGATTACCAAACACGTTCATATCTAATCTCCAATCTGCAACAAAACAAAACAAAACAAAAAAAGAAAAAGAAAAAGAAAAAGGAAGATAATTATTATTGTGATAACCCTGTTCCGTATTATGCTAATTGGTCCTTATTATGAATGTGATTATGTATTTGATATGATTTTGTGTGCCAATTATGTGAATATATGTGATTTTAAAATTCTATCTGTTCACCGTAGAAATATCTGTTTGATTGTCTACTTTGGAATTTAAATTGAAGGCCCTATCGGCCGTGGAGCCCGAAATTGATTACGCCATTGTGATTGGCATAATTTTTAGAACCTATGGTGAAATTTAATTGAAAATTGATTCGGATAAAATTAATTAGATTAATTTAATGGTGTAGTGCTCAAATTGTTTAATATTGATAATTATGATTAATGGGACTTATATATATAGGGGCACTATGCACTCAACTTCTCTCTTTTATTCATTTTGGCTTAAATCACTCTAAGGAAAGAATGAGGGAACCGAATTAGAGAGAGAGAGTATGTGTAGGAGATTGAAAGTTTGATCTTGAAGCTTGATAATTTGAAGACCAACTCAAGATTTGACCATAAATTGGGAAGATTAAGGCTCCTAGATGAGTAATCAACCCTTGACTCATGGATTTTAGTTTGTAATTTGTAAATTCAAAGTTGAATGATGATAGAGAACATGAATTGAGTTGGTTTTGTGGAATTTGAAGTCAATAGATGCATGCATGTAAGAAATTGCTATGAACTTCCATGTTTGAGCATAAAGTGTGTAATCCATGTTGAATTTTGATTGAAGTCCATGTAATTGATCATCTCTTCACCAATTAAGTGGAGAATAATGAGTATCTCCCACATGCAAGTGCAAATCATGGAGGTGTGAGTCTTGAATGTTTGAATTTAGTGTGTTGGTGATGAGTTTGGAATAATTTGAGACATGCATGTGATTGATTCATGGAAATTGAACCTCATAATGATGTAATTTAGTGTTTGTATCATGTTAACATATGTATATGAGGATTATGGACTGTAAAGTGCAAGAAATACCAACTTGAGTGCATGTTTGGAGTTCAAGAACAGTTCTGGAAAACCCAGAATTCTTGACGTCCGCTCGAGCGAGGGAACCGCCACTCGAGCGTAAAATACGGGTTCCTAGTATATTCTACAGACATGATGTCCGCTCGAGCGGGGAAGTTCACGCTCGAGCGGGGAGCCATGTAGTGAGGCTTTCAGCTCCAGCGCCCGACTTCACGCTCGAGCGTAAAAATGATGTAACCAGTACTTTTGCAAACCTCATGGGTCCACTCGAGCGGGGACCCCTGTTTCTGAAATTTTGAAAATGCGTTCTGTGTTTTGTTTTCCGTTTTCTTTCACTTCTAAGTACTCTTAGGCATGCATTGAGCATTATGAATGAATTAAAGGAATAAAAAAGGAGCCTAAAGAGGAATGTGTGAATTATAGACGGATTGAATTATTTGTGACCCATTTTGTTCATGTAAGGTGTAGGGCCAGACTCCAGGGCAAATCAACCAGCCGATCACTGTGAGTAATATCTTAACAAAGATATCTGAAATATGCCATTTGTCCAATTGCTCATCTTCCTATAAGTCTGTTGAACTGAATTGTGGACAAATGTTTGACACGAATAAATGGGCCAAAGGCCAGTCTGATACGAATGAATGAATGGGCCAAAGGCCAGTCTGATACGAATGAATGAATGGGCCAAAGGCCAGTCTGATACGAATGAATGAATGGGCTAAAGGCCAGTTTGATACGAATGAATGAATGGGTCAAATGCCAGTTTGATACGAATGAATGAATTGGCCAAAGGCCAGTCTGACATGAATGAATGAATGGGCCAAATGCCAGTCTGATACGAATGAATGAATGGGCCAAAGGCCAGTCTGATACGAATGAATGAATGGGCCAAAGGCCAGTCTAATACGAATGAATGAATAGACCAAAAGCCAGTTTGACATGAATGAAAGTATGAGTGGGCCAAAGGCCAGTTTGACATGAATAGATTAGGTTCGAGGCCGTTCGATGTGTTTGGAACCGTAGTCACTTGATATATATATATATACTAGATAGCAATATGAATTGGGCCCAAGGCCGTCTGATGTATGTTGTTCTAATGTATCTACTTTATTTGATATTATTCACTAGGCTTTCGCTCACGCTCATTCGTGTGTTTGTAGGTGAGCCAAGAGAGGTCTAAACCCAGCCTCAGTGAAGTTTGTGTGGAACAACCAAGGTTTTGAAGAGTTAGCCCTTACGTCTCACGCATGAGACTAGTCTTCGCCCTTTTGCTACCCTGTTTTATTTTGTCAGGTTGGCGAGGACTTTGGTTTACGTTTGTATATAGTTTTGACTGGCTGACCTAGACTCGGATGATCCTGTCTGTACAGAACTTTATGTTACTGTATTTTCTGATGTGAGTTATTAATATGTATGTGTATGGTTTTTTATGATGTGCCATGTAAGCACAGCTCTATGGACAAAGTTTTAAATTTTTGCTTCCGTTTGGCCCCTTTACTCTGATGAGTTATGTCTGGTTTGGTTTGAGGCCGTAGGTAATCTCTTGATTACTGGCCGGTTATGTCCTTAACCCATAGGGGCGGGTTCGAGTCATGACAATTATCTTATCAATGAAATATATAATTTAACATTTTTTAAGTCTAAGTGTTGGAAAAGTGCATTTTTCGACTTAGTTTTCAAACCGGGAGTCCGTTGCTAGTTCCGTAAATTTTCACAACTTACATTGGTCCCTCTAGAGATGTTCGGGGTGTTTCCCGGGCCTTCTCGTGACTGTTTCACGGTTTTGGCCCCGATGGCCTATTTTCAAGCCTAAGTATTGGAAAAGTGCATTTTTCAAACTGGAAGTCTTGTGCTAGTTCTATAAGTTTCCACAACTTATATTGGTCCCTCCCGAGGTGTTCAGGGTGTTTCCTATGCCTTCTCATGGCTGTTACACAATTTTGGCTCCTGATGGCATATTTTCAAGCCTAAGTGTTGGAAAAGTGCATTTTTTGACTTAGTTTTCAAACCGGAAGTCTCGTGCTAGTTCTGTATTTTTTCACAAGTTACAATGGTCCCTTCCGAGGTGTTTGAGGTGTTCCCCAGGCCTTCTCCTGGTTGTTTCACAATTTTGGCCCCCAGATGGTCTATTTTCAAGCTTAAATGCTGGAAAAATGCATTTTTTGATTTAGTTTTCAAACTGGGAGTCCCGTGCAAGTTTCGTAAGTTTTCACAACTTATATCGGTCCCTCCCGAGGTGTTCAGGGTGTTCCTTGGGCCTTATCGTGGCTGTTACACGATTTTGGCCCCTAATGGCTTATTTTCAAGCCCAAGTGTTGGGAAAATGCATTTTTTAACTTAGTTTTCAAACCGGGAGTCCCGTGCTAGTTTTGTAAATTTTCACAAGTTAAAATGGTCCATTCCAAGGTGTTTGAGGTGTTCCCCAGGCCTTCTCGTGGTTGTTTCACGATTTTGACCCCTCGATGGCCTATTTTAAAGCTTTAGTGTTGGAAAAATATAATTTTCAACTTAGTTTTCAAACCAGGAGTCCCGTGCTAGTTCCGTAAGTTTTCACAAATTACATTAGTCCTTGTTGAGGTGTTTAGGGTGTTCCCTAGGCCTTCTGGTGGCTGTTACATGATTTTGGTCTCCAATGGCCTATTTTCAAGCTTAAGTGTTGGAAAAGTACATTTTTTGACTTAGTTTTCAAACTGGGAGTTTTGTGCTAGTTTAATAAGTTTTCACAACTTACATTGATCCCTCCCGAGGTGTTCAAGGTGTTCCCCGTGTCTTCTCATGGCTGTTACACAATTTTGGCCCCCGACGGCCTATTTTCAAGCCTAAGTGTTGGAAAAGTGGATTTTTTGACTTAATTTTCAAATCGGGAGCCACGTGCTTCTTTCGTAAGTTTGTACAACTTATGTTGCTCCGTCTTAAGGTGTTTGTGATGTTTCCTGGGCCTTCACATGGATATTTCACTATTTTCTCGGGACATTTCGCACCTAAATGTCAAAGTAGTTTTTTTATTTTACCCTAGTTGAAGAAGAAATTTTCTACTAAATTAACATAGAAACATAATATACTAACCAAGAAACTTGTCCATCAGAATCTAAACTTTCCCCACTTTCAAAATTTCTTGTGATACCTTTTTGCCGCAAAACACTCTATGATACTTTGTATATTCTTGCTTTGTTTTTTCTCTGACTTTTGAAACCTTGCAATTTGTTCATTTATTTGCATCTCAAGGCATTGAACATAGTTATTATTTTCAGCAGGTGCAATAGTTGTATTCATAGAAGAAGAAGGCCTTATGCCGAGTCCTTTCACATAACCTGACCTTGGCTTAAACACCTTGACCAACAACTCCTCTGGGGTCAAGGGGATCACACTAGTCTGCGAGAGGTGTTATGCTTATGTCTGTATCATGTTGTCCTATTAATTTGACATAAATTAAACAATTATTAGTTATTCTACCCTACATAACAAAATAAATAATTTTATCAAAATTAATATGCATTGCCTTGTACATACATAATTACTTGGCTCTTCGACGAAATCCATTCATGCATGTCTGAATTATAGTGGATGGACTTGTAAAATTTTGCCAAATCAGGCACTTTTCCATTTGCAATTATCTGATTCATTTCTTTTTGAATGTTATTTCAAATATTTAAATAACAAAGCCTACTAATCCAATAAAATAAATTAGTAGAACACACCGAGCTATATACCCTGACCGGGATTGATTTTGATCCACATCAATGTTTTGTTTTCATTTGCATCCTATTATTCACATTAGTTAGTGATTGTTCCTACACAATTGAAACACCAAGAAGAACAAGAAAAGATAACATTAGTAAGAAGAAACTTAACTTTTGACAATTAACATGAAACATTTTATCTTGAATTTTTTACTATTCCACTTATCAATTAGAGATGTCCACTGATTAAGAGTAACACTTGCAAGTGGGTGGTTTCTCGCGTAATCCTCCCCTCTTGCATCCTTAAGTTGCTTGTATTGTTTGTGCAACTTATAGGTGAAGCCACTCAATCGCCGACCAAACTGTGTGTTTAAGGCATTTGCTACATCACTCCAATTTCCTTATAGATCAAATTGATCCTGCAAAATCCAAAAAAAAAAAAAAAAAACAACATTGTCCACCAACCAAAAGGAAACTAATATAAAATAGACATTAAAGAAATACAAACTAAAAAACTAGTAGGTGCAACTTAAAACAAGGCTGTGAATTCTTAAGTAAGAAAGTTGAGTATAGTAACACCTTGAACACACACATAGCTCATTATAAAACAATTAAAAGAAAAGAGACAAAACATAAAAAGATAAATGATCCAGTACAACTTGTAAACATGAAAACCATAACTAATTAATTCATTAAAAAGGGAAAGACAGAGATGCTTATCTGATTCAAGGTGGCCATATCTAATCATCCAAAACAATATGTTCAAACTTTTATAAATCAAGAAATGAATTGTCATATCCTTTTGAATTATTGAATATGCTAAACATGATAAAGGGAAAATGGAGCATATGAGAAAATCCTATAGTGTAATAACCTCGACCCGTGATTAGCTGATTAACCATGCTTGATTATGCCTAATAAGAAATTAAGATGAAAACCTGAGTTAATTACATGCGCATTGCATAAATTGTGTTTATATCTGTCTGTGGTAGGAATATATGTTTCTGTTTCTGATTTATTCTGTGAATTGAAGGCATTATCGGCATCCGATCACGAAATTGACTTGATATATGTGTTGGTTGGAATTTTTAGAACATTTGGTAGGTTCAATTGAAATTCAATTCGGAACGAAATAATTAGATTAATTAATGCTCATTTGCTTAGTTTAAGTCAAGATTAATTAAGTCAATGTAATGGGCCTATATAAGGCCACTCTCCATATCATTAATGCACTTGGCACTCTCAACCCCTCATCTTTGAAGACTAAAACGTGTGAGAGTAAGAGAGAGGACGAAACTTGAGCTCAATTGTAGAGTATTTGATACGGACTTGGAGGAATTGGAAGGAACTTCAAAGATTACACTTCTATACTTGAGAATTCAAGCTTGAGGTAAGAAATTCAATCCTTGGATTATATAATTTTGATGCTTAAACCTTGGATTCAATAGAATTGAGTGGATTATATGAGAATTGAACTAGAAGTGTAGAAATTGAGCCATATCATGCATGCATGCACTTCCATCACATTTTCGAGTTTGAATTTCAAACAAATTTCACATGCATGTGTTTATCAGGACTTGGTTTTGAGAATTCATCACATTTCTTATTATTTGACTTTAATTGATCATATTTTGGAAAGTTTAAGTTCATAGCAATTCATGCATGTCATGTTCATGGTATATTCATAAGTTTCAAGTCAACTTTTAAGCAATTCACATGCTTTTGGGCATTGGTTTCGAGGAATGATCTTTACTTCACTATGTTTTCTAAGTTACATAAGTTTCCTCAAGTTTTTGGCCCAAAAGACCATGATTTGTAGCTTTGAAGCTGAGTTTTGCACTTAGCAAAGAATCTGGAAATTCCAAATTCTGCCTTTCTGCTCAGGCGACAGATCCTTCGCTCGAGCGACCACTCTGTGATCTTGCACTTCCACTTAAGCGACCATAAGTCCGCTCGAGCATGAAATGCATGCTCCCAAAAGTTCACATGTTTTGCAGACCACTAGAGCGACAAGAGTTGCGCTCGAGCGAGAACCTGAGTTTTACGCTCGAGCGACCATTGAGCATCCGTCAAGCATGAAAATCACACAACCAGTACTTTTGCAGAAGTTTACAAATTGCTCGAGTAGCAAAAGTTGCGCTCGAGTGACCACTCATATTTTGTATGTCATCTCGAGCGAAGGAAGTTGCGCTCGAGCGAGACCCCTGTTTCCAGCAAATTTTGTTAAGTGTTTTCAAGTACATTTTAGCATCTTCATTGCATCCTAGGCGTTCCTAGGCTAAGAATAAGACATAATAATGAGGATAAAGGTTAGAAACACACTTGAACGAAATGAGAGAAGTCATGTACGATCCAAAAATGTATTTCAATATATGTATCTGTTATGTTTATATAGGTCACGCGCCGTCAGCTGTTGTTTTATTGGTTGGCTATCGAACTGTATGACAATCAGTGAGTAATAACTTAGTAAAGCTATGTTCGATATGAAATACTTTCTGAACATTATGATATGATATGAACTGTTTTTGAATGATACAAAGGTGTCACGACCCAAACCCGTCCCAATAGGTTTAGCGTCGTAACCGGCTAGTAATCCTTGAATTACCGAAGGCCTCTTAACATTTAGACTTGTAATTAAGGGTTGCGGAAGTAAGTACATAAAAGAAATATACGTAGTTCATTGAGCTGTGCAGACATACAAGGGACTGATAATCTTAACTTTTATAAACATATGAGTGACGTCATAGATACAGTATTTACACGTCACTTTATGTACATAAAAATGAGAACTTGTTTATAGAGCAAAAGGAACAGTCTTATACATCCATATTAATACAGCCACAAAACATGACTTGATCTGGAACCTCATCGTGAGGCGCAAAAGGTGGCTGACAAACATAACATATAATGCTTCAGGCATCATCTTAAGCCTGATCACGAGCCTGCTCACCTACATACATAATAAATAACTAGTGAGCGGAGGCTCAGTGAATAATATCAAAGTAAATAGGTGTAACAACCCTCACCACTGTTTGCCGATTAACCACTGATTACTACTAAACTGAGACTGATTATGCTAAGTAATTAAATCGACTGAAATACTGAACTGACTGACTGAAATCTGGAACTGAATTGATTGAGTATATCTGTTTAATTGTATGTCTATCTGTTGACTGTTAAATTATCTGTTCATGTTTTATGTTTTAAATTGCGAATTGAAGGCCTTATCGGCGGCCGAATCTGAAATCGATTGACGTTTTATAATCATTAGAATTAATGTGATTTTATGGTATATTCAGTTAGAATGCGAATTGATATGATTAAATTAGATTGAATTGAGCTAAATTGCAATAGTTGGCCTAATTACCAACATGCCACTTAGTGGACCACTTAGGCAACACATCTTTGAGCTTTATTATACATTCAACAAAACATTTCATCAGCCTCTTCCCTTGTCATTGCCGACTAGAGAGAGAGAGAGATAGGGAGTTGGAGTGAATTCATCTTGTATTGCTTGGAAATTGAGAAGATTGGAAGAGCTTGTTATCAATTGAGCTTCTAGACTTGGATTTAAGAACTTAGGTAAGGAGTTCATCCTTTTAATTGTGAATTTAAGTTAGTCCTTGCATGTTTCATGCTAATTTGAAGAGTTGAGCCTAGAATTGGTTTAAATTGTTGCATTAGAGCTTGTATCATACATGCATGTATGCATTGTTGAGTTTGGAGGTTTGATTCCATGGAAATCTTGCATGCATGTTCATGTTTATGTTAAAGTTCATGATTTCATCTTGTTTTTGAAAGAATTGGCTCAATAGAGCATGAATTTGAGGCTTGAAAGTTGTTTAAAGTTATGCATGTCCATTTGAAGTCATGTTCATGAAATTTGTTTGAAATTGGATTTAATTGAACTACCCTTGGGCTTTGATTTCCTAAATTGATCCTTGAAACATGTAATATTATGGGTTTTGAAGTGCTTTCCAGAAAATTAGCCCAAGAGGATCGATATTTGTGCATTGAAACTTGATTTTGAGCTTGAAGTTCAAATCTGGAAATTCCAGATTTTGAACTCACGCTCAAGCGGGGTGACTGGCGCTCGAGCGTGAAAATCGTGCTCCCAGCATTTTGTTGTGTTTTGCAGTCCGCTCGAGCGGGGTAATTTACGCTCGAGCGGGACATTGTGTCTTACGCTCGAGCGGGTGTCGAGCGCCCTATCGAGCGTGATTTTCACCCATCCAGTACTTTTGACTGTTTTGCAGTACGCTCGAGCGGGTAATTCTACGCACGAGCGGAAACCTTTGTCTGCATGTCCACTTGAGCGGAGTAACCTACGCTCGAGCGGGACCCCTGTTTTTCTAAAAATTCTGAAAATGTTTTTAAAGTACATCTTTGCATCCTCATTCCATTCTAGGCATCCTTAGGCCCAGTTTAAGGCATTTTAATGAGGATATAGGTGTAGAACCACACCAAGTCTAAGTAGGGACTAAGTCTTTGATTCCCGAATATGAACTTAGTGTGTGTTCGTTCTGTCACTGTATAGGGTTGGCCTTCGGAGACGCGCGCTAGCTGCTTATAGCCCAGAACTCTGTGAGTAACAATTGTGTAAAGATATGTTCAAATGTGACTGTTTAAACTGTACTGTTTCTGAACTGATACTGTTTACTGATTGAATGTTTGTCCTCTATTCTGAACTGTATTGTGGCATCCATAGCAACTACTGTTTACTGTTACTGCTACTATTACAGAGATCTCTGTCAGTTCCTATCTTGGGACTTCTGTTTACTGTTGTGATGGCCATCATTGACTGTTCGGTCTTTTAAGACTTACTCTCTACTGTACTGCTATGCTAATGGATGTACCACATATGACTGTTGCGACTGAATGACTGAAACACTGATTTAATGAACTGTTTTCATTACTGTAAGGACATTCATTCTTAATCTCTTTACGCATTATGTTATTCACTGGGCTTTAGCTCACTGTTTATATATATATGTAGGTGTTCAGGCACCAGACCGGAGCTAGGAGCGTGGGTTAGACTCCCTTTTTTGTCAAGCCAACCACTGTGCCTCACTGCGAGGTTCCGAGCCTGCCGAGCTATGGCTTAGGGGTGTTTTAATTTTTCCCTTTCTGTCTCTGTATCTGTTTTGTAATTTGTATAGACTGTTACTGTACTGTTTAATAGGGATTAGGTCCCTGTTCTGAATGATCGTAAATATTGTGCATACTGTTTTGTCACTAACTGTACATATGAATGAAAAGTCTTTTTGCATACAGACTGTCACAGCTCATTGGACATTATTTATTTACTGTATTGGCTTCCGCCAGCCCTTGTACTCTGTATTACTGTATTACTGTTAAGCAGGCCTTCGGTAATCACGGATTACTAGCCGGTTACGGTGCTAAACCCATAGGGGCGGGTTTGGGTCGTGACAAAGTGGTATCTGAGCGATACTTAACCACGAGTTATACCGTACACACGTGTCCAAATGAGCTATAGGGTGTCCTAGAAAAGCAATTAGGGCATCACATGAGCATGAAAAATGTGTGTAGACATGACATGAATATGTGTTAATGTGTTTAAACGTATAACTGCTTATGTTTAAATGTTTAAAGTATGCCACTTCTTATGTTTATTATTACTATGTTGCATAGAGTGAAATGGATAATGTAAGCACTGTTAACGAAACTGAATCATCCGAAGCCAGAATGGCAAGACTGGAAAGAACTGTTGAACTATTAACTGAAGCCTTAAGGCAACAGCAACAACAGAACCAACAGCCCCCACCTTCTCCGGTACAGCCGGAGCAGAATGTGAATGATGATATAATTGCTCTCACCCAGAAGTTCAACAAAATGAAACCACCATCCTTTCAGTGAGGCCTTGAACCACTAAAAGCTGAAGCCTGGGTTCTTGAAACAGAAAAGTTATTCGAAGTGTTTCCGTGCTCTGAAGCACATAAAGTATTGTTGGCCACCTTTACCTTGCAAGAAGAGGCCAGAAGGTGGTGGATGTTAGTCCGTGACACCAACACCGTGATGACTTGGGCTCAATTCAAAGAAGCCTTCTTCGAAAAGTATTTCCCTCAGTGTGTCAGGGACAGAAAAGTGACTGAGTTTGAACAACTGAGACAGGGCACCATGTCCGTTACTGAATATGAAACAAAGTTCACCGAACTTGCTAGATATGCACCACATATGGTGGACACTGACTACAAGAAGGCCAGGAAGTTTGAGGGTGGCCTTAATGTTGCAATACTGGACAGAATAAATGTTTTGAACTTACCGAACTATGTAAATGTTCTAGACCGAGCATTAATGGCCGAGTCGAACATCGAGGCACTGAAACAAACTGAAACACCAGCGTCTGAATGGCGTGGTAAAAGGCAGGGTTTTAAATTCAAGAAAGGCAAAAACAACCCGTTGAACAAAAAACAAAATACAGGGTCAACGACTACTTCTAGCCAAGGGAACCGGTCTATACCGCCCTGTTCTGAATGTGGTAAGAACCATAAGGGAGTTTGTTATAAAATCTCTGGTGCTTGTTACAGGTGTGGCAAGGTGGGCCACATGGTCAAAGATTGCCCTTCCACTGCTCCAGGCAATAGTAAAGCTGCACCAAGCGTAGCAGCATCAACTATAGCACCAAAACCTAACCCTAAAGCTACCGGGAAAGAGCCTATGAGGTAGGGCCGAGTGTTCGCACTAGTACCGGGAGATGTACAAAATACTGAGACCGTTGTGTCAGGTATACTCTCAATCTGTACCCAAAATGCATATGTTTTGATTGATTCGGGGTCTACACATTCATATGTGTCACATGCTTTTTCGCGAAAATTGAATAGACCATTGGAACCCATGAATTACTTGTTAGCTGTATCTTCACCTGTTGGGGGATCTGTAACTTGTGCTTATATGTACCCTGCATGTGAAATTATTGTTGGGGATATGCATCTGTATATTGACTTACTGCCTCTGAACATAGATCACTTGGATGTAATATTGGGGATTGACTGGTTACAAAAATATCATGCTACTATTGACTGTGTAACTAAACAAGTGATTTTCCGTCCACCTGGTTTACCCGAATTTGTGTTTAATGGGGTTGGAGTAGTACCTCCCCCATATCTGGTTTCATCCATGAAAGCTTGTAAATTGATTAAGAAGGGGTGTAAAGGGTATCTGTGTTATGTATTGACTGTACCTACTGATGATAAAGCTAATGTGAACAATATTCCTGTAATCAGAGAATTCCCAGATGTTTTTCCAGATGATCTGCCAGGGGAGTTGATTGACAGGGAGATTGAGTTCACCGTTGATGTGATTCCGGGTACACAGCCAGTATCTAAAGCTCCTTACAGAATGGCTCCAACTGAACTGAAAGAATTGAAAGTGCAACTGCAAGAACTGTTAGACAAAAAGTTCATCAGGCCTAGTACTTCACCGTAGGGCGCACCTGTCTTGTTTGTGAAAAAGAAAGACGGCTCACTGAGACTTTGTATTGACTACCGTGAACTGAACAAGGTAACTGTGAAAAATAAATATCCATTACCGCGTATTGATGACTTATTTGATCAGTTACAGGGTGCTCAAGTATTCTCTAAGATTGATCTCAGATCCGGATATCATCAGCTGAAAGTTAAACCAAAGGACATTGATAAAACTGCTTTTCGAACGAGGTATGGACATTACGAATTTTTAGTTATCCCTTTCGGAGTTACCAATGCACCTGCTGCATTTATGGACCTCATGAACAGAATCTTTAAACCATTCCTCGATGACTTTATTGTTGAGACTTACCCTACAGACCCTACGAGAACAGAAACTTTTTGCTAAACTGTCTAAATGTGAATTTTGGCTTGATCATGTTATGTTTTTGGGACATGTTATTAGCAAGGATGGAATTTCAGTTGATCCGTAGAAAATTGAAGCAGTAGTGAACTGGCCTAGACCAACAAATGTTACAGAAGTCCGAAGCTTTTTGGGATTAGCCGGGTATTACAGAAGATTTGTCAAAGATTTCTCCAAAATTGCCTTACCGTTGACTCAGTTAACTTAGAAGGGGATATCATTTGACTGGACTGACCAAAGGGAATCAGCTTTCCAAGAGTTGAAAACTCGACTTGTGACTGCACCTGTTCTTACCCTACCTTCAGGTACGGATGGTTTTACCATTTTTAGTGATGCTTCTCATAAGGGTTTGGGATGTGTTTTAATGCAGAATGGGAGAGTTATTGCCTATGTTTCCGACAGCTGAGACCGCATGAAAAGAACTACCCGACCCATGACTTGGAACTTGCTGCAGTAGTATTTGCATTGAAAATCTAGCGTCACTACCTTTATGGGGCGACGTGTGAAGTATATACCGACCACAAGAGTTTGAAATATTTCTTCACATAGAAAGAACTGAACATGAGACAGCAGAGATGGCTAGAACTGATTAAAGACTATGACTTACAGATTTTGTACCATCCGGGAAAAGCCAACACCGTTGCCGATGCATTGAGCCGGAAATCGATTGGAAACTTAGCCTGTTTGCTCACCGGACAGAAAGAGTTGCTTTGTGACCTTGAAAAATCTGAAATTGAGATTGTTTTGCGAGAACAAGGTGGAACAATAGCTGTTATTTCTGCTCAACTGGCACTGATTAAGGAAATTAAAGAGAAATAGCAACAGGATGACTTCTTGAAGAAGATCATCGAAGAACGGGAATCTAAACCGAAACCGGACTTCAAATTCGAAAATAATGTACTGAAATTTCAAGGAAGACTGTGTGTACCGAATGATTCTGAACTGAAAAGAAGAGTTCTGCAAGAAGGCCACAATTCAAAACTATCTATCCACCCAGGGAACACAAAAATGTACCAAGACTTGAAATTGAATTTCTGGTGGCCGGGAATGAAGAAAGAAATTGCTGATTTTGTATCGAAATGTCTTCATTGCCAATAAGTCAAAGCGGAACACCAGCGACCCGCAGGCTTACTGCAACCCTTACCCATACTGGAGTGGAAATGGGAACATATCACCATGGATTTTATTGTGGGATTGCCTCGCTCCAGTAAAGGTATGGACTCAATTTGGGTTATTGTTGATAGACTGACCAAATCTGCTCACTTCTTACCTGTCAAAACAATTTACAATGCGGACAAATTGGCTGTGATTTATATTGATGAGATTGTTAGATTGCATGGAGTAGCTGTGTCCATTGTTTCTGACAGAGATTCGAAGTTTACATCGAGATTTTGGCAAAGCTTACAGATTGCATTGGGTACTGAACTGAGACTGAGTAGTGCCTATCATCCTCAGACAGATGGCCAGTCAGAAAGAACCATCCAGACTCTGGAGGATTTATTGAGAATGTGCATCCTTGATTTTCAGGGAACCTGGGAAAGCCATTTGTCTTTAGCTGAATTCGCCTACAACAACAGTTATCATTCAAGTATTGGTATGGCGCCTTTCGAGGCATTGTATGGCAGAAAATGTAGATCTCCGATTTGCTGGGCAGAAGTTGGAGATGGGCCTTTGCTTGGGCCTGAGATTGTTTATGAAACGACTGAGAAAGTGAAACTGATACAACAGAGACTAAAAACCGCACAGAGCAGACAGAAAAGTTATGCGGATGTCAGAAGACGAGACAGAGAGTATGAAGTAGGTGATCACGTTTTTGTGAAAGTGACACCGATGAAAGGCCAGACTCGTTTTGGAGTCAAGGGCAAGCTAGCGCTAAGATATGTCGGACCGTATGAGATTATTGAGAAAATCAATCCGATGGCGTATCAGGTTGCGCTTCCTCCTGAAATGGAGCATATGCATAACGTCTTCCACATTTCTATGTTGAGGGATTACCTCCGGGATCCTTTTCATGTGATTGAGCCGACCCGTGTAGTGCTAAGTGATGACTACACTTATGAAGAACGGCCTATCCAAATTGTGAATAGACGGATCAAAAAGTTGAGAAACAAAGAGATTCCGTTAGTGAAAGTTGACTGGCAAAACCATGGTGGCGTGTATGCCACTTGGAAAAGGGAAGATGACATGGCCAAGAGATATCCTGAACTGTTCCCTCTGAATCCTGTTTTCTTCCAGAATGAAGGTAACTCGAGTTTAGAGGACTAAACTCTTTATAAGGAGGGGAGACTGTAACAACTCTCACCACTATTTGCCGATTAACCACTGATTACTACTAAACTGAGACTGATTATGCTAAGTAATTGAATCGACTGAAATACTGAACTGACTGACTGAAATCTGGAACTGAATTGATTGAGTATATATGTTTAATTGTATGTCTATCTGTTGACTGTTAAATTATATGTTCATGTTTTATGTTTTAAATTACGAATTGAAGGCCTTATCGACGGCCGAATCTGAAATCGATTGACGTTTTATAATCATTAGAATTAATGTGATTTTATGGTATATTCAGTTAGAATGCGAATTGGTATGATTAAACTAGATTGAATTGAGCTAAATTGCAATAGTTGGCTTAATTACCAACATGCCACTTAGTGGACCACTTAGGCAACACATCTTTGAGCTTTATTATACATTCAACAAAACATTTCATCAGCCTCTTCCCTTGTTATTGCCGACTAGAGAGAGAGAGATAGGGAGTTGGAGTGAATTCATCTTGTATTGCTTGGAAATTGAGAAGATTGGAAGAGTTTGTTATCAATTGAGCTTCTAGACTTGGATTTAAGAACTTAGGTAAGGAGTTCATCCTTTTAATTGTGAATTTAAGTTAGTCCTTGCATGTTTCATGCTAATTTGAAGAGTTGAGCCTAGAATTGGTTTAAATTGTTGCATTAGAGCTTGTATCATGCATGCATGTGTGCATTGTTGAGTTTGGAGGTTTGATTCCATGGAAATCTTGCATGCATGTACATGTTTATGTTAAAGTTCATGATTTCATCTTGTTTTTGAAAGAATTGGCTCAATAGAGCATGAATTTGAGGCTTGAAAGTTGTTTAAAGTTATGCATGTCCATTTGAAGTCATGTTCATGAAATTGGTTTGAAATTTGATTTAATTGAACTACCCTTGGGCTTTGATTTCCTAAATTGATCCTTGAAACATGTAATATTATGGGTTTTGAAGTGTTTTCCAGAAAATTAGCCCAAGAGGATCAAAATTTGTGCATTGAAACTTGATTTTGAGCTTGAAGTTCAAATCTGGAAATTCCAGATTTTGAACTCACGCTCAAGCGGGGTGACTGGCGCTCAAGCGTAAAAATCGTGCTCCCAGCATTTTGTTGTGTTTTGCAGTCCGCTCGAGCGGGGTAATTTACGCTCGAGCGAGACATTGTGTCTTACGCTCGAGCGGGTGTCGAGCGCCTATTGAGCGTGATTTTCACCCATCCAGTACTTTTGACTGTTTTGCAGTACGCTCGAGCGGGTAATTCTACGCACGAGCGGAAACCTTTGTCTGCATGTCCGCTCGAGCGGAGTAACCTACGCTCGAGCGGGACCCCTGTTTTTTGAAAATTCTGAAAATGTTTTTAAAGTACATCTTTGCACCTCATTCCATTCTAGGCATCCTTAGGCCCAGTTTAAGGCATCTTAATGAGGATACAGGTGTAGAACCACACCGAGTCTAAGTAGGGACTAAGTCTTTGATTTCCGAATGTGAACTTAGTGTGTGTTCGTTCTGTCACTGTATAGGGTTGGCCTTCGGAGACACGCGCTAGCTGCTTATAGCCCGGAACTCTGTGAGTAACAATTGTGTAAAGATATGTTCAAATGTGACTGTTTAAACTGTACTGTTTCTGAACTGATACTGTTTAGTGATTGAATGTTTGTCCTCTATTCTGAACTGTATTGTGGCATCCATAACAACTACTGTTTACTGTTACTGCTACTGTTACAGAGATCTCTGTCAGTTCCTATCTTGGGACTTCTATTTACTGTTGTGATGGCCATTTGTAACAAGCCCGCGGGGGGACCTCGCTCGGGGTTACAGTTCGGACTCGATTTTGTCACGGTTCTTAATCTGAACCAAAGAGTCCAAATCCGGCAAATCATTTTGAGTAAACAGATTTTGTAAAGAAGTGCCAAACATGGACTGCTTTGCCAGATACAGAGTCGCCACCTAAATATTTTTATGGGGGAATTTAGGAAACCCTGACTCGGTGCCAAAGGCCACGTGTCCGTCATCACCAAAGTTGCCTCGGCTTGGGAGCTTGGGTACGATTGGGGAAGGTCAGCTATGAGCACCCCTCTCGTCCGATCCGAAGATCGGCCTCTACTAACCGTGATATCTTGTTTTGAAAACATTACATGCCCTTATTCCAATTATTAGCCTAGAATTACTATGTTATGCGCACAGCAAACAAATATAGACCAAATCGCCTAAATGGGAACAAAACATTGCATGCTCGTTTTGAAGATGGTTTGCTACTCGTAAGTAGGCTAAAATGCAATTTTTGCCACCCTCGAGTGGGCTTTAGAAAAGATGGTTTTGCCACTATCTGGTGGGCTTAAAACTCACAGCTTTAATGCATTGTTCCAATTTAAACAACTCAACCTCCACCCACAGGCATTCAAGCAATTATATCACATAAGCAGTTAGCCTCATGGTAATCATGCTATTATGGCAACACTCACACGCATGCGGTATGCTAAAGCATAAAAAGCTCACCTAGTACTCCGTGCCAAGACAAGAACATGTTAGCAATCATGTGTGATCCAAGTCCATGTTTAAATGCCTAATGCAACGCATACGGAATGTCACTAGAGCAGGCTCGGCTAGTCTATAAATGACATGTGAAAATGCACAAGTAGCATGTATTCAAGTTAGATTTGAAATACTTATGCAGTTAGCATGATGCGCCAAGCCTGGTGCATGCGATACTGATGAATGATGCACGCATGCATAGCATAAGGTATGCTAAAGTAAATATGCCCTAATACTAACCATCAAAAGCAGGTAAGTAAAAGGGAGAAAGAAGTGGGGGTTAAAAGACATGCACACACACACCCACACTTATTACAAATTTGCCCTCACTCGGAGGGTCCGAAAGAATAATACAACTTAATTAACCTACAAGCTAATTAAATATTACAGACAATTAAATTAATTGAGCAAATAAATTAATCTAAGAAGGCTGTAAACAGCAGCCTCGGGGAGAGGGCTCAATGCATGCGCGCTCGGTTTCGCCCGGAAATCCATTGACATGCTCAAGATGCCTCTGTTTTCCTTGCTCTGCTCCCCTGATGACTGCCAAAGTCTCAGAGTTTGCTCTCTGGATACTAGGGAACACCACCGGCTCAAGGAGAACACCACCGGCCATATAGAATGGTCACCGGCCACAAATTTGATCCATCGGCCAACAATGATGGCCGGCCGGCACTGAAGATAGCCGGCCGGCCAAATCTTCCTGCAGAATCTGTGTTTGACAGCAGTAGAGAGCAAGACTTGGCATGGCAATGCATTTCAAGCAATGTATGCACCAATCACATCCCTTATCATGTTTATGACTCAAAGGGACATGGGCCTCGATTCTCGGACCACCAATCACGCATTTCCATGCATGATGGCCCAAAGAATCAAGTGTGCATTTTAATATGGAATGCAATGCACATAATCAAACAATGGGGCTTAACCTCTATCACAAGCAATTCAAGAGGCCAAGCATGCATGCCAATGCAATGCAATCCAAGCATGCGAACTAGTATGCAACATGGACAATGCGAGCAAGCAAAGCATGTTAGGCACACAACCTAAGTAAAGAAGCATGAAAGGCATGAAGCGATGCAACCTACAAGTAGGCAAGATGCAATGTGGATGTTTAAGTATGCAAGCCAACATGTGACTTCATTCAATCATGCAAGTTCAACCATGCAACAACTCACCGATATGCTACAACATACAAGGAGTGTATGCAACAACATGCAAATGAGGGACTTACACTAATTGGACAGCTCTATACTAAGCCCAAAACAGTGGCCAATAACTAAGAAAATGGGGCCAAATACACATACAAGCATGCACATGAACATGGTCCATCACTTAGGCACAAAGAGCAACTCTCAAGCATACTTAAGAAGATGCAATCATGGATGCAAGGCATACATTATAAGCTCTGAAAATCAAGTCATGCAAGGTGCCAAACCAACTAGACAAGACAAACAAGGCATGTAAGCAAAGCCAAAATTCAAGGCAAGCCAAAGGCGTATTGAACTACACTTAGCAAAATCGAACATGGCATGAATTAAATAACCAAAATCAGAGTTTTAGCATATTAAGACAAAGCCAATAACACATCTAGATGACATCTAAAGGGTCTAAACATGCAGGCATACAAAGAGGCCAAACATGGAGCATAAGATGACAACCTTACAAAGCATTAAAGGGGCATCAAATGCAAGCATACAAGCATGCCATGAGGACTGAAATGATGCAATAAGTGGTTCTAAGCCACTGAAATGATGCAAGGATAGCATGCTAGAAGATCCGATACTTAAGGCCTACAAGAGGGATTACATGGTGGCTATACAAAGCGAAGCATGGATGACCCAAATGACCAAAAATAGACCTCTAGCACACTAAAACAAACATAAAAGCTTCACAAAGCTTGACCAAAATCATGCTAAAATAAGGGTCAAAACCTAAAGCATGTTAAGGCCTAAATATGGCATTACAAGGCATGTATGCAAGGCATGCAAGGTGTGTCCAAACCAACCAAAAACAGAGGCATATTATGACATAATAAGCATGAAAAATAGCTAAGGCATGGCCAACATGAACCTAAACATGGTGCTCCCTCAAGAGGCAAAGATGGTCCTTTTCAAGGACAACAAGGAGAGGGGGTGGCCCTCTCCTTCCTAGGACCTCAAGGCACCATCCTCACCTCTGAAATCCCTCAAGATTTCAGTGGTGAGGAGGGCCAAATACAATGGTCCCAGAGTCCACTCAAAATGGTACAAAATGGGGCCTTTCAAGGCTTAAGAGGGGTCAAACAACCCCAAATGCCAAAGCACCCTTAACCAACTATTTAGAGGGCTAAAAAACAAGACTTTTTTATGTTATACACTAAGCCCAAAAACAGTTGTAAGGTAGGCAAAAATACAATGCAAAAATGGGGAATAAAGGGACAAGTTTCTTACCCTTGAAGACCCTCTTCACCAATGGAGCTCCAACAGCTTCTTTAGGTTAAAATCAGTCTAAAACCTCCAAAAATAACCCTCACGGGCCTCAGCTCCAAGGGATGGTGTAATGGTGGGTGTTTGTGAGCAATACTAAGCCTAAACACACACAAGACAAAGAGAGGGGGAGAAATAGAGATAGGATACACACAATATTCTAACCCTAGAACTCAAACCCTAAAAAAAAGCTGTCTAAAAATGTCTAACCCCCCAAAAAGGGAGAGAAGGCTCCTTTTTATAGAGCTTTTAGTCTTGTAAGCTTACAAGACAAGCTTCTAAAGAGAGAGATCCCTCCATACACGTGTATGGAGGGGAGCCAAGTGCATGCCAGCTGCGCCAAAATATCTGCAAAAGTAGATGCACAGTAGTCGGCCGGCCAAAGATGCAATTGATCAAAAAAAGATAGCCGGCCGGCCATCTATAGTGCCGGCTGGCCAAACTTTTGGCCGGTGGAAACAAAACACAGCCGGTGGCCTCAAGCCATGGCCGGTGGAGTGTGGGGATGGCCCACAAGCCATTCCCTGCCCCTCAAAGGCAAAACACAAGTGTTTGGTGCAAAACCAGACACAAAACAGTCGAGTCGAAAGATCTTGAGGCAAAGCGCGTAGTCGAGACCTCCGGGAACTCAAGACGAACACAAAAACATGGATAATCACCGAGTGTTCAAGCGGTGACGTCCAAGTCTTGAGGACGGTCAAAAATGGGGTGTCTACACCATTATTGACTGTTCGGTCTTTTAAGACCTACTGTCTACTGTACTGTTATGCTAATGGATGTACCACATATGACTGTTGTGACTAAATGACTGAAACACTGATTTAATGAACTGTTTTCATTACTGTAAGGACATTCATTCTTAACCTCTTTACGCATTATGTTATTCACTGGGCTTTAGCTCACTGTTTATATATATATGTAGGTGTTCAGGCACCAGACCGGAGCTAGGAGCATGGGTTAGACTCCCCTTTTTGTCAAGCCAACCACTATGCCTCACTGCAAGGTTCCGAGCCTGCCGAGCTATGGCTTAGGGGTGTTTTAATTTTCCCCCTTCTGTCTCTGTATCTGTTTTGTAATTTGTATAGACTGTTACTGTACTGTTTAATAGGGATTAGGTCCCTGTTCTGAATGATCGTAAATATTGTGCATACTGTTTTGTCACTGACTGTACATATGAATGAAAAGTCTTTTTGCATACAGACTGTCACAGCTCATTGGACATTATTTATTTACTGTATTGGCTTCCGCCAGCCCCTGTACTCTGTATTACTGTATTACTGTTAAGCAGGCCTTCGGTAATCACGGATTACTAGCCGGTTACGGTGCTAAACCCATAGGGGCGGGTTTGGGTCGTGACAATGGGTAAATGAATGATGTCCCATAACCATGTCTGAAACCAAAGTTCACATTCGTATTCTCAATCTGAACATGTATATAGAAAAATCAGAGTTCATGCTTAATTTTACATGGTGTATCCGTTAACGCTGATGGATCATATACAGAGTATCATAAATCATACTTGTCAGTTCTATAGAAGAACCTTCGGCCGGGTAAGGATAACTTGTCAGTTCCATAAAGAAACCTCCGGACTGGGAACTTGTAAACTTGTCAGTTCCACTTAGGAACCTCGAGCCGGGTACAGATAGCTTGTCAGTTCCATAAGGAACCTCCGGTACCGGGAACTTGTAACATACTTGAATCATAGCATAATGCCATAAATGCTTGTTATTGTTGGACAATCATTGATACAACAAAACATGACATTCCATTCAACATATCTTATTTCATATACCGAAAATAATTTAACTTAAACATAGTTTTACTAAGTTATTACTCACAGATGATAGATGCTTCAAGTAAACAAACTGAGTAGGCAATTCAGCTTCCTTGTGGCGTGTGACCTAGACAGCATGACAGATACATACATTGAAACACACGTTCGGATTATACATAACTTATTTCATTTGTTCTTAGTGTGTTTCTACCCTTTATCCTTATTATGGTGTCTTAATCATGGCCTAGGATGGAATGAAAATGCAAAATTGCACTTGAAAATATTTTTCTAAAACTTGCTGAAAATAGGGTCCATGTTCGAGCATGGCTTTCCTTGCTCGAGCGGGCATGCAAAATGTGAGGGTCCGCTCGAGCGTAACTTCTTTCACTCAAGCGGTCTGTAAATTTTGACTGGTTGCTTGTTTTTCACGCTCGACGGGCACTCGATCTCCGCTCGAGCGTGAGACTCAAACCCTCGCTCAAGCGTGACTTTTGTCGCTCGAGCGTGCTATAAAACACAAGAACTTCTGAGGGCTTGTATTTCACGCTTGAGCCAGCCCTTGGTTGCTTGAGCGGAAGTGTGAGACACAGAGTGGTCGCTCGAGTGTGGGTTCCTTCGCTCGAGCGTAGATACAAATTCTGGAATTTCCGGATTTGATCCCAAAGCTTAAAACTCAAACTTAAAGCTTCAAAACTTGATTTTTCTGAGCCAAAACTTGAGAAAAGACATGAAAACTCTTAAAACAACATGAACTAAGGATCATTTCAAGAAATCATGCCCCAATAGCTTGCTAATTGTGCAAGAATTCAACTTAAAATGTAAGAACATGCTCTAAACATGACATGCATGTAATCGCTTGAGTTCTTAGCCTCCAATACAAGATTAAATGAGACAAATGGATGGAAAATAAGATGAATTCTCAAAGCTAAGGTAGAATGATAACATGCATGGAAGAATTCTTTGAAATCAACTCACAATGTGGAGAGATGAACATACATGCGTGACATGGTCCTTCTACTAACTTATTTAACTCAAGTCTTGCTTAACTCAACATAATTCTCATGAATTCATGTTCTAAACATCATAATTACATAATATAGGTGTTGAATTCATATCTCAACCTCTCAAGTAAGATCTAGATGATGAGCACACTAAGATTTCAAGCTAACTCTTCCCAATTCCATCAATTCTTGTTGATCGCAGCTCTTTCTCTCTCTCTCTTTCTCTCTCTCTTGGCCCCTCTTTCTCTCATACGTTTGTGTATGTAGTAGCTCAAGTATGTTTTAAAATTGAAGAAAGGAGTTTAGTGGAGGCTTATATGGAGCCTTACATAGGCTTCACTTGAAGATAATTTAATTAAGACTAAATAAGTGGGCATTAAATTAATCTAATTTATTCGTTCCGAATCGAACTTCAATCGAACCTACCATAAAATTCTAAAAATTATAATTAACACATAAATCAAGTCAATTTCTGATTCGGATACCAATGAGGCCTTCATTTCGCAAACCGAAACAAAAACATGAACAGATCTTTTTACGTTAAATAGATATAAACACAAAATAATGCAATGCACATATAATTAACTCAAGATTTCTTTAATTACTTGTTAGGCACACTTAAGCATGAATTAACGCTAATCATGGGTCGAGATTGTTACAAAAGGGCTATTTTGTGATTACATGAATGATGATCCGATTTTTTGAAATGTCTTTGTGGTATCCTTAGTGAAGGCCCTTGCCCAGGGGAACAATATTGTGGCTTATGGTCATGAGGCCCTCGCCCGGGGAATAATACCGTGGCCAGGCCCTTGTCCGGGGGAATAATACCGTGGCCTATGTATGAGATACGTTACTCGGTATCGAAGGTTCTATTATGGAACTTGATATGCTTGAACAACATAATATGTTACGCTAAAGGAACTACCACACATGATTTGAATATGAATATGACGCTGTTTCTGATATGAATACGAATATGACTATGTTTCCGATGTGATTAGAGACTTGAAATCTGTTCCAGACATCGTTCACTAAAACCTTTACTTTGTTATTATTCACTGGGCTTTCGCTCACTATTTATATTATGTATGTAGGTGAGCAGGCGCGTGACTAGGCCTAAGCTGTTACCTAGAATTTTGAGTTAACCAGCCACAGTGCCTCCTAAGGAGGTTCCCTTTTTGAGATGTCAAGTTTTGTAACTTTGCTACAGAAGTTTTTGTTTTGTTTTGCTTATCTATACAGTGGGCTAAGCCCCCTTTTGACTTTACCTATGTAAATGGGTGACGTAAGACTAAGGTATTTATGATGTCACATGTATATGTAAGTTTGTTTTGAAGATTTTTGTCTCATATACGTCAACATAGCTCTATGGACTATGAACATTTTGTGTATTTGCTTCCGCAGCCCCTAATTATATGTTATTCTGTTAAGAGGCCTTTGGTAATCCAATGATTACTGACCGGTTACGATTCTAAACCTATAGGGGCGGGTTTGGTTCGTGACATATAGTTTCTCTCCTGCCAGTGTAAAGAGAGGACCCAACACACTAGAAGAATAAGGACAGCTAAAAAATAAATGGTCCTGATTCTCATCTTGATGGTTACATATAACATACTGAGTAGCACTCATAATCCTATACACAACCAACTTCTCAAGAGTATTCAATCTACCTATGAACTCTAAACAAGTCCATGGCTGTAACATGCATATAATACTGATAAATAAATAAATACAAGTCTAGAGCTTGATATTTAAGCCTTAGCCTAACAAAGAGAGTAATTCTTTCATACAATAAGCAAAAACTTGAGCATATCCGAGCAACAAAGTGCAATAAACACCTATGCAACACTATTATTTGAAGCCTTATCACAAACAATGCTACAACTTCAAAGACAAGAGTTTGTCAATGATTACTGCCAAGCGTTAGATCATCGGCTCCTTATCAGCAGCATTCACCTTCTTCCACCTACGAACGCTCAAGTCTGGTAACTACGTTCGAACCTCTATACCAATCTTGGAGGCCAACTTAGAGGTGTTATCTCCTACTGGTGCATGAAACTATTCAGGTATAGGAACTAACATCTTCCCATCCTTATTAACAATGTGATGGGCCTGTATATCGCATGTCGAGCTACGACCACGTTTGTCATGTGATGCTGTAAGGACATAATATTAATTGAGTTAGTAAGTAAACAAATGCAAGTTAAACCTTAAAAACAACTTTGCAAACTTACCAACGCTGCTAGATGCAGTCACCTCGTGCTCAGGTTGCACATTATGAGGTGGTAAGGGTTGGGTACCGACCTCTTGACTTGGGGGATCCATCCCTTTCTCTGGGATGAGAGTTAATGGCTTTGAATGAGACTGTAAATGGAGTCCTGGTGGCACCTCTTATTCCTGAAATAACATAATCAAATAGAAAAAAATATATTTAACACGGTTAAAATATATTTTAAAAAATATATGATGTTTAAGATATGTGAATAAGATATATAAATAGTAAAAAACATGTTCACACACAAATATAAAATAATGTATAACATACCTCGCAGTCAAAGGAACCCAATATTATAGTTTGAAATTACCCCGCATGGTATTATTAAAATTAAGAACTTTGTTATTATTAGTAATTTAATTGTACACAATACTCACATGAGTGTGAGTCTCATATAATGTGAATCATACCCCTATATGAATATTATGTAAAAACTTTAATTATTTTTTTAAGGAAAATGCTAAAAACAAGTTTAAAAATTGTTACTAGTGCTAAAAAAAAGTGTAAAAAATATGAATGTGTATTGAAATGTGTAAAAATATTTTGAAATATATGAAAAATATAGTGAAATTATAATTTTTTTGACATATTACAATGTTTATTGACAACTCTTAAAACTATCATTTTAAGGCGGGAGAGGTTACAATGTCCACTTGCACATTGTAGGAAAAGTTATAATTTTTGTGAAAGAAGTTATACATTTTATGAGATAAAAATTATGATTTTTGTGATGAAAATTATGAATTTTAAAGTTATAATGTGTACCTAAAAATCATGTATAACTAAAGATATACTTTTTGTGAGAGAAGTTACATATTTTGTGAGAAGCAAAAAAATCATATTTTTTGTGAAGAAACAAAAGTTATATTTTTGTGATAAAACTTATACATTTTATGAGGAAAATAATAGGTTGCGTTTAGTTTAGTTTTGGAATTGTGATTATTTTTTTGGAGTTGTGATTTGAGTGTAAAATTGTGAATTGAGTTTGAACAGGAAAAATTTGTTTGGTTATGAGTTTTGAAAAATGTTTTTGATAAAAGTTTTTGAATTTTGTAAAGAGTTTTAAGTTTTGAAAATAGTTTTGAGCTGTATTTTGAGTTTTGAGTTTTTGAATTTTGAGTTGTATTTTGAATTTTTTGGATTTATTTTTTTAAAATAAATTTTTAAGAAATTTTTTTTATTTTAAATATATAATTTTTATTTAAATATTTTATTTTATTTTGTAAATATTTTAATTTTTAATCTTAATATTTTAAACTCAAAACATAACTCCACACTCAAATCGTAACCAAATACATAACTCAAAACTCAATTCAAAAATTATTTTCAAAAATCATAACCAAACACATAACTCGAAACTCCACACTACTTTCAAAATTCTATACTCAAATCATAACAAAACGCATAACAAAAAAATTAAAATATTTAAAAATAAATTTATAAAATAAAATAAAATATTTAAAATAAAAAATAAATAAAATTTATATATTTAAAAAAAATAAATTTTAAATTTTTTTTTAATATTAAAAAAATACAGCACATAAAATGTATGAAATATAGTGCACATTAAAATAATTAAATAAATATTTAAAATATAAAATATTTACCCTAAAAAAATAAAATTAAGAAAATTTTAAAATATTTAAAAAAATAAATCCAAAAATTTTTAAAATACAACTAAAAACTTAAAATTCAACTCAAAACTCTTTTCAAAACTCATAACCAAATAAATTTTCTTTTTTCAAAACTCAATTCAAAACACATAACTCAAAACACGATTTCACATTCAAATTATGATTCTAAAAATAATTTTAAAAAACAAAATAAAAAAAATATTTTTTTGAATTTTTTTTTTTAAATAAAATTTTGAAAAGAGTTTGGTTTTGAGTTTTGAGTTGTGTGTTTAGTTATGAGTTTTGAAATTAATTTTTAAATCAAATTTTAAATAATTTTAAATTATATGTTTAGTTATAAATTTCCAAAAGGCAATGTAACGCCCCGAAATAATCCAACATAAATCTAATACATCAACCCATGTCCACTAAACAATAATAACAATACTCCAATCATTACACCAATCAACAAGATTTATACAAAAAGTTCCACATGCGAATTATACATTCAATGATATAGAAATACATGAATCTATAGCATGTAGAGTATCATGTTCCAAAAATAATAAAATGCCCTCATAGACTTACAATTTCCAAGGCTTAAGTCCGGTTACACAAAAATGGCCTGTCAAACCCATACATGAATAGCCCCTGGCTAATAATTAAATCATAACAAAACAGAGTTATTACTCTTCACAACATATCTAGCCCTCAACTTGGCGAGATCATCACGTCTTTTCCTGCACCAAAATCCCATAGGGGTGAGCATAAAACCCAGTAGAGAATCCTTAACAAAGTATATACAGTTATCCAAGGTTTCAAATATTCAATGCAAATGTCATGCAATGCCAAATCAAGAGTATTCCATATACATGCTCTTTCAAAATATCATCATTCTCAACAACATTATGAAATCTTAACAATTCGGAAATTTACAATTCTCTTCAATGGGGACGGTAAATACGACTCAGGTAATCCCTAGGTTGGTGTCTGCAAGTAGGCTCAACTAGCACTACCAAAAATCCCACTTTACCGGTTGCTAACTGGAAGGGAAGTGGTACCTCATCTGCGCGTGTTTTCGGTCTTTCACTCAGGACATTCAGGCCAACTTATCAATTTCATCTATACCTCCTATCCGAAGTTACCAACGTATTTACCCCACAACATATCAATGGTTCTCATTCAAAACGTTCTTTTATCAATGTAAGCATTTCCAAACTCAATTCAAAGTGCATAATAATAATAATAAATTGAATGGATATGTAATGCAATAATTAACGCCTTATAACATTTCTCCATTTCCCTCTCTCTAATGTTATTTCACAAATAGCCATGTACATAACCAAAGCTATCAACACATAGCAATATTTTTTCCTCATGCACAATTCTTAACAATTTAGTCTCTTCAAGACTATATGTAATGTTTCGAACATCAATTTCCAAAATTCACAATTTTCATAATCCATGGTACACAACACTTGTCATCTCACAACTATACATGTTCATGCATTTAACAATAGTTTTAAAATAAATTCTCAATTCTCATATATTAGGAAGATTGCCATTTTGCAAACCATATTATGAAATCTACACTCATTCATTCTTTTAACACAAGAAAAGAAGGAAATCCATAAGCTTTTTCCATATTTTCCAAAACCCCAAATTTCTAGGGTTCTTCATCAAAACCAAACATCTCCCCATTTCCTTGGTGAAACCCCACCAAAATCATCTTTCTTAAGTTAATGAAAGTGAAACCCTCAAGGATTAACAAAAAGGTTGAGATTTAAACCCACTTTAAAAAAATTAAAAAAAAAAACAATAAAAAAAAAAACTCTACATTTTGAACCACAAAATCAAAAGCAATGTAATAGCTTCAAGAAAACCCTTATAACACATCATCATTGCAAAACAAATATATATAACTCAAAGAAATCCCTACCTCAAGGTTTGATGAAGAAAAAAGATGAACCCTAGAGCCAAAGATGAGGGATTTTCGATTTCCACTACACAATGTGAAGTTCTAGCTTTGATCTCTAAGATTTGTGAGAGATGATGAATCTAGACCCAATGGATTGCAAGAAATCAAAGATTTTTAGTGTTTGATGAGGGTTTTTAGAGAGAAGGAAGAGCAAAAGTGTTTTTAGAGAGAGAGGAATATAGAAAAAAAAAATGAGATACATTCAGCCCCAAAAGAAATAAAAAACAGAGTTCTCGGACTACCCAGAATCCCACACATGCGGCGCCCTCTCCCACACGTATGGAGTGCCTCCCCCGCACGTGCGGCCTTCACCCCTGCACGTGCGGTGGTCCCTTCCCGCACTTTACTCCGCACCTGCCTTTTAGGCAGTGTGCAACCTTCCATAGCTCGCCCCACCCCGCACGTGCGGCCCTGGCCCAGCAGCCCAGAGTTTTTCTGGTTTGCTTCCGGACACTCCGGACTCGGCCGTGCACTATCCGAAACAAGAGAAAAACAAACCCGGAATAAACAAGGACATGAATTTGAGAAAATACATCCAGACACCACAATCCCAATGAAAACAAAAGGGAAGGGACGTATAACGAAACCGGTCATCACAGGCAAACCAAACACAGTCAAACTTTTTCCATAAGGTGCTTCACTTGCACATCATAACATTCTCCTCTTACTAAAACTATCAAATTACAAATTTCACATATTCCTTACTCAACCCTAATAACATTCTCCTTTTACCATTGTTCAAATTAATAAGATTTTGACATCTATACTCACAAGGGAAATAGGACGTGCACGTTGCTAATTGGATAGCCGGATTAAAATATTACACATTTCAGGCTTTGGCAAAGTACATAAATAAAAGGGCACCTGAGATTTATTTAAAGTATGAATTACTCTTTATAATTTGAAAAATTATAAATATTTTTTTGTTAAAAAATTTTATTTAATAGAATTAATTAAAAAAATAAAATTCATAATTGCTCTCCTATACAATAATAAAATTGCCTAAATTGTTAATTGAAACATATTTCTAACGTAATTAAAAACTGTTAATTGATTTTATGATTTATTAATAAATGGACGATTTATTATGAAATTAAAAACCTTAGGGAGTGGGATGCAATTTTCAGAACTACAGTGGGCAATTTGTAATTTAATCAAACCTCAACGGGTGTATTTGTAGTTTACCCTAAATAAAATGAATTGCACTATGTTTGATTTCAGTTTTCAATACTCACCTTTCAAAAAAATTTAATTTTTCATTTTTCGTTTTTTTTTTTTTTTCATTGAAATTTTTTGATATTTTAAGCAATTTTTAAAATTTTTTTGACTCACCTAACATAAATACACTTAAAAAGTATAGCATTTGTAAATTTTTTCTAAATACTAAAAAAACAAAAAAAAAATACAAAATTCAGTTCATTTTTTATTTTTTTGTGTATTTATTAATTTTTTAAAATATTTTTTCAAAAATATTTTACTATTTAGATACATCTAAATAAGGTGCATCTAAAAAAATAAAAAAAATTGCTTAAAATTTTAAAAATATTCATTAAAAACAAAAAAAAAATGAAAAATAAAAACTCAATTTTCAAAAAACTGAATTCAGAAAACTAAAATCAAATACAATAATTTTTTTTAGTAAATTATACTTTATCCCTTTAAATTTGAATATACTGTTTTATTATTTTAACTCTTTACGTGTATATTTTCTTATTTTGATTATTAATGTTTACAAATTTTTTCTAATTAACTTTCATTCAATTTTGGATGAAAAAAGTCACATGAATTGTCATGTGACGCCACATGGCATAAAATATATAAATTACACTTTACTCTTTTTAAGTTTTACAATTTCTTATTTTGATTCTTAAAAGTATTTTTTTTAACTTTAACCTTTAATATTTATAGTTGTTTTTTTTTTCTTTCTAATTTTCGAACCCCCAAACCCAAATTCCAACCCCTTCTCTTTCTCATCTTCAAATTCACTCACAAATTTTCACTGTTCCTTTACCATCCCCATCTACCTCAACCTTGACTATTTCTCTACTTCCATTGCGCTTCTCTATCTCTTTTCTTCAGTTTCTCACCTATGTATCACGACTATCATTCATATACACCCAAACATCTTTCTGTATGGTTGAGTTTTTGTAACATCTTGAATTCTGCAGGTTCGCTCAAGTGGTGGAGTTACCGCTCGAGTAGTGAATCGAGGCTCCCTATATTCTTTTTGCAAGTCGTGTGTTAAGGGAGACCGCTCAAGCAGTTAATTGACTGCTCAAGTGTAGAAGTGTGGCCACTAGTACTTTTCATTCCAAACTTGCAATTTTTTGGAAGTTCGCATTTACCACTCAAGCGGTGGAAAGACTGCTAGAGCGGTCTGTTCAGAGCAACCAACTTAAAAATCGACTTTTTCTCATTTCTTTCTCACTTTTTCATATCTCTCTCTCTCTCTCTCTCTCTCTCTCTCTCTCTCTCTCTCTCTCTCTAACACCTATTTTTGAAAACCCTAGCTTCAAACACTTGATTTCCTCTAGTTTTACCAAAGATCTCTTCAAAACCTTGCATTAGAAGTGAAGAACTTGTGAGGATCAAAGCTTTCACCGATTGGATCATGTTTTTATCAAGTTTTATTGTTGGGTCTTCAACTACTAGCTTCCATTTTCGAAGTAGGGGTACTTTTAATTTAGTATATCTATAATTTGAGGTATATATGTGGTATTTTCTTGGTTATAGTGATGTATGAAATGATTTTGTCATATAAAATGGGTTTGATAAACCAAAAAGGGGGCTTATACCTAATTTTTGGAAAAGATTATGAATATTTCTAGTTGATTCTTGATGTTGATGATGAATATTAGTTCTTTAAGTGTAAAAAAAGGAAAAGCCCCAATTTCTCAAAAACCTTAGCCTTTAAATTTGATTTAATATTGGTGCTTGGTTCAATTGACTCTTAAATCTTGAGATTGGGTGAATGATTATGGCAAAGGTGTTGAGACATGAGATTTTTTTGAACTTTCTTGGATACATGTATTGAGTTAGATGAATGTTGAAATTGTGTAGTTGGGAATTGGAGAAATTTCTTTTGTTGTTGACATTGTTAAATCTTGCATATAAATTGAATAAACCTTAGGTAAATTGGATTTGAAAAACTCATGCATCATGTGCATTATGATTTTCTTATGTGATCCTACAATTTTGTAAATATTTGGAAATGTTGGAAGGAGGCAAATAATGTATGAGTCCGGGTAGTGGAGTCGGGTTTTGAAAATGATGGTGTGTTGCACTGGTACCTACGTAGGGAGTCAATGTGTCCAATTGCTTTGTCTTGAACTTATCACTAGACGAATGTGGAAGGGAAAGGTTTTGGGTGCCCATTGCCCCATCGTTATTAGAGTCGAAAAATGTAGGAATATTTTCCGTATATAAATCTATATATGTATATTTGGTTCCATGGCTCTTGGGATGTCATAGCGTATTTATCACTCCAACATTGTGGATGAGTTCTTAAATGGAAATTGTGTATTGAGCATTATAAATTTTAAAGGAGGAAATATGGATTTTAATGTAGCATGTGCATAGCATGATCATATACATTTCGATTATATATATCTTGTTAATAGTATTCCTACTAGGCATTATCTCACCCCAAACTAACAACATTTCAAGAACCGATGGTGTGACTCTACTCAAATGACTTGGTGGTAGAAGTGTTTTGAATGGAACACGAATGCTCAATAGGTGTTACTTGTCGAAACTTCGAAACTATTTTGTAATTTGGGACTGAATGTCCATTTTTGTGTACTCAAGGGCAATCCTTGAAAATGTGTATGCCACTAGGGCATTATAATTTTGAATTCACTTGCTCCTTGAACTGTTATTATTTTTAAGTGTAAATGAAACAATGATGCAATTCACTGGGGATAATTCAATGGGAGAGCGATCATTTTGAATAAAAGACTATGTTCTTTATGGTATTCCCTATAATAGTTGAAATTATTAAATGGCTTTAATTACAAAAACGGAGGAGAAATTTAGGGGCGTCACAGTTTTTATAATTTTTTTTAAAATTAGTTCGATGAAAAAATGAAAAAAAAAATCATAAACACTAATTATTTTTGCATAGTTTCTCTTTTTTGGGTGGAAATATTTTTAAAAAATCAAAAATATATTTTTTGATATTTATTTTTGTCAAACTTGTTCTAATTATTCAAAAAAAAAAATTAGAAAAAAATTATGAAAACTTAACAAGATTTTAGACAATACTTCAACAAAATTATGAAAACTTAACAAGATTTTATGCAACATGATTACCAAAGTGGCATTTTTTCATTCAAAATTAGGCAATTCTTTGTTTTGGGAGTAAATTTAGAAAATTACAACTATTAAGGGTTAAAGCGGAAAATAATATTTCAAGGGCCAAAGTGAAAAAATTGTGAAATTTAAGCAGACAAAATGTAATTTACCTATTTTTATTTCTCATGGCTGCTAACGTGATATTTTTTGTTCAAAATTAGGCAAAAGTTATTTTGAAAGTCAATTAGGACAAATTTTAAATGTTAAGGACCAAAGTGAAAAAAGAATAATTCAAGTATCAAAATAAAAGAAAAATGAAATTTTAAAATGAACAAAATTAAAATCTCAAACTGAGATACAAAATTGAGACGTTAACAAAAACAGAAAGAAAGTGTTTTTGTGGTTTCAATGGATGTGTTTAGAATTCTGGTTGAGGATAGACTATTTCTATAAAAGTTAAAAAAATATCATAAGTTGTTATATTATTTTTTTTTATTGTTTTTATATAAAAAGTTACCAAGTCAACTAAAGACTGATTTGAGTTGGACTACAATCTAAAAGTCGATTTTAATTTGTTTGACCCAAACTTGAATAAATTATTTTATAGAACTGAACCAACCCAATTCGAATAAATCGATTTTTTTTTTTTTCGATGTTTTGTTTTCCCAGAAAATTAAACCATATTTTCTCTTCAACTCCACAAAGTTCCATTACATTCAGGAATTTTCAATTAAATTTCTACCCCATTATGCTAGTTGTTTGATTTTGATTGTTATTATAATATTTTAATATTAAAAATATCAGTAAAATACACTTTCTTTCCTTTTATGTTTGGCCATTTTACATTTTGAACCTTAAAATTTATTTTTTTAAAATTTACTTAGAATTCTTATCCCAAAAAGGTATGTACCGAAAAGTCTCATGAATTTTTTTGTTGACAATTAAATCTCATTAAAACGTACACCATAAGATCATTTCACTATATTTTATAGAAATTATTGGGTTATACTAAGTTTGGTTTCCAAATGTGAGTATATTTCATTTGAGAAATTTTAATGTGAGATTGTTTACATCATTATAATGTGTTAAATTTTTATCAAATGTGTCATTATTAAAATATGACTTGAGAATCATTATAATGTGTACACTATTGTCTTATTAAATTTTTATCAAATATCATTTGGGAGATTTAATTTGAGACTGTTCACATTAATATTCTAATGTATGCACTTGTTTTTTAAACTTTTACCAAATGTATTATTCTTAAAATTTGACAGTGAGATCTAATATGACATGTACGATTTTCTAATTTGAAATATCATATTCACATACACGTTTTAAGTTTTTAAATGTGGGTATACTTTATTTGGAAGATTTTAATATTAGATAGGAGTTTTTGGTTTAAAAGATATCTATGAGACTGTGGGTCATAAGTTGGGTATATAGGATTTATTAATCAATGCTTTTTTCTTTTTCTTTTTTTTTACTTTTGCCCTTCATATTTCAATTTTTTTTTCTAGTTTAATCTTAAAGTTTATTTATGTCTAAAATTAGACAGAAAATAACACATTCACATCAACGCATCATAAAAATATTTAATTGTTCATAACTCACATATTTGACACAAATCCAAACCTCAATATAATATTTTTTTGAAAAATTCTACTTACACCTCAATTTTATCTTTTTACAATTATTTTCTCATTACACCATTAAGAAATAATTGAAATTCTCATTACACCCTTTATAATACCAAAATGAACCCTAAATTAAACCCTTTTTAAAATCCTACAGATTTTTCTTATTACACCTATTTCTTTTGAATTATTTTGGTCTTATGTTACTAAACAAACTATATTTTTCCATCCATTTGTCGCCACACATTTACAGATTCACTTTTCTTAAAATATTTTTTCCCCTAAGTTTATGATGGGTTTGTTCAATTATACATTGCTAAACAATTTAGATTATTCCGATATTATATTGCCAAACAAATTATATTTGTGCAGCCATATTTTGCTGCACGTTTACAGATTCACTTTTCTTAAAATATCAAATATCTATAAAAACATGAAGTGTACAAAAATTCATAAAAACATTCACAAAATTTTTCAATACACATATGTTTAAATTTGTAAAAACAAACATCTATAAAAACACATTGAGATGTGATCACAATTCATCTATGTTGATAGTTTCGGTAGTTATGACATCAGTGTTGACAAGCGTACGAAATTGATCAATACGGATTGTATATGCTTTCTCTCATTCATTAGCATATAAGTGATGAAAACGAATACAATACTTACTTTCGGAGGTACTGGATGATCAAAAAGAAGATAAATCTAACAAACCATTAACAATGCATTACTAACCTTACTGCAAAAATATAAGCATAATCCTTTAAAGCAAAAAAATAAATAAAAATGTCAGAAAAATGAAACTGAAAATATTTACCAGTGAGTTACCGAACGTGTACTTTTTGTTTGACAGTAGGTTATTGAACAAGTACTTTTTGTTTGGCAGTGAGTTACTAGATATGTATTTTTTGTTCGATAGTGTGATTCCGAGCTATTTGATTTTGTTCGGTTCTAGTACACTAAACAAAAGTCGAACAACCATCTTCAAAAAAATGAAACAAAAACATAAAAATACAAAGAAAAAAACTTACCATTTTACTTTTTTGCTGGTCCTTTATCACAATTTCTTCGTCCATTACTTTATTTTATGATCAAAAAACTATAATTCTTATTTTTTGAAAGTATATGTATGGTAGAGAAGAATAAATGAGAAAAGAATAAAAGAAGCAAGAATTGAAGTGTAATGGATGTAAAGAGATAACAAAATCTTTTAAATTTTTATCTTTTATCCTTAAAAATAATTTCACACAATGAGTAAAATTGAAAAATATATATATATATATATATATCTTAAATGGAGGGTGTAAAGAGGTAAATGTGTTGTGTAAATAGAATTTCCCTAATATATATATATATATTTTTTTTTGTATGTTGACGTAATATTTTTTATCTAATTTTGAATATAAGTTAATTTTAGAAATAAATTGGACAAAAACTTAAATTATGAAAGATCAAAGTAAAAAAAATTCAAACACCAAAAATGAAAAAATTGTGAAATATAAAAAGGACAAAGTATAACTTACCCTTAAAAATATCAATATATTTCATGTATTTAATGTTTGAACATGTGTACTAAAAAAGTTGTAAGAAAACATGCTCGTGAATAATGGATGTTGGCACCAAAGTCATGGTATGATGGACATATCTTTAATGTAAGGAAACAAACATGTCTTCAAGCTGGAGAAACAATATATAGTTCTTGAGTTGAAATTGTGCAGTAAAACAATTTGATGAAGAGATGTAATTGTCAAAAAGTAATAACTATGTGGAAGAGTAATTTATCGATCTTGTTTTTACCTTCAACGGATTGAACTCATTGCCAACATATTCAATAATATAAGAAGAACCATTACTAATTATTTGGCATAAATTAAATAAGTATATTTATTTAAATAAGTGTACTTATTTGGGTCACATTATCTTTTTATTTTTTTATATATCTTTTTGTAAAAAATCAAAAAAATACACTTATTTAGATCATTTCAAACTTCTTGTGCTCTTGTTCTATCTTTGAAAAATCAAACACTTCAAAATATTTGAATAAAGTAAAAAGGGTGTTTATTTCGTGGAATAGTTGAGCTTTGTGCTTAACCATTTTTGCAAAATTAGTCTGAGCCACACGACCGGCAATCAATTTGTTGTATCCTGAAAAAGATAAATCAAAAGTTAAATTTTGCTACATGGATTTGTAGGCTTTTCTAACTGTAGTTTGTTTGAATTCCCTGTTGAAAATTTTGATTTTATAGACTTATTTTAGGCCATCTTTGAGCTCAAATTTAAGTAGGACCCACACGTCTTTTGAGGTTGGTCCAAGTAGTGACCTGTTTCTTACCGCATGGCAAGTCACACGGTAAAAATGGGTCATCAAATTAGTTTATGAGTGAATGGAAAGTTGACGTCATTTTCAATTTTGTGAAATGAAAAGTTGAAGAGTCAAATCCTAGTTACCTTGTTTTGGGTGTCCCACAAAGAAACAATAAGAGAGCTTATATGAATATATAAGTTTTAGATTGATAGCGCGTATGGATGAATTTTTTCGAGAGCTTATATGGTGTGGGTTGAGTCCTAGCTTTAGTTTTTTGGACAAAATCTGTTTGAATTTTTTCAAATCATAACGGATTAATTCAAACTTTTGCAGAGCAGTGCCTCTCCGATCGCCTCTCTTCATTTTCTGGCGGTTCTAGGTTTCACACCTATTCGAAGGGTTTTCTACCCTTTCAAATAGACACCTCTTGGCCTATAAATATAGGATCTTCTAGCAGATTCAATTGATTCCATTTTTCCTTTCTCGTTTTCCTTCTATGTTGCATTTATTCTTCATACTAGTTTTTAGAGTTTTAAGAGAGTTTCAGAACTCAGGTTCTGGTTCGCCAAAACAGATTGTTTGTAGTGTTACTACAATCTGTGTGAGTGATTATTATATCCTGGGAGATAGACGTCGATAATTCATGAGCCCCTATGCAGCGGTGAATCTGTCTTAATGATAGAGTGCCACACAATTAACTTGATCATGATTTTATTGTTCTAACTTCCCAGTGATTTTGTTGTTCTAACTTTTTGATACAAGAACTTCCTGTAAGTAATTTAGTTACTTTGTTTTAGTTTTTTTATTTTTTACACAGAAGATTATTTCAACAATCTTAAGACAGACTCGAATTATTCTGTTTATACAGAAATTTTCATTTGTTTCCTTTTAGAAAAAAAATTCTTTAGTTTTTTTACATAAATTATTTTCTGTGTGAAGTTTGTCATAAATTAATTCTAAATTTTCAGAAATAATATTTTGGATTTTCATTAATTAAAATTCTGATTTTCAGTATTTTAATTTTTGAAGTTTACAAAAATAATATTTTGTGTGGAATTAATTTGATTAAATAAAAGTTTATTTTCAAATTACTTTGAAATAAAAGTTACAACTTTGTTTCTTTTATTTTTTTTTACAGAATCATATTCTGTGTTATTTGGTTTAATTTTTTGTGTAGTATAAAATTCTACTTATAATTTTGTTTTATAATTTAGAATTCAATGGCTACTGAAAATGCTCAAACCTCTAATCCGACCGGTGTTGCGACTGCCCCAATCCCTCTTGTTGTTGTGACAGTCCCGGTGAATCATGAGGAAAAGCCAAAAAGTTCCTAGGAACTGACTTTAAAAGATGGCAACAGAAAATGTTGCTCTATTTTACTACATTAAATCTGGCGCATTTCCTTCGTGAAGATGCTCCTATTCTGAAAAAGAATGAAACTGACCGACAAGTGTTTACTGCGGTCGATGCTTGGAAGCATGCAGATTTCCTTTGTCACAACTATATCTTGAATGGGCTTGATAATATATTGTACAACGTTTATAGCCCTATCAAGACAACAAAGGAATTATGAGAGTCGTTGGAGAAAAAATACAAAATAGAAGATGCTGGCTCGAAGAAATTTGTGGTGGGCAAATTTCTGGATTTTGTAATGGTTGATTCAAAAACTGTGATCAGCCAAGTTTAGGATCTCCAACTCATTCTGTATGACATCCATGCTAAAGGCATGTCACTAAGCGAGTCCTCCCAAGTTGCTTCCCTAATTGAAAAGTTATTACAAAGTTGGAAGGAATTCAAAAAACTATCTCAAACACAAGCGCAAATAAATGACTTTAGAGGAATTGATTGTGTGTTTGAGGATAGAAGAAGACAACCAAACTTGTGAGAAGAGGGTTAGAAAGCATCCTATGGAGTCAAAGGCTAATGTGAAACATGCACCAAAAGCAAATAAACGAAAATTTACTAGAGAAAGTTCCTCACAAGGCTCTAAGGGAGGGGAAACCAAGAAATTCTTTAATGGCAAATGCTACATCTGTGACAAAGGGCATTGGGCCAAAATTTGTCGTAGCAAACGCAAATGTAAAGGACGTTCAAGTAAGAAACTTGCTCAAGCCAATTTCACTGAAGTGGACCGAATCTCTAATGGTGTTGATGGCATAAACCTTTCAGTCGTTGTATCTGAGATCAACCTTGTCAGAAATGTCAAAGAATGGTGGGTGGACATTGGTGCTACTCATCACATCTATGCCGACAAAAAGATGTTCTCCTCCTTTTCTGTGGTGGACAATGAAGAACAACTGTTCATGGGCAACTCTTCAACTTCTAAAGTCAAAGGACAATGAAAGATTATTCTGAAGATGACATCTGGAAAGGAACTCACCCTTAAAAATATGTTGTATGTACCGGACATTCGCAAGAATCTTATTTCCGAATCTTTGTTGAGCAAGAATGGGTTTAGGCTAATTTTTTAGAGTGGCAAATTTATACTTACCAAAATGGGATGTATGTAGGAAAATGTTACATGAATGATGGCCTTTCCAAAATGAATGTAATGACTATTGTATCTTTTATGATTAATAAAAATACATCTTCTTTTTACTTGCTTGAGTCTTCACATTTATGGTATGGTACACTAGGACATGTTAATTATGGATATTTGCATAGATTAATTAATATGGAATGTTTACCTAAATTTGAAATTGATCCAAATCATAAATGTGAAATTTGTGTTGAGGCAAAATTAACTAAAACTCCTTTTTATTCAATTGAAAGAAATACTGAACCATTTTTCATAGTGACATTTGTGATTTTAAATCAATTCAAACTAGCGGTGGGAAAAAATATTTTATCACTTTCATAGATGACTACACTAGATATAGTTATGTTTATTTAATTCGAACAAAGAATGAAATTTTGGAAACTTTCATTCAATATAAGAATGAAGTTAAAAATTAACTTGACAAAAAAGTTAAAATTCTAAGAAGTGATAGAGGTGGTGAATATGAATCACCTTTTGGTGATTTTTGTAAAGAACATGGAATAATTCATCAAACTATCGCTCCTTACTCACCTCAGCAAAATAGAATTGCTGAAAAGAAAAATAGGACTTTAAAAAAAATGATGAATGCCATGTTAATAAGTTATGGATTACCTCAGAACTTGTGAGGGGGAGGAGGGGAGCAATACTTTCTACCAATTAATAAAGTACTCCAAAAGAAAGTGAATCAAATACCTTATGAAATATGGTGTGGGAGAGTACCATCCTACACATACTTAAAGTGTGGGGGTGTTAGGCTAAAGTGGCTATTCCTAGTCCTAAAAAGACTAAGATAGGTCCGAAAATCGTTGATTGCATATTCATCGGTTATGCTAAGAATAGTAGTGCATATCGGTTTTTGATTCATAAGTCAGAACACTCAGAAATGCATGAAAATTTTATTATTGAATCTAGGAACGTATCATTCTTTGAACATGTGTTTCCTAAGAAAACTGGACAAGAGACTAGTACTAACAAAAGACCTTACGATGCTATTACTAGTCATGATAAAGAAAAGGATCAAGTACAAGAGCAAGAGATAGATCAAAATAAAAAAGATGAACCTAGGTGTAGTAAACATGCTAGAACCTTAAAATCTTTTGGTCCAGATTTTCTAACATTTTTGTTAGAAATGAGCCTTTGACTTTTAAAGAAGCTATGTCTAGTCCAAAGGCTCCTTTATGGAAAGAGGTTGTAAATAACGAAGTTGAATCTAGCTTGCAAAATCACACATGGGAATTGGTGGATTTGCCACTAGGTTGTAAACCTCTTGGATACAAGTGGATTTTCAAGAGGAAAATGAAAACAGATAGATCAATTGACAAATACAAAGCAAGATTTGTGGTCAAAGGATATAGACAAAAAGAAAGTCTTAATTACTTTGACACATACTCACCAATTATTAGAATAATATCCATTAGAATGCTAATTGTCATTGCATCTTTATACAATCTAGAAATTCATCAAATAGATGTGAAAACAACTTTATTAAATGGTGAGTTAAATGGAGAAATCTACATGGAACAACCAGAAGGATTTTTTGTTCTAGGGAAAGAAAAGAAAGTGTGTAAATTTGTTAAATCATTATATGATTTGAAATGTGTGTCAAAGCAATGACATGAGAAATTTGACAAGGCAATGATGTCAAATGGATTTAAAATTATTGAATGTGACAAATGTGTTTATGTTAAAAACACAAACAAAGGTTATGCTATAATATGTCTTTATGTTGATGATATGCTTATCATAGGTAGTAATAACGACATGATTAAGACTACCAAGAAAATGTTGAATGAACATTTGGATATAAAGAACATAAGGATTACTGATGTAATTCTTGGTATGAAAATTATCAAAACAGCAGAAATATATGCTTTGTCACAGTCACATTACATTGTGAAAATACTTGACAAATTTAGCAAAGATGATAATCATCTTGCTAGAACACTTGTGGATGTTAATTTATTTCTTCTAAAAATGTACAGGAAAGTATTTATCAGTTAGAGTATGCCCAAATTATTGGAAGCTTAATGTACTTGATGAACTGCACTCGCCCAGATATAGCTTATGTAGTAAGTAAATTAAGTAGATATACGAGTAATCTAGGAGTAGAACACTGGAAAGCTATTATAAGGGTTCTAAGATATCACAGATTTACTCGTAACATTGGGCTAAACTATACTAGATATCCAGTGGTACTTGAAGGATACTGTGATGCAAACTGGATATTGAATATTAGAGACTCAAAATCCACCAGTGGGTATGTCTTTACTCTTAGTGGTGCAGCTGTATCTTGGAAATCTTCCAAACAAACTTACATTGCTAGGTCTACTATGGAATTAGAGTTTATAGGGTTAGATAAAGCTAGTAAAGAAGTAGCTTGGCTTCGTCACTTCCTTTAAGATATTTCAATGTGGCCGAAACCTGTGCTTGTTATATGCATACATTGTGAAAGTCATATGTATAACATCAACACATTTGTCGTCGACATAACACCGTGAAACAACTACTCTCTAATGGAATTATTTCCACTGAATATGTGAATTTTAAAGACAACATAGCAGATCCACTAACCAAAATGTTAGCAAAAGAGTTAGTTAAGAATTCATCGTAAGGAATAAGACTTAAGCCTATTTAATAAGAGTTACCACAACGGCAATTCAACATAGTTGACTGGAGATCCCAATATCTAAGTTCAAAGGGACAACTGAGTTGTGTATAACTCATAAGGATTACTAGGGAGTCGAACTCCTACCCAGTTCTATAATGAAATAGTGATATTTGCAGCATGTTAGAATAAGCAATGTTTTTAATGATTCTTATATCTAGGAATACCTAGTGGAGTATGGCATGATACTTTTCATAAGAATCACCTATATAAGTGTGAATTGGGTTGGTTCTATGAGTTTTGTAAAAGCCTACAATTCTCTAGAGCACCCATGAAGTACCAGGTTATTCAGGGCCAAAATGAACACAATCGTGAGAACTAAACCATGTCTAGAAATATGCTGTGTAAGTTCTATTGCCTTGGTTTACACAAATGGTTGAATAGTTCAAGACATCATGTTCACTAATTAGCTAGTAAATCTGATAGTGTCTCACAGTGGAAGGTTCAAAGCCAAAAACTACCTGTAGACGTCTCCGAACGCCCCGGGAGGGTTACTCCCGTTCTGTTCGTTTTTGCGGGTCTACTACAGTTCGGACTCAAATTGTCACGGTTCTTAATCTTGAACCAAAGAGTCCAAATCCGGCAAATCGTTTTGAGAAACAGATTTTTGAAAAGAAGTGCCAAACATGGACTGCTTTGCCAGATACAGAGTCGCCACCTAAATATTTTTTAATGGGGAAATTTAGGAAACCCTGACTCGGTGCCAAAGGCCACGTGTCCGTCATTACCAAAGTTGCCTTGGCTCGGGAGCTTGGGTACGATCGGGGAAGGTCAGCTATGAGCACCCCCTTTCGCCCAGTCCGAAGACCGGCCTCTACTAACCGTGATATCCGATTTTGAAAACGTTATGTGTTCTTATTCCGGTTATTAGCCTAGAATTACTATGTTATGCGCACAGCAAACAAGTATAGACTAGATCGCCTAATTTGGAAACAAGCATTGCATATCCGTTTGTTTTGAAAAGTGCTTTGGAATACTCGCAAGTAGGCTAAAACACGGATTTCAACGAGTTTTTCCAACTCAAGCAATCCAACCTCCACCCACAGGCATTCAAACAGTTTATCTCATATAAGCATTTAGCCACATGGTAAGCCTACTGTCATGTTAACATTCAAACGCATGCGAGATGCTAAAGCGTAAAAACTTACATTGTACTCCGTGCCAAAACAATAAACTAGTTAGCAAAAATGCATGTCCTAGTTCATGTTAGAGTGACTAATGCATCGCATACAGAAATGCAGTTTAGGATAGGCTCGGCTAACCCTAAAATGGCATGTGAGATGCTACAACTCGATACACGTATTCAATTTGGAAATTGAAAATACAATGCGGTTTGTATGATGTACCGAGCCCGGTGCATGTAAAACAAATGTATGGATGCACGCATGCATTGCATAAGGTATGCTAAAATAAACGTGCCCTAATCTACCATCGTAAGTGGGTAAATAAAAGGGAAGAAAGAAGTGGGGGTTGGAAGACATACACACCACTCACACACGCTTATTACAGATTCGCCCCCGCTCGGAGGGACCAAATGAATAATACAGATATTAAATTAACTAAACAAGCTAATTAAATATTACAAATTAACTAAACAAATTAATTAATCTAATTAAAACAGTAAAGCCCTCGGGAAGCGGGTCAGATGCAGCGCGTGCTCGGGATTTGCTCGGAATCGCACTGCCATGCATAGTTTGCCTCTGTTTTCCCTGCTTTGCTCCTCTGAAAACTGCCAAAGTCTTAGGAATGCCTCTCTGGAAACTGGAGAATACCACCGGCTGAATAGAATTACCACCGGCAATGAACTGTGGTCACCGGCACAAAATTCATCCATCGGCTGTTGATTTACTGCCGGCCGGCACAATATGTTGCCGGTCGGCAAAGAATGCCTGCAGAACCTGCAACTCACAGCAGCAGAGGACAGAATCTTGCATGGCAATGCTATTCAAGCTATGTATGCACCAATCATGTCCCCTATCATGTTTGTGACTCAAGGGAGGATGTGCCTCGATTCTCGGGCCACCAATCACGCATTTCTATGCATGATGGCCTAAAGAATCAAGTGTGCACTTCAATTTCAAATGAAATGCAAACCAAACAAATAAAGGGGCCCAATTCCCATCACCAAATCAAGGGACAAGGCATGCATGTCTATGTGTGCAATCCTAAGCATGTCAACTAGATATGCAACATGGGATGCAAACAAGAATGCTAGTATGCAAACACACATACAAAGCAAGCATGTAAACCAAGCAAAGGGGTGGACTTAAACATGACTTAGGCAACTCCAATTAGGCCCAAAATCAGTAGCCAAAGTGCCCAAAAATGAAGGCTAAGCACACACACACGCATGCACATGTTAAGGCACAAACCTAAGCATTAAACAAGCAACTCTCAAACACACTTGAAAGAGGCTAAACATGGACAATTGGCATGAATGAAAAGCTTTAAAATCATGTCAAAATGTGGTGCCAAACCAACCCAAATGAGACAAGCATAAGCATGCAAGCATGGTCCAAGTACTTGAGGCAAGTCATGAAGCCTTGAAGCACATTTAGCATAATCAAACATGGCATGCATTAAACAACTAAAAACAGATTTTTATCATGTTAAAACAAGGCCAAAGGACCACTTAGATGGCATCTAAGTGGCTCAAATTCAAAGGCATGCACAATGGTCAAAACATAGGGCATACAACACATGCTCTCAGAGCAACAAAGAGGCAACTAAGGCAAGCATATGAGCATGCCAAAGGGACTGAAATTACATGTTGGATGATTCCAAACCACCAAAATGATGCAATCAACACATGCTACACATTCACATACTTGAGGCATACAAGCACGACAAGCCACAAATGCAAAGGAGCTATACTAAGCATGCCAAAATCGATCCAAACAACTATGGACAGACCTAAAGCATGGCAAAATAAGCACAAAACATTCACAAGGCTAAGCCTAAAACATGCTCGAACAAAGGCTAATAACCTAAGGCATATTAAGGTAATTACAAGGCATTACATGGTAGGTATGCTAAGCATGCATGGTGTACCAAAACCAACACACGACATGATTATATTATGGCATAATAAGCATGAAATGCAGCCTAGACATGATCAACACACACTCTAACATAGGCTCCCTCAAGAGGCCAAAAATGGTCCCTTTCAAGGACAACAAGGAGAGGGGGTGGCCCTCCCCTTTTGGAGACTTCAAGGCACCATCCCCACCACTAAAATCCCTCAAGATTTCAGTGGTGAAGAGGCCCAAATACCAAAGTCTCGAAACTTGCACAAAATAGCACAAAATGGGGCCTTTCAAGGCCTAAGGGTGGTCAAACACACCCAAACCACAAAACACTCTTAACAAACAATCAAGAGGGCCTAAAAACAGAACTTTTTCATGTTATACACTAAACACAAAAACAGCTCTAAGATAGGTAGAAATAGGATGCAAAAATGGGGTAAAAAGTGACTAGTTTCTTACCCTTGTTGACCTTCTTCACAAATGTTGATATTGTTGCTTCTTTGAGCTTAAATCCAACCAAAGATCTCAAGAACAAGCTCTGGTCCTTGAAGAAACCAAGAAAAAGTAAAAGACTAGGTGTTTGTGTGCAATAGTAAGACACAAAGCACCTAGAACACACACAAGGGAGATATAGAGATAGGATATGAATGGAACTCAAACCCTAAAACCAGAGCTTGCTCTGAGTTGTTTTCTCACTAAAAAGCCAACCCTAAAGCCAAGGGGGAAGGGCTCCTCTTATAGAGGAGCCAAACTTGTAATGCTTACAAGTTAAGCAACCAAGAGGGGCATCCCTCCATACACGTGTATAGAGGGGGAGCCAATGCCAGACAGCTGTAATAAAATATCTGAAAAAGCAGCTGAACAGTAGTCGACTGGCCAAAAATGTCATTTTGACAAAAATGACTGCCGACCGGCAACAAAGAGTGCTGACCGGCAATATATATTGCCGGTGGCAAAAAAAACCAGCCGGTGGCCTCTAGCTAGTGCCGGTGGTGTGTGGGGATGCCTCACAAGGCATTCCCTGCCCCTCCAAGGCAAAACACAAGTGTTTGGTGTTTGGTGCAAAGCCAGACACAAAACAGTCGAGTTCGGAGATCCTGAGGCAAGGCGCGTGGCCGAGAACTCCGGGAACTCCAAACGAACACAAACATAGATAATCACCGAGTGTTCAAGCGGTGACATCCAAGTCTTGAGGACGGTCAAAAATGGGGTGTCTATACTACCTATCCTTTGTAGAATATCTCTGATTTCTGTACTCTCTTTAGAAATATCATGTTGTTGCATTTTCTCTCCGTCAATTCCATTCATGTGGGGGATTTGTTGGAAATTTTGGTTTTATAGGCTTATTTTGGGTTATCTTTAAGCCCAAATTTAAGTGGGGTCCACACGTCTGTAGACACCCCATTGTTGATCGCCCTTAAGACTTAGGTGCCACTGATTGATCACTCAATGATGAAAGTTGTGCCATGCAAATGTTCAATTTCTTTAGCAAGAAAAGCTTCTGAATCCCAACCTTACACCCCATTTTAGACCAAAACTATTTTAGACCTTAAAACCCTCTCTTTCAAAATATTTTTGAAAATGTTTCTACGATATTCCGAGGCTCGCATTTCGTTTAAAATTGCACTTTTCGGTAAATCGAGTAAGGACAAAGTAGAAATAAATGAAAGGGAGATGAACTCTTTGAAAAATCTTTTAAACATCTCATTTAGAGGTTTGGAGTTGAAGAAAATTGGAGGAGATGGAAGAAAACTAGTTGGGAAAGTGGTTGAGCATGGAACCATTAAGAGAGAACTGAGCATTCTTCACTAAAATAGGCATATCTCTTTGCACACTTAGACTTTAATTGTGAGCCACCGCCATTGGAAAGTGGACTTCTAGGGCTTCAATTTAGACTCTAGAATGACCTAAAACCGAGTCCGGATAAAGGAGATATGCCCATTTGAAGTTAGGCCTGGAGGCAGATTTTGTTGTGGCCGGCAGCCACCATTTATGGATGGCTGGCCACCACTTCTGGCTGGCCGGCTACTGGTGTAAAGCCCAGATATTTTTTCCAGTTGTCCTCCAAATTCTTCAGTTGTCCCTATATAGATATTTTTGACTGAGGCACTATTTTTTCTATATATAGAGGACCTCTCTTCTTGCTTTCAAGGTTAGAAAACATTTAGGAGTGAGAAAAATTTTGGAAAATTCCTCTCTCTCTCCCTTTCTACTTGCATAGCCTTTGCCCAAAAACTCTAAACCAAACCTAGAGAGCTTCTTGTTGAGGTGATTTGAGAATTTGAGCTTGAATTTGAGCTATTGAAACACTTTAGAGTGTGAAATTAGTAGTTTATAACTCAAATAAGCATGCATCTTCAAGAGGTATACCTTCTCTTGCTTTTGTACCATCTCTACACCAATTCTTTTCTATCTTTTCTTGCTGATTTTGAAGTGTTTTTCAACTATTTTTATGGGCTGAAGCTTGTGGTTTAAGGCCATTAAAGGTTGAGGGGTGGTCCATCCTTCTTTACACCTTGCTTTAAAGGCCTTTACCCTTGTGTTTCCCACCTTTGCATTATCTTTTTTTGAGCTTTTAGACACAGTTTTTTAGAATTATTTCAGTGGCTAAAATCATGTTTTGAAGTCCAAATTTAGAGGGGTTAGCCTCCCCTTCTTGTGTCTTGCTTACTAGTCTAGGTTGTGCCATGTTTTAGCTTATTTTTCTAACTATTTTTAGCTCAATTCTAGCATGTTTTAGGATTGTTTTAGACTTGTTTTAGGACTATTCTTAGCTGTTAGTTGCATTTGAGCTTTGTTTTGCATGCTTGTAGTGTAATTGTCCTCATGAGTTTGGTGTTTTAGGTCTTAGACACCATCTTATTTGAGTTGATTGCATTTATTTATGGCTTTCCATACTTGTGATCACTCTTAATCCCCTCTGCAACCTCACTCTTTTCTTGGCTTTTGTTTTGCTTTGAAAGTGGTTCAAACAACTTGTTTGTTTAAAGCATGAGATTGAGATGTCATGCTTAATGATTTAATCCCTTAGAGGGTTCATTACCAACGGTATGATGTCTCTTTCATGCTTAAGATAATACTTGGTTTGAGCCCTTTTTCCATTAGAGGACTTAAACTCACCATTGGACTCAATGAATTAAAGAATGGATGGTAATTAAAATGGGACTAAAATAGTGCAAGATAAGAATTTGATTTTGTGTTCAATCAGACGTTAATTGAACACATGGAAGCTTAAGGCATTTCATACTCATTAGTGATGAAATGGCTCAAGTATCCCAGGTCACCACTTCCCTTGATCAATTTATGAAAGGAAGGAGGTTAGAGTCTCATTTTGTTGCATTTATTGAACTTGCACATTTTTGTTCATAAGCCATCATGCAATGAAATTGCTTGATTGATGGTTTGTGGACCAAGTTTTGTCTCTCTTTTGATTTGTTCATGATAAAGAGGGGTGAATTGTGCAAACAAACCCTTGAGAATATCTTGTGCATGCTCTATTTGTTTTCTGTCGCAGCAAGATAAACCCTGCAGCAGTGGTCGGCAGGCTACTTTCTATGGCTGGTAAGCCACCTTTGATGGCCGGCCGGCCAACCACTAATGCAAAATTCAGCAGTGTGTTTTTTGAGCAGAGCAGAGTTATTCTAGAAGTGTACAAAGATGTTAGTGTTTTACTGTGCAACAGAGACCTTCTAGAAGCAAAACAATGGCTTTTCGGGTAGAAACCGAGCAGGTGCATGAGCATTCCTCGCGTATCGAGCATGTTTAAGTTTAAATATTTAGCTTAGATATTTATTGTAATTAATTAGTTATAACTAATTAATTTTGTAAAGTGTTGTAATTAATTAGTTAGTTAACTAGTTGGTCGATTTTTCCTTATAATTATTTTAGTTAACTAGAATAGTTAGTTAATTCATTTGTTGTAATAATTAGCTTAGCTTTAATTAGTTAGTTAGCTAGTTAGTTCATTCGGACTCTCCTTCGTGAGAGCGCAATGTTGTAATAACATGTATGTCTTCCAACACAACGTCTTTCTCCCTTTTATTTACTAGCTTATGATGGTTAGTTTAGGGACATCATGTTTTGTTTGGCATACTTCATGTTTGCATCCATTTGTATTGCATGCACCGAGGCTCGGTTCATCACACTAATTGCATTGTTAGTTTAATACTTCTTTGAATACGTGCTTAGACCGCATGCTATTCACTTGATTCATATGTCATATTAGTAGCCGAGCCTATTAGTTGCATTTTTGCATGCGTTGCATTAGTCATATTGCATAGTTAGGAATCATGCATTTTTTCTAACTCTTTCATTTATTTTGGCTTGGAGTACTAGGTGAGCCTTTACTCGCTTTAGCATATTGCATTGAATGTTGATTGTTGCCATATCAAATCATGCTTATCATGAGGCTAAGTGCTTAAGTGCTATAATTGCTTAAATACCTGTGGATGAAGGCTAATTTGTTTGAATTGGAATAATTTGAGTAAATGTTTATATGCGATCACTTTTTCAAGTGGTACATTTCGAAACAATTTTGCAAACAAACATGAACCGATTGTTCCAATTCTTGCAACTTAGTCTATACTTGTGTGTGCGAGCATCACATAGTAATGCTAGCCTAATAAACCGGAACAAGAGCATATAATGTACATAAGATTCATATCATGATTAGTAGAGACCGATCTTTGATCGGGCGAGCGGGGGTACTTAATTCATGACCTTCCCCTCTCGTACCTAAGTTCCCGAGCCGAGATAATCTTGGTGATGACGGACACGTAGCCTTTGGCACGAGTCATGGGTTTCCTAAATTTCTCCAAAACAAAATATTTAGGTGGCGACTATGTGTCCGGCAAAATAGTCCATTTTTGGCAATTTGATTCAAAATCGATTTTTCAAAAAATTTGCCGGATTGAGACTCTTTGGTGTTTATCTATTTCACATTGCACTTATGAGATCAAATTCAAAACCACGGGAGTCTGATACTGTAGGGCTTATTCACCTTTCGAAAGGAGGCGTGAAAAAAGCGAGCTACAACGTCTTTTGAGGTGGGTCCAAGTGGTGACGTGTTCCTTATTGCGTGGCAAGTCACACGGTGAAGACGGATCGTCAAAACCGTTTATGAGTGTGTGGGAAGTTGACATCGTTTTCGGTTTCGTAAAATGGGAAGTTGAAGAGTTAAATGTTGGTTACCTTTTGGGTGTCCCATATAGAAACAATAAGAGAACTTATATGAGTATATAAGCTTTAGGTTGACATACTTGTGATGGGGGGCACCCCAAGTTTTGTAAAGAGGGAAGTTATGGACAAAGTGGGTTTGACCCAAATCTGCCACACACGCATGTTCACGCCGCTGTCGCCGTCTGGTCGAGCTGGGCTGGGTCGGGCTGGATGTGGGTTGTGGGTCGAGTCGGGTCCTAGCTTTAATTTTTTGGACAAAATCCATTCGAATTTTTTCAAATTCTTGCGAAAAAATTTGAAATCCTAACGGATTAATTCGAATTTTTGCTTCCTAGAACAATGCCTCTCCGGTCGCCTCTCTTCATTTTCCGGCGGTTTCAGGTTTCACACATGTTCGAAGGGTTTTCTGCCCTTCCGAACAGACACCTCTTGGCCTATAAATACAGGATCCTCTAGCAGATTCAATTCATTCAATTTTTCCTTTCCCATTTTCTTTCTGTGCTACATTTATTCTTCATACTAGCTCTTAGAGTTTTAAGAGAGTTTCAGAACTCAGGTTCTGGTTTGTCAAAATTGATTGTTTGTAGTGCTATTACAATATGTGTGAGTGATCATTGTATCCTCCGAGATAGACATCGATAATCCGTGAGCACCTGTGCAGCGGCGAATCTGTCTTAAAGATAGAGTGTCACACACTTGACTTGGTCGTGATTTTGCTGTTCTAACTTCCCAGTGATTTTGTTGTTCTAACTTTCCAGTACAAGTAAGTAATTTATTTACTTTGTTTTAGTTTTTTATTTTTTACACAAAAGATTGTTCCAACATTTCCTTTTGTGCCTCAGCTTAAGTTGTTTGTTATATGAATTTCGTATTTATTATAATTTTTAAATAGTTTATTTGGGAGGTTTAGGAACACAAATATGAGACAAAATGGTGAGACCCACATATATAATACCCCATCTCATCATGTGGGACTCACATTTATCTCACATCTACATTCGTAGAATTATTGTTATTCTAATGATTTTTTGTGATATTCACCAATAGATTTTCATGCCTTCCACTGATAAATCAATAGCAATATTAATGTTCGTAAATAAATTAATATTACCCATCAGTCTATTCTAATGTCATGATATTACCTAGTAACCAATGCACAACTAATGCACAACTAACAAGTTATTTTAGTGACTTTTGTATTTTTTATAAAAAGATATGTAAAAAAAAAAAAAAGTGATGTAACAATTTATATTGATTTTTTAGCTAAAATTGAAAGTTGTCAAACGAGAAATAATAGAAAAAATTACTCTGAATGGGGTTGTTTGGGGTGTCCTAAATAAGTGCACTTTTTGTCTTTTTAGACTAAAAAGTTGAGGTTAAAAATATGAATGTTTGGGTTAATTTTTTGACTTTTTATGAAAAAATGTGTAATAAAAAATTATAAAAATTATTTTGTAGGGAAAAATTAGAATTGAGAGTTGTGCAACCGTAATTGTTGACTTTTGGTGAATAATGATAATTTTTTAACTTTTTGAGTAACTTTTTGACTTTTTGACTTTTTTTAGACTTCCCAAACTTGGCCTAAAGAAAAAAAAATTGTCATATGATGGCAAACAGTTGGCTGTCCAACATTTGGATTAAGATCAACAAAATCCATACTTTGTAGGAGAAATTAGCATTCAGTGATAATTTCAAAGTTTTATTTTAAATTTATGAAAAAAAATTTAATAATTTAATTATTAATATTTGTAAATTTTACTATTGATTTGTAATTATCTCTTAAAGTTACACTTAATTATTATTGAGGTAATTTCATTTCAGTGTATGTTTAAAAAAATTATTCACAAATTAATAATAAACTTTATACATAATAAAAAGTAAAAGTACAAATTTTACCATGTATATGTAATTAATTTTGACAAGAACCGCTGACATGTTATTTCCCTATTATTATTTCCTCGAATGTGACGAAGGTCAAAACAATTGGCCTTGTATTGTATATGTGTGATCATGCGTAGCCTTAGGTCTCATTTCAGAATAGGTTATTTTATTATTTTTAAAATTTTCTAATTAAACTATGAGATAAAAAAATAATATATTTGAAATGATTTTTTAATTTTTTATTAAAAAAGTGCAAAAAATTAGACAAAATATGAAACTTTTTAAGTTTTTTTAGTGTTATTTTTAAGTTAAAATACATGATTGCCAAACGAGGCCTTAAACTATATATCTTTGTTTAGTTTAGTTTATAAAATTTATTATTAAATTTTTTATTTTTAGTGATTTTTTGTTATCTTAGTCTTTTTTTTTTTTAAAGATTCATAACAGGTAAAAAAAAAGGAGAAATTACCTATCAGTGGTAATTTAAAAAAACTATTACATATTTATGAAAAGGATTGTGATTTTAATTATATGAATATTTATAAATTTTATTACTTATTTGTAATTATATTTTTAATTTTACACTGACATAAAATTTCCCCAAAAAATTATGTAAAAATGTTTAAAAAAAAAATTTAATAAAGATAAAAAAAGGTTCATTTGAAAGTCATTTCTAGATTTGTCTCGAGTATATACTTCAAGTGAATGACGCATCAGAGTGACTTCTTTCAAACGAATTGCGTAGTCAAGTGAGGACGACTTTAACTGATTATTGAAGATTACTAATCATCATAATTCTTCATTTCATAAGCCATAATAATATCATATTCAAATGAATGAAGAACTAAAAAATTTATTGAATCAGAAGAGCTAAAATTATTGTACTCATAAAAAAGAAAAAGAAAGAAGACATAAATGATTGAAATACAAATCTAAATTGCAAAAATGTTAGAGATGAGGAGAGACTTAAAAGAACTAGGCATTGAGAGGACGCCATTCATCGTCCGGATATGAATCGCGAACAACTATTGCATAGATGGCGTAGACTATCCCAGGTATATAACCTAAGAGTGTCAGTACCACGCAAAGCAGGAACTCACACTGCAAAAAAAAAAAAAAAAAGAAGTCAATACAAATTATACCTAAATTATTTCATTCTGGATCAGTTTACCCTCACCATTAGTTGCTGTTTATAATTAAGCGAAAGTTACTGACATGATATTGAAATTTTGTTTGAAAATTTATTTTACTCCAAAAATTATCTTTACATTTTATTCAGGGATCTAATTGATATTTTGGAAATAATTTGGGGATAAAATAAAATTTCAAATGAAATTGGTGCCACATCAACAACTTCTATTTGATTACAACAATTGATGGTGGAGTAAATTTGACGAAAAATTAAATAGTTGAAGTATAGCATTGATATTATTAAAAAAATACAAGTTAAATAATTTTTTGAATGATAGTTTGGAAAGTTAAATGATATTTTCTCTTTTGTATCTTCAGGAAGCCATAATTCATCCCCAAAAAAATAAAAAGCACAAAAAAATCAATGTATATCTCAGATTCATTTTGGGCATGATTCACACCATACTTATCATTTAGCTTGTAGTTCTTGTTTTCATTTTTTTTCTTTTTTGTGAATATATTTTAATTTTGAGTCAACATTTTTTTAACTTTTTAAGGCCGTCTAAAGTAAACAATCTTAAAAATTAAAAACAATTTAGAAACTTTTTTTACAAAGTCACCAAAGAATAAAAGAAAAATGTTTTTCAAGCTTCTTTTTTTTTTAATTACAATAAATTGGATTTTCGTCATTAATGAACTTAATTAAAAAAAATCCAAAATATGTAGATCATCTATACTGGTATAAAATAAAATTTTTAAAAAATCACTAAATACGAAATAAAGCAGAAAAGAAAAAAAAAACTCTCCAAGGGAATTAGAATGAATGGAGGCTACATCTCTCTCTTTTTTTATTTATTTTTTTCGGGTGAGTAAATGGAATACAAAAATAATAATAATAATAATAATAATAATAATAATAATACAGAAAATTTAGTGTTATGTGGTCCTATCACTTCAAAATAACAAACTCACTAAGTTGATTTTTAATTGTCATATCATTTTGGTAACAAATTTTGTTAAAATTCTATGTAGGAATATTATTTTCCTTTTTTTTATACATTTTTATAAATAAAAAAAAAAAATTATAAGCATATAACATTACTGTATAGAAAGAGAGACAAAAGAGAAGGTCATACACTACAGCAACCATGTCTGAAGAAGACTCCCAACGGAGGAAGCAAGATTGCAAGTAGGATTTCCAAGAACATCCCACAACTACTTGCCATTTTCAACTGCACCACCTAATACAAAAAAGGAGACAGAGAAAGAGAGATCTGAATGATCACTTTGATAGAGAAAAGTTCAAGTGTAGAGTGTTATGGTTGAGGAAACAAATAAGATATATCTGATCTGTATGCTATATATGTGTTAGTATTTGACCAAGTAAAAGGTTTATTAGATAAAAAGCTCATGTGAGATAGTAGATCCATGGATTTAGTTGGTCTTCAATATATACAGTTAGAGTAATATTACATAAACAGAAAATATACATATAAAAGTTTATACAAAATGATATAATTGTTTTGTAGTTCTATCACTTCAAAGAAAAAAAAGAGGTTAAATTACCCCCAACTTCTCTTTGACATAAGTGTACTTTATTTAATCCCAAAATCCTTTTAATAGACCTAAAGGTCCTGTGGCCTTCCTTCTTTTCTTTTCTTTTCTTTTTTTTCTTTCAGTGATATTCAGCGACCAGCGGCCATACCTTCCTTCTTTTCTTTCTCTTTCTAATAAACAGTCATCGGCTACCACCATCGATTGGGGTTTCACCGGCAACCACTGACCAACAACTCCTTGCTTTGATTTACTCAGATCTCCTCAAATCTTAGTCTGGTTAAAGAGATGAGTAGACGAGTTTCCAACGAAAGAGATGAGTAGATCTACATCAGATCCGGTCAGATCTAAACCAAAAATAGTTACCGGAATACAATCCTCTTTCTCTGTTTGTCTCTCTCCTTTGATCTCTTAGTTTTTTTTCTTTTTCTCTACTACACATTTCTTTTTTTTCCTGTTTTAGTGAAGAAAATTTTCAAATTCTGAACAATTTTTTTATTTTAATTTTAGTTACAGGTAGTGAAAATTGAGTAAAATTTTACAATTTCAGTTTTTTTGGTACTGAAATGAATCATGTTGAAAAACTGCAAAATTTGTGTAGTTTCATAATATGCTTTAAAACTATAAAATTTTATAGTTTCACAACATGCTTTTATTGCAAAATTTTATAGTTTCATAACATGTTTTTCAATTTGATTAATAAGGAGAAATACTTAATAGAATCATACTTTGAAACTATAACAATTTTACAGTTTCAAAGCATACTTTTCAATTTATTCAATATAGAAGATTATTTGCTTAAATTCTACAAAAATTGAAAAATGACTTACTTTTTTTTTCTTTTTTTTCTCATTGTTACTGTTTATTGTTGTTACATTTTTTTCTTTCAGTTTATCAATATTTAGCACATTTTGTTATTTTTCACTCTAATTTCTTCATTTATTCTTTTTTTCCTAGCAGTATTTTGGACATTCTAGTGAGTCTCTGGCGATATTCTTGACGTCCAACGACATTCTGGACATTCCGACGACTTCCAGTGACGTTCAGAACACTCCAACGAATTTTCGGCGATACTCCGATGACTTTCTGATGATGTTGAATATTTCGATGAGTCTCTAGTGACTGTTTGATGGAATTCCAATAATAATAGGATGTAGCAACGTCTTTAATTTTTTTAAAATAAAAAAATAAGATTTTTTTTTTTTGTAACAATTAAAAATATATGTAAAACTAATTGATACAAGTGTTTTGTTTTGATATTAGACAGATTTTGAATGTTGTATATGAGACCTACTGGTAAGTGCCACCAAACCAAAAAAAAAAAAAAAAACGAACTTTAGGCCATAAGTCCATTTCTGAATCTTTGTGTAAAGACCAAAAAAAAAAATCAGAATTTAAACGATGGGCATTTATTTTCCAAAATTGACGGATTAGCAGAATTTTGGTGAAGTTTTGGGTTTTAAGACCTATGACATATTAATTTGGATTTATATATGTAAGTTTTACTTAACTGTTTGGTCTTTTTTAATTATATAAATAGTGGGGACCATCTTGAGTCCATCTAAAATATTTGTAGTACAGTCTCAATCGAAAATTTATTTTAGATTATTAAATTTCATTCATTTTAGATCCAATTGATTAAATTATGTGTCATCTGTAATTACTTGTTATTGTTATTATGAGAAGATTGTGAATATTTATGGTGTGTACTACTGTTGGCTTCATATTTTGTACAAGCCAGTTACAATTCAACACGTGGCAGAATAAGGGTAATATAGGAAGACTATTCAAGTCTTCGATCCTGATCGTACACGTGGCAGTTAGTATTGGTTCTCACGTGATCTGAGTAGCATTGGATCAATAAAGAGGTGCAAGGTGACGTGGCTTCAACGGTTACTCAGATTCAAATTCAAATATAGGAGGGAAGCCTAACTGCAAGTGATGGCGTAGTGGAACTACTTATAAGGCAGCATGATCAGCGATCATGGAGGAGCAGTTCGACAGTTTGAAGTGCAGTTCGATGGTCATCCTTGAGAAGTATAAATAGCGGGGAAGACCCCAGAAAAAAGCTCCAGACTCAGATCATACAAACCAGTCTTACTTTATATATTTTCTTTTCCAGTTTTACATTTCCTGTTCTTTAAATTCTTGCTCTTTACATTTCTGTACTTTAAATTCCTGCACTGCACTTCATTCATAGGAGTAGTTTCAAGTAGATTGTTGCTGTAAACCTCTACGAGGCTGAGTTTGGATCATTGTAAGTTTTCATTCTAATGAAATACTTCAATTGCTCTTCATTTAACTGTTATTTTGCTTAATTTCTCTTAAGTCAAGCTACCAGTAAAAGTCCTCTTCATTGAGGCTGAAAGAACTAAAACATAATCGTCTGATAATCGGTTGGCAATTAACATTTCTGTAAGGACTGATTGATCCTTGCTGGCACGCTCGCATTTACAAAAATATCATTCGAAAGCCAAAAAGCCAACATATATTTTTGGCACGCCCGGTGGGACAAATTAAAATGGCTAGACGAAGAAGACAAGGAGAAAATGAACGCTTGGAAGAAGGCGTAGAAGAAGAGGTAGAAATACCTAATCTAGAGGATAATGTGGTAACACATCCTGTGGAAACTCCCATATTATCAAAACCTATGGTCGAATAGACCAGTACTTCAGGACAAGAACCACATGTTCATAGTATTGGACGAAACCAAGGAATTGGACCATCCACTGTTCCATCTACTCATCCAATAAATCCATGGGATGGCCTAGTAGATGCCATGGGACAGCAATTAATGAACACAATGGAAAGGTGGGCAACATCCTTTTTGGATCGAATGAATAACCACCAACCAACAAACACAAGACACATCGAGGAAGTTTTAAATGTCCCTCAACAAAGATTGGCTAGAGATAAACAGCCTATGCAAGTTAATGGACATTCTAATGGTCAAACTAGTAATCAGAACTATGAAAGACCATCACCTCAGTCTTGGTATGAACCCATTTCGAGGCCTATAGCAGGTCAAAATGCCTCAGTACTCAACAATGAAGCCATACAAATTGGTGGATCTGGCCCAGTACAAGAAACTGGCATAAGAATGGTCACAAATCCCATGTTCGAAGCCATACCTGGTACAAGGGGGTTCACTAATCCCTTATTCGAATTTATACCCGGGGGGTTGGAAGGTTTGCCTGCAAATGGAAGGGACACAACACCTGTTCCAGCACCTTTCGCAGGTCCTTTCGCAGGACAGGCTCAAAGGGGTTACCCACACCCCCAACAGCAACCTGCACCACAGGGACAACCAGTCCCAAATGTACCACCTTATGGACCAAGAGGACCACAAGCACAAGTTTGTCCACCAAATCCTGTGTTTGTCCCTCCAGTAGTGGTTCAGCAGGCACAAAATATGGTCCCTAGGGACCAAATTGCTGATATTGTTAGGGAGATGTGTGGACCGATGGCTCGGGGGGTCCAGACTCCTGTATACAGAAAACCATACCCAGAATGGGTAGATAGGGTACATGAATACCCAAGGGGGTTCAGGATACCAGATTTTACCCTTTTCTATGGGAGTGGAAACCAATCAACAGTAGAGCATATTGCTAGGTTTGCTGCTCAATGCGGTGAATTTACTAATCATGACTATATGAAACTAAGATTATTCCCAAATTCTCTAACTGGGGGAGCATTTGTATGGTACATCAACCTTACACCTGGCTCCATTCAAACTTGGCAACAAATGGAAGAGGCATTTCATGCCCAATTCTTCCAATCGGAGCCAGAGGTTTCCATGGCAGACTTGGCAAGATTGAGTCAAAGGCCTGAAGAAAAGGCTACTCAGTTTATTGCTAGATTTAAAAGGGCTCGAAATAAATGTAGAGTCATCCTGCCAGAGCCAGAATTCGTAAGATTGGCTCAAAATGGCTTAGAGTTCAGGCTTCGAAAGAAGTTTGACTCAACTGAATTCAGAGATTTGGTGGAACTAACCTATAAGGTGTCTAGGTATGAAGCATTACTAGAGGAGGAACAAGATCGAAATAATGCATCGTACAAGACATATTATAGAGATCCTAATTATGAGATCGATGCAGCAGAGATTGTGGGCAAAGAACCTGTGATCTGTGAGGCATTAATTCATAAGGATACAACAATTGACCAGCAGTTTAAAAAGAAAGACCTTCACAGAAAGTACTCTTTCGATTTAACAAAGGCAGATGACATTTTTGATCATTTGCTTGCGGCCAACTTCCTTAAGTTACCTAAAGGAGTAAAACTGCCATCTCCAGATGAACTTAAGGGAAAAGTATATTGTAAATGGCATAACTCTTGGTCTCACTCGACTAAAAACTGCATTGTTTTTCGAGACAGGATCCAAGAACAAATTCGGAAAGGAAGTTTGAAATTCCCAGCCAAAGCAGAAAAGGCCATGGGGATCGACAGTAATCCATTTCCAGAAGTTGGAGAGGTGGCAGCCAATGTTATTATGTCAGACTTCCAGAACTTGTCCTTGACAGAATTAGAAGAAGTCAATGTGCAGATGCATGTTGCTAACCAGACAACCATCAAAAAGGACACCAGAAATCTACCAATTATTGGACAAGGTTTCTCACACCAGAGAGAACACTCTGATGAAGAATCACTGGATGATGATTCCTTAGAGGCAGCAGTAGTGCAAAGGATGTGTCCTAGGTGCAGACTAAGTTATAAATGGTTGAAGGGGCTTCCAATTGATGTGAAGCAATACTACAAGGATGTGCAGAGACGCCCTAAACCAACCAATGCTTATAACAAAAGGCCGTATCCAGCTAGTGTTAGGCAGCAGCCATTGGTAGTTGAACCAGCAGTCGATAGAATGCATGCTAAAGGCAAGAGGCCCTTGTATGAGTTCAGGCCACCTAACTATTACAGAATTGAGAGCAGTCATTCTGAAAGAAGACTGGAGAAGAGTTTGGGTTATGGGATCAAAGCCAGAGATTGGCCCCCAGACCAACCTCACGCAGGACAGAAAGTGGCCACCTTCATCGAAGGCCTGAATCAGCCTCGAAGCATGAGGTTAGGACCAAGCAAGTGCCCTCACAGCCAGTTTCGAAGATGGCTTCGAAGGTAGAAAGAAGCAGTTCAACATCTGAGTCAGTAAGTTCGTGGGTACCTGGAGTTCCAGATTGGTTTGTGATGCAGAACAAACCTAGGGAAGTGCCCACTCAGAGAGATGTTGGAAACCAAGGAAGGATGGTTAAACCTCCTTTGGTGGCTCCGAACAATTGGGTATTGCTTAAACACCCAAAGACGAAGGAACCAGATATGGTCCCAGTCATTTCGAGATCACAAAGGAGAAAGATTCAGCGCAGGTACACTCAGTACCAGAAAGATATGAAAGAAAATGGAGAGAGCTCTTCATTGGTCCAGACAGAAGGAAAGAAGACTCCAAAGTCAGACCATACTCCAAAGACAACTCTACAAAGCAAGGTGGGTTGCAGCAGGAACAGTTGGCCAAGGTTCATTCTGAACTAAAAGCCAGAGAGAAATCTAGCTTAGCAGGATTGGAGAAAGCTCTGATGGAGAGTGATAGCGAGACAGAAGAAGAAATTGGCATAAGCCAAAAGAAAGAAATGGTGGAGGAAGAAATGTTCGAAGCCTTCATGGCTGAGCAAACATTTTTGGTTGAAAAACCAGTTGAGAAAGATCCTTCGAAGGAATCAGTTAACAACGAAGTGCCAGAGTGCAGCATGGAGGATGCTTCTGAAGTAACTGAACAAGGTGGCCAAGAGGGGAAACAGGTACAGCCAGCCATCCAATTTGGCTCATTTCCTCCAGTATCAGTCAATATGGTACACATACTGCCTCATGAGTTCCAGGCTGGAGATGAGGACCAAGATGGTCAAGAAATTGATCCTATTCCTGTCTCTAGTGAAGACTCACAAGTGAGTATGGTACAAGATGATTCTGGAATGGCTACCCCAATGGAAACTGAATATGAGAGTGAAGAAGAGGTGAGCATTAACCTCTCATATCCTTTTGAGTATCCCTCGAATTCTATGACACAACATGTCAAGCCTTTGTACATCAAGGCTTTCTTCGATGGGATACAATTGAACCGAGTCCTGATAGATAATGGGGCAGCAGTGAATTTACTACCGAAATCTTCTTTGAAGAAACTAGGGAAAAAGAATCCTAGGTTAATCCCAACCAGCACAACCATCGCTGGCTTTGCTGGAGACAAACAGATGGCTCAGGGAATTCTACCCATCAACCTGAGTGTGGGAACCAGGGACTGCATGACAGCATTCTTCGTAATCGACAGTAATGCTAAATACAATGCTTTACTTGGGAGAGATTGGATTCACACTAACAAATGTGTGCCTTCCTCTTTGCATCAGAAAATTATGATGGCCTTAGGCAATGGAGAGACAGAGGAAATTGATGCAGATCCTCAACCTTTCATAGCCTGTGCAGACTTCGCAGAGGCCAAACTGTATATTGAGGGAGTGACACCACTCAGTATACTGAGGAAACCTGATGGCTCAGCCGAAGTGACGGCTGATGAGGAAGTGACACACCTGAAGCACTTAGTCCAGGAGAGTGCTGATGAGGAGGTTGTCGTTAAGGATGACAATGATGCCTGGTTGTAGGCAAAGAAATGAAACACAAGAAGCCAAGTCTTTGGCTCTAATTAAATTCTCAACATTGGATGTAAAATCAATAGTCCAGAAAGTACAGGAGCAAGAGAGAGAAGCCATGATAATTGGCTGCAAGCAGAAGCAGCAACAGGTCAAAGTTTTGACCCTTGATAAATACTGTGCATTGGACATTGAAACAAAAGTCCAGGAGATACAGGAAGAGGAAGCCTTGTGGACAGACTTTGTCTATGAGGAGGAGGGCAAAGATGTTGAATTAAAGAATCTGGGAGCAGAACAAAGCAGGGAGATTGCTTCGAAGATAGAAGAAATCAAAGAAGAAGTTTCAGTAAGTTCTCAGACACAAGACCCCTTAGAAGAAGTAAATTTAGGGGAAAATTCTATACAGCAGCCCACCTACATAAGTGCTTGTCTGAATGTTCTGGACAGGGACCAGTTGTTGGTTGTTCTAAAGAAATATAAAGATTGCTTTGCATGGTCTTATAATGAACTACCAGGATTGGATAGGTCATTAGTGGAACATAGGCTCCCTATGAAACTTAACTTCAAGCCATACAAGCAAAAACCAAGAAGAATGAGTCCAGAAGTAATTCAGAAAGTCAAGGAGGAGATTCTTAGACTACTCAAAGCAGGCTTTATTAGGACAGCCAGGTATGTGGAATGGCTATCTAATATTGTGCCTGTGGTTAAGAAGAACGGTAAAATGAGGGTATGCATTGATTTCAGAAACTTGAATTTAGCAACTCCAAAAGATGAGTACCCATGCCTATAGTGGATCTGTTGGTAGACAGTTCAGCAGGGCATCAAGTTTTATCAATGATGGATGGGCACTCTGGTTATAACCAGATCTGCATTGCAGAGGAGGATGTCCACAAGACAGCATTCAGATGTCCTGGAAATATTGGCACTTTCGAATGGGTTAAAATGCCATTTGGCCTGAAGAATGCTGGAGCTACATATCAGAGGGCTATGAACACTATCTTTCATGACCTCATTGGAGGGTATTTAGAGTGTTATATTGATGACATTGTAGTGAAATCCCAATCCATGGAGGAGCATCTGTTTCACTTAGAAGCAGCTTTTGAAAGAATGAGAGAAGTTCAAGTTAAAACTCAATCCCTCTTAAGTGTGCTTTTGGTGTATCATCTGGAAACTTCTTGGGTTATGTAGTGCACAAGAAAGGAATACAGATTGACCAGAATAAAGCCAAAGCCATCATTGAAGCCAGCCTCCATCAAGTAAGAAAGAATTACAAAGGTTCCTTGGACAGGTTAACTTTCTTCGAAGGTTCATTTCTAACACTGCAGGGAAAACTAAAGTATTTTCTTCCTTGTTAAGGCTGAAAGATGAAGAGGAATTTGTGTGGACAGCAGAGCATCAAATTGCTTTCGAAGGTATCAAAGCCTACTTGGCCAACCCTCCAGTGCTGATGCCACCAAAGGGTGATAAGCCCTTGAAGTTGTACATAGCTGCAGCAGAAGATTCATTGGGAGCTTTCTTGGCCCAAGATAATGAAGAAGGCAAGGAGCAAGCTGTTTATTACCTTAGTAGGTTTTTAAATTCTTGTGAATGTAAATATTCAGCTGTTGAAAAACTGTGTCTTGCTTTGTATTTTGCTGCAATGAAATTAAGATACTATCTTTTACCTACAACTGTCTTGGTAATTGCAACCACAGATTTGGTTAAGTACATGTTATCTAGACCTATGTTGAGGGGAAGAATTGGCAAGTGGATACTAGCCTTATCAGAATTTCATCTAGAATATGTCCCTCAAAGGGCAAGTTTTAGCCAATTTTCTGGCAGACCATCCATCTCAAACAGAGAGCCAAGAGATAATGGAACTTGGTATGGCTAGTATTGAGCCATGGCAGATGTGGTTCGATGGGTCGAAAGCCAATGGCTTAACTGGAATTGGTATTGTGATTAGGTCTCCACAAGGGGTAGAGACCACACATGGTTTCAGAGTGGATGAAGCTACCTGTTCTAATAACCAAGCTGAATATGAAGCCTTAATAGTGGGACTAGAAATTCTTATTGGATTACAAGTTCATGCAGTTGACATATTTGGAGATTCTCAATTGGTGGTTAACCAAGTGAAAGGGATTTTCAAGTGTCAAAGCATAAGCATTTTACCATACTATGTTGTTGCATTACATCTGCTTTCTCAATTTCAAATAGCAAATGTAACTCATGTTCCAAGATTCTTGAATAATAGAGCTAATGATGTGGCTCAGAAAGCTTCGAACTTCAAGAGAAGGGATAATGCCCAAAGGAACATAAGCCAAACAACATATCAGAAATTGATACCACCTTTGAATAAAAGGAATGTGGTCTTGGAAGTCAATCATAATGACTTACAAGAACAAGATTGGAGGCATCCAATAATGCAGTACTTGGCTGGTCCATCTTCGAAGGCCAGCAGGAAAATTAAATTGCAGTCTATGCAATATATGATATATGGTAATGCTCTCTACAAAAGGGGGGGAGATGGCTTATTGCTGGAATGTTTAGGCCCAAAGAAGCATTAACAGCTATGGCTGAGGTTCATGAAGGCATCTGTGGTGCTCATCAGCCTGGTGTGAAGATGAGATGGTTGCTTCGAAGGCATTCCTACTATTGGCCAACTATCCTTAAAGACTGCATAGAGTATGCAAAGGGTTGCCAGGCATGCCAAAAGCATGGCACAATAAGGCATGTGCCCATAACTGACCTACATGCAGTAGTGAAGCCTTGGCCATTCAGAGGATGGGCTATGGATATGATGGGGAAAATACACCCACCTTCTTCGAAGCATCATTGTTTCATTCTAGTGGCCACTGATTACTTCACTAAGTGGGTCGAAGCTAAGCCATACAAGGCTGTAGACCAGACTGAGGTTATTGGATTTATTAAGGATCTAATCCATAGATTTGGCATCCCACAAACTATAACTGTGGATAATGGGACTGTGTTCGATGGGAAGATGGTGAAGTCCTTTGTGGCAGAATTTGGAATTAGTCTCGTTAATTCCACCCCATATTATGCACAAGCCAATGGTCAAGCTGAATCATCCAATAAGTCCTTGAAAAAAGGAATACAAAAGGTTGTGGAGGACAATCCCAGGGATTGGCATAACTTATTGTTGGATGTGTTGTGGGCTTACAGAACTTCCCCAAGGTCAAGCACAGGAGTTACTCCTTATGCCTTAGTGTATGGGCATGATGCAGTGTTACCTGTGGAAATTAATGTTAAATCTTTGAGGGTAAGATGCCAAGACCAGCTAAATCCTGAGCAATACCATCAGAGTATGTGCTTGGAATTAGAAGGCATAGATGAAGCCAGAATTCTGGCATTAAACAGCATTCTCTTGCAAAAGAAGAAAGCAGCCAAAAATTACAATAAGAAGGTCAAATACATCGGCTTTGATGAAGGTGACTTGGTATGGAAGACAATACTCCCAATAAGAATTAAAAGCCATAAGTTTGGTAAATGGTCACCTAACTGGGAAGGACCATATCAAATTCATAGAGTCCTGCCTTTTGGGGCATACCATTTGAGAAATTTGAATGGATACATACATCCCAAAAAGATCAATGGCAGATATTTGAAGCCTTATTTTCCAACCATTTGGGAAACACAAGGAATAAAATAAACCCAAGCAAAAGAACACAAGACTACTCAGATGATAGACAAGGATTTGTTTTTCATAAAGAGTTAAGTACATTTTGCCACAAATTGGCCCAAAAATCATTACAATGTCTTAATTGTTCTTTTACAACAGATTTCTATTGCTAAGTGATGATGAAATAAAAGTTGAATAGCTGCAGCCATTTCTTCTTTCCGATCGGCCAGTCTTGGTTGGTGATTTGCAGTTTGGTATCAGTTCGGACTAAGGCCTGGTTCACTGCAGATAGCTCCTCTTCAAGTTGAGCTTTCTTCTCCAGCAGCTGAACTCGAAAGTGAGAGGCAGAGGAGTGTTGTTCCTTGAGCTCTGAGACTTCAGTATGTACTTGGGAAACAAAACTCTGGTCTCTAGCCAATTTCTCCTCCGCAGCTTTGGCAGCATGGCAAATGTTGATGTAGAAGTCGATAGTAGCTGCTGCCTGGGATAAGTGACTTGAGACATCCATGCCTGACTGTTCAGCAACTTTGCAGCACTGGAGGAACCCATCTCTTATTATAGGCCTTTGCAAAGCCTCGAAGGGGAGCCTCGAAAAGGAGATTAACAGTTCCAGGCAGGTGTCTAAGCCTATCAGAGGTGCAGAAGGCTTGCTGCTGGAGGAAGGAGAGCTTTCAAGAATTTGTAGCAAGGAGTCGGCCAAAACTAATGGCTCAGTTTCAAAATTGGTCATTGGAGAGGTAGAGGGCACATCGAAGAGACTGGCTAGCCTGGCTTCGAAGATGTCTACCTCATCCGTAGACATGAGGAGTGCAGAAAGAGTTGTGGTGGAAGGCATAAAGGACTGCATAGGGATAGGAGAAATGAATGGAGCATCTTTGGCAGTCTCTATGGTCTTAGCCACCACTGAATCAAGTGAAGAGGGGCTGGAAGTAGGCAAAGGTAATGAACTATGAGTTGGAGAACTACCAGCACCCTCAATTGGGGAATCAGATACCTTCAATGGTTGAAATTTCCTTAGAAGGAGAAGGAAGAGCAGGGCCCGAATGAGAAGTAAATTGAGACAGGTCAAAGGTCAGATAGGGAAGATATGGAGTCAGACCAAAAGAAAGAGTTACATGAATACTAGGACTCAAAGGGGGTACATGGAATGTAGGCCTGGGAAGTGGGAGTATTATCTGAATGGCCTTCACATTTTGCATCTGATCAACTTCAACTGAAATTGAGAGAGTCCTCATTGGAAGTATAGCCTCAGTAGTTGTTGCTGCAAAAAGGAAAAAACGTAATGTCAAGCTTCAATGTCAAAATTTGATAAGGAAAAACAGTAGAAGCATGAAGGAAATTACTTATTTCAGAAATGTTGGCAGTGATGGGAGAGCTACGAAGGGAGTAATGTTTGGCAGTTTGTTGCTTTCTTGCAGTTTCCCTTTGTAATGCATCAGCAGCAGCAGCAGCTTCATCTCTCAGAAATTGTTGTTGCCGTCTCTTCTCAGCCCTCTCGAAGACAATTATGGCCTTAGAATGTTCTTGTTCTACTGCCTTGGTAGCTGCCTCATGGATGGTATCTTCAACCAAGTTAGTAGCAGAAGCAGTCACTTTCTTTCTCTTTTCTATTGCCTTGGCAATTGTCTCGGAATCGGAGTCTTCTGTGAAATCAGAAGGAGAGACAGTCATCTTTCTTTTCTTTCTTCTCTGTATTGGTATTGTCTTCTCCTTCTCAATTTCCTTCTCAACTTCTTCAATCTGGGATCTAGATTCTATAAAGATGAGCTCCTCTTCTACCTCTCTAGCAGTTGTCTCATCTTGGACTAAGTCAGAAGTAGGGACGATCACTCTTTTCCTTCTTATTAAGGGCGACTCATGCTCTTGATCTGTTTCTTCTTCTTCTTCTGCTTGCACCTCAGCTGTTTTCTTCTCAAGCTCAAGCAGTCTCCTTTTCTTTTGTTGTGGGCTACCTTCACAAAAGAAGAACTAAGGATAAGACTACAACCATTATAGAGAAGGCCAAAGGAAAAGAAACAAAGGTGTATACCTTTCTTCGAAGCAGCCCGAGTGACTCTAGGAGGAGTTGAGGCAGCAGGAGTGGACGCAGGCACTGCAACTGAAACAGTGGAAGAAGTAACAGTTCCAGCTCCTTTGGGCTTGGGCAGATCCAATACCATTAACAGGTTCTGAGGAGAAATGGCTAAGTGTACTTCCATGTTGGTCACCCACCAGTTCTGGTACCTCTTCAACAAGGTACCCTGAGGAAGGAAAGGGGTGTACTCGAAATTGACCAAGTCATCTATAAATTTGGAAGCCGCCTCTTCTAGCCTCGACCTCCGAACTTTCAGATCCCTCTTAGTGAGACTTAGATTGGTATTGCTGCAGAGAGGTATTGGGACCCCTTGTGTGAAGCCAAATTGTCTAGCAAATTGAGCAGGACAATACGGCTCAGCTATGCATTTGTAGGCTCTGGGGTTTAAGGTCCCAATAAATAACTCTCTAGGGATCAGAATGGAAGCCCATATATCTTTGTGAGCAGGTGAGGCGCAGGACCTGTCACTTAGGAAATTCCTCAACCAAGATGGACCAATGGTGGGTTCGAAGGGACGGAAACGGAAAGTAGGAAGGGAAGCTGGAAGTTGGTGGAAGAAAGAGAAGTAAAAAGCAAAAGTGGAGGGATAAAGTGAAGCATTGGCCAGCCTTATGCCATGAGTAAGAGGGTTTGGCTCAGAAAATTTAAGGCATTTGGATTGTAACTTGGTAAAATAGGCAAAAAGCCAAAGCTGAAGGATCCAGAATGGCCCCCCTTGGTTAGCATCTAAGGGTTTCTTACAGAAGAGGGAACAAACTCTATATACATGGCCTAGAACATATGGGGCTAAGGCCACCATTTTTCTGTAAAACGAAGGCTTTGGCAAGAGGGGCAAATTCAGACATGATTCTCTAAGAGGAGGTACAGAAGAGAAATTTGCAAAGCCAATACAATAAGAAAGAAAAGAATTCTCTATCAGTCACAAAGCCCTCTCTTTTGTTCTCAGCCTTAGCGAAATCACTATAAGATGAGTTAAAAGAGGGGAGGGAGAAAGGGACTGCTGAGTCAGGGTAATCTGGTCCAAAGGGGGTACCAATGGGGGATAATCCTAGTAGATGGCAAATGTCAAGAACAGTAGGGGCCATCATCCCACATCTAAATTGAAAGAAATTAAAGATAGGATTCCAAAAACACAAGGCAGCAGGAATTAGAAAAGGGTCCTCTGAGATAGTTACCCTGGATAGTCGGAGAGCATCGAGAAGGCAGAGCTCTTGAAGGTCCAGAGTTCTAGCAGGGGACAACCCGGTCATACCATTCTTGCCACTCCAGTCTCACCGTGGGCCAGCATCGGTGGGGGCGGTTTATCCTCCAGTTCCTCCAGTCAAGACCACCTTCGTAAAGAAGACATTGGTTTTTCAAACGAGGATATAGGGCTGGGAGCTCAGTAAGGATCTCCTTGAATATGGGCCCAAGCACGTAGTCTTGCTACACATGGCGACGAGGGACGAAGATTCGTCCATCGATAGCGCTTTTCTCCCCAGCTTTGTACTTCTCACATTCTGCATCAATGATCCTCTTCAGGGTTACAGATGGGCTCGCACGCTCTACGACTGGCACCGAAGAAGAAGCCATTGATAGTACGCGTTTCCAGAAGGTGAAGCTGAGAAAGGAAGTAGAGAGAAGTGGAAGATCGGCAGAGGTAAAAGGGTTTGTGTGTTGAGCGAGCAAATGATTTCAGAACACGAAATAAAAGGGTTTCAAAAGCCTTTGTGTTTGGGGGATATATAACGCTTGGTTCGTTAAGCACTAAAAGTACGAATACGAAGAGTTTCCTTCAAATATTGATAGTATTTGGAGGGAAAAACACAGCCCAGATGCTGAGGCTAGCTTCGAAGTAAAATATTTGGCTTCGAAACCAGATTTTGGCGCCAAAAGCCAAATAACAACGGCTTCGAAGCTAAGAAGTCAGCTTCGAAGCACATTTCCATACTTAAAAATGTAAGAATACTCAAGTATTGATTTACTTCGAAGGGGATTAAAAGACCTATTTTAGGTTTTTAAGTGAAGAGAAACTTGAGACCCCGGAGGATGGGAATTGGTGTTCAAAACATAACACACCAGATTTTGGCGCTAAAAGTCCAATAACAACGGCTTCGAACTAAGAAGCCGGCTTCGAAGCACATTCCGTACCCAATGGATGCAAGAATGCTCAAGTATTCATTTACTTCAAAGGGATTAAAAACCTGTTTTAGGTTTCTCCATGAAAGTGATGTCCTTCGAAGCAAAATTAGAAATCCCTTAAGAATGGAAATTGGCATTCGAAACATCAAAACCAATAATTGGTTTATATATATATTCAGAAAGAAAAAGTTGTCTTTTCAAGCCAAAAACAGTGCAGCCCTCAAAGAGAGCTTCCATATTTTTGAAAGTATGGACTGTTATTCAAGACAAAAAGATCAATTTAAAACTGATTGATCGTACTAAGTCATTGACCATATGTTGGTTATTATTGAAACAAGTTTTGAAGAGTAAGGTTGTTAAATTCGAAGCATGGATCCTGAATGGAAAATATCAAAAACTATTAACTGCATTCCATAAATTGGAAAAGTTCATGGTCGTTTTGGTTAATATTCATTTAAAACGATTGAATCCAGGTTCGAAGGAAAAGATTGTTCAGTTCGAAGCTCTGAAATTGCTTTTAAAGACAACTGGAGACAAGATCAAACCATATCAAACAAAGAGAAGTCTTAGTGGTATTAAAGCAAAAGCAGTTACATCGAATGGCCCTATTTGGGTACAAACTCAAGCTCATAAAAATAGGGAATGGAATAAATAACAAGATCATGAAATTTAGTCCAACTATGTCAATGAATTTCTGTTCTTTCTTTATTTGTCCTCTATTTCTTCTAACATTGGCTGTATGAGTTGATGTGCTCTCACTTCATAAAAGAGCTCTTCAGCCTTTATTTCGAAAGTTGTTTCTCTCAATCCTTGTTCCAATTCGTCTATATCCAAGTCATCCCAGTATGCAGAATCTTTATTCTTGAAATCATCGAATTCTTCAATAAAGTTTTCTGCTTCGTATTGGGCATGAATTCGAAGGGACGAAAATTGCTCTAAAGATTGTGTGGTGGTCATAGAGGTCCGATGCCAGTGGAGAAGCAATGGAAGTTGGTCCAAAAACATGTGAAGCTCTGCTTGGGCGAGGGGATTGAGGACGTGACCCCGAGTTAGAATATCACAAGCCCATCGAAAATTCTTAAGAGGGACTTCGTCCTCAAGAACATTGAAGGGCAAGTGGGAAAAAGCCGCGAGCAGAAGTTGAGCTTGTTTTCGCTCGGCCGGAGTAGGGGAAGATAGAGGTTTGTAAGGTGGAAAGACCTTATCCGCAGAGAGGGCAAGCCTTATTTCTCTATCCAGCAAGGACTTAGCGGAAGAGAAGGTGTGGATGCTTCTATCTCAGGAGGTGGAGCAAAGGTGGAAGGAACAAGGGCATTGATATAATCGAGCCAGTCAGAGGAACAAATCTTCGCCTTCTGGGCTAAGAATGATGGATTGTACCCTTGTGCCTCTTCTAGACGTCGGGCGACATGCACTATCTTTGTAGGCATGGAAGATGTATACCATGCCACAAGCAGATTCTCCTCCAAACTGCGTCGATGGTCAATGGGCACGTAAGGATAGACCACCGAGCTTCGCGCATAGGAAGGGAACTCTAAAGGGTCAGTGAACTCAACAAAATGATGGTTGATTCGTTCCCTCAAATCACAAGTCTCAGGTGTTGACCAGCTTGTCCAGTCAGAAACCCCAGAAGAGGAAGAAGTTGCAGCTTTATCCCATGCAGAGGTTTGTGAAGAAGAGTTTCCCAAGTCCATATTTGCAAATTTCCGAATCAAAGGTCTGGGAGCAGTTTGTTCGAAGCAGAAGGGTGAGTCAGAGGAAGAACTTCTTGTATCTATATTCGCAAGTTTCTGAATCGAAAGATTAAGGGCAATGTGTTCATAATCCAAAGGTCGATAATTTGCAAAGGCATCCATGACCTGAATATGGAAAGGTGGATAAAGGTGGCTAATTAATGCATGAAAATTCTTTCGAGGAGGAACAGCATCATCATATGACTCTTCGTGTGCTCGATCAATGGAGGAGAAAGTTGATTCGGCCATAGAAGAAGTATCAGTCTGTACAAGTGCTAAAGTATTGGGGTGTTCAAAAGATTGAAAGAGAATTAATGCAAATGATCATCAATAAGTGACGGTTGTGTTTCCAGAATATAGACCCCATGCACGTTCTAAAAAACACGGGGAAAAGGGCTTTGATCCACTAATATCACCAAGTATTGGGTATATTAGTGTGGGGGGTAATGTTGGCTTCATATTTTGTATAAGCCAGTTGCAATTCAATACGTGGCAGAATAAGGGTAATATAGGAAGACTATTCAAGTCTTCGATCCTGATCGTACACGTGGCAGTTAGTATTGGTTCTCACGTGATCTGAGTAGCATTGGATCAATAAAGAGGTGCAAGGTGACGTGGCTTCAACGGTTACTCAGATTCAAATTCAAATATAGAGGGAAGCCTAACTGCAAGTGATGGCGTAGTGGAACTACTTATAAGGCAGCATGATCAGCGATCATGGAGGAGCAGTTCGACGGTTTGAAGTGCAGTTCGATGGTCATCCTTGAGAAGTATAAATAGTGGGGAAGACCCAGAAAAAAGCCCCAGACTCAGATCATACAAACCAGTCTTACTTTACATATTTTTTTTTTCCAGTTTTACATTTCCTGTTCTTTAAATTCCTGTTCTTTACATTCCTGTACTTTAAATTCCTGCACTGCACTTCATTCATAGGAGTAGTTTCAAGTAGATTGTTGCTGTAAACCTCTACGAGGCTGAGTTTGGATCATTGTAAGTTTTCATTCTAATGAAATACTTCAATTGCTCTTCATTTAACTGTTATTTTGCTTAATTTCTCCTAAGTCAAGCCACCATAAAAGTCCTCTTCATTGAGGCTGAAAGAACTAAAACATAATCGTCTAATAATCGGTTAGCAATTAACATTTCTGTAAGGACTGATTAATCCTTGCTGGCACGCTCGCATTTACAAAAATATCCTTCGAAAACCAAAAAGCCAACAACTACCAAACAAAATGTATATTTGTGATGAGAAAAAAATTATATCATTTTATATTATAAAATATTAAGATGTTAAAATAAAATTTTAATAGATATAGACATATATATATATATAGATGTATGTGTAGATAGATAGATGTATATATATATACAAAATAAATTGAAGCAATAAAGGAGGCAACCCACGTGGGTTACCCCCATCCCTCTTCCTTTACTCCTTTTCTTTATTTCTTCTTCTTTATTTTGTTTTGGTTGTTTTGGCACAGATACTTTCTATCTCTCTCTCTCAGCTGTTTTCTCTCTTTCATTTTTTTTTTTTACTTTCAAGACACAAAACTCTTGATCCACCACAATTATTCTATGTTTGGATTGAGTGGTTTGGAGAGAAAAGAAAAGAAATTGAGTGATATGTATTTCTCTTATTTGTTTGGATAATCTAAGTAGAGAGAAATGGGAAGAAATGGAGAGAAATGGAGAGAAGCTCATTTTTCTTATAAGCCTCATTTAGAATCTTCCCAAAAGTGGAGAGATTGGGAGAGAAAAGAAACCACTATTTTCATAATACCAATTTTGTCCCTATAAAAATAAAAGAAATAAAATGATTGAAAATATAAAAAGGTTATTTTGGTAATATAACATAAAATAATTTCTTTTCTTTTCTCTTAATGAAATCTAACCAAACAAGAATGAGAGAAATCACAATCATTTCTTTTCTTTTATTTCTTCCTTATCCAAACAAAAAGAAGAGAAATCACAATCATTTCATTTCATTTCTTTTCTCTTATTACTTGAGTAATCATTTCTTTTCTTTTCTCTCCTAGGTTCCCAAACATAGTGTTAGAGTTAGAATCTCACCCTAGTCCTTTAGGCCAAAATGATGAGCTTGTTGAGGACATCGTTTTGACTGGTAGAGATTGAATTTCGGGAAGATTGATTTTTGGGGCTTTTCTCTTCTTTTCTAAAGGTAGGGATTTTCTTGATTCTTTATAATACTTTGCTATAGGTAGCTATGTGGTATTTTTTTATTGCACAAAAAAATGATTTTGTTGAGAGTTTTGAAAAGCATGTTGAGGTGAGTTAGGGTTTCAAGTTCATTGGGTTTGATTTCTTGTTTTGCTGTTAATTTGGTGAGTTTTGAGCCAATTAAATATATTTATGAGATTTGTGATGAAAAGCCATAATCTTAATTATTTGTTTGTTTAACAATCTTGAGAATGAGGTAAATTGGTGAGATTATAACATTGATTAAAGAGAAAAAAAAAATGAATGGTTTGCCATGAAATATAACTATATAAAATTTGTTGGGATATTGAGTTAATGAAATTGAATTATTGAAATTGTGGAATATAAAGAGACAATGAAAGATTAAGGATTTTGTAATGTATTTGCCGTGAGCTAGGAATGTATGATCGGGAGAGGAAAAGAAAATTGTAATGGCTTTGAAATTTGCCTTATGTCAAAACTATTGATGATTGGTAATAGTGAAGTCAAAAGTGGAAATTGTTATGAGAATGTTATTGTCCTAAATGAGATTTTTGAGATAACGTGATAGTTGAGTTAGCTCTAAACAAACCTTGCTAAAGACGAAATATGGAAATGGATTGATAATCATATTGTGTTATCTATGGAAATTATGTTTTTATTGTTTAGAGGTTTTGTCCTTGGCCATCGGTGGAGGATGGTGTTGCTTGTATTGAATGGAATACACATGTTTTGTGTAATGTTTAAATGTATAACTTTGAATAATGTGTCATGTGATGAAGTGATGAAAGTGTTATATGGAGGTAATGCGTTCCTTCCGGTTAGCACCCGGTAAAGCAGGCGGATGTGCTACATAGAGATAATGTGTTCCTTCCGGTTAGCATCCGGTAAAGCAGGTTGTGCTATATAGAGGTAATGCGTTCCTTCCGGTTAGCAACCGGTAAAGCAGGAAGATGTGGGGTTTGGTGAGACCACAGCGGTGATGTGAGGCTTGACAAGTCCTTAAGTTGTTCATTTGATTGCTAATGTGAATATCTGTAGAGATAATTATTGATAAATATATGTATTGAGGATATTGTTAATTTAAATATTGAGATGAATATTATTGAGTTCGGGAATAATGTGCATATTGTTTGATGTAAATGAGTAGCATGAGAGTGCAAGGGTTAAATGTGAATTGATTTTGAAAATAAACAACGGGTTAGAATTATTTGGATAATCAGAGATGAATTATAAAAATGAAGAAATAATTAATGTGCATGATGTTCGAGATGTGGATTAGTTATTTATTTATTTATTTATTTTGAATCGTTCCAAAGGGAAATTGGTGACTACAAGGATGGAGAAATGAATTTTTGTGAAATGATAAAAGAAAGATTTTTTTGAGAAAAGATATACCTATGCATATATATTTTTGGATATAAAAAGTCACATTATATGTATATAATTATGACTTATAGCATTCATGATCATACCTATCTATGCACTGCTATTGTTTAGGATTATTGGGATTCCTACTAGACATTATTGTTCATCCCATGTTGTTAATCTTTTTTTTCAGGTAAAAAGTTGGAGTTTGTTTCACGACTAAGATGTCCCATTAAATGTGTCCAAAGGGCCTGTTCCCTGTAGGCGGGATGCCATTTTGTTGTAAGAGGGTTAATCCCTCTCATCTCATTTTCTTAGTTTTTTTTTCTCAATGTAAGCCCAAGGGCACTTGAAATTATTTGTGTTGGTCACGTCACCATTGTGTATTTATACGAGAGAGAACCTCGATTGATTTAATTTGTTTTAATCTTGCTTGTTATCTTGAAAATGGACTTAATTAAAGAGTTATGGTAATGGATTTGAGTAGTAAAAATCTAGGATGTTACACTTTGAGTCATTAGGCTCAAATTCTAATCTCTAAAATGGCACAATTTGACTAAAATTACAACTATTTGTTGAAATAAACCTATTTGTCTATCTGTTAAAGTTCAGCAGACTATCCGTTGAAATGCGACACATATTACTCTTTCAACACCATATTTGTTGAATATTCACACATTGCTCTACCTCACCATCACCACCTACAATCGCCAACCGCTGATCACTGTCGCCGGTTACTTTTCCGGCTAATTTTTCGGCACCAGTGACTTTTTCAGCAAATTTTTCAGCGCTAGCAATTTTTTTCTACCACCTTTTCCAACATGTCCTTTTTACCAAATAAGATTTTACCTTCGATCTGATGCCTTATTCCCGGTTTGGGATGAACTTTTCACCAATTTCTCAACAAAAAAAAAAAAAAAAAAAGTTGATTGTTAATTATGAAAATGCTATTGCCACATCAATATGATTGCAAATTTTGTTTAAATTTTCTGTAAGAATATATTTTTCCATATAATTAAGAAGAGTCAGTAGACTAGATAGGGAAATCCCTTCATTACATACCCCTTTTAAGTTGTTTATCATATGCACGTGTTTCGTATTTATATGATTGATATTATGTAATTTTTTGGTAGACTCATAATAATTTTTGATTTAAAAATAAAGTTACTCATTTTTATGATAATATTACATTTTATTTTTTTTTTTGTTTTTTCTTTTTTGTTTTTGTTTTTGTTTTGTTTTTTTTTTTTTTTGTGTGTGTAAATGTTACCCATTTTATTGTTCAAAACTGTTTTGATGAAAAAATGTATGACACTACCACAAAAATAAGTAATATTATCACAAAATGCTTAACTTTATTTTTTAACCATAAATTGTCATAATTGTACTAAAAATTTGCCTAACATATACCAGAAAAATGCGTAACAAGATGCACTACGGGTGATTGTGGATCGGGTTGGGTCGGGTGGCATCCCATCCACCGTCCATCCAAAATTAGGCGTATTGAAAAAAATCAATCCACATCTGTCCACCAATTTGGCAAATGCAGATTGAGCGAGCCATGCAGATTGTCGGATGGATGCGATCGGTTTGGTCGTTTGGACTTTACAAATTTTGAGCATTTTTTTGAATTATAATTCATAATTTTTACAATCTCCAATAACTAGTAATCTAAAAAAATATGTATTATTTCTCTATAATACGCCATGGCACCACATATGTATATTTTTAAGGTATTGTTTTTCATTTTCTCAAAAATATATATTTTATTAATTTTACTATATGTTTTTACTTGTTAGTAGTTTTTTTATTTTTTAATTTTGTTATTCATCTACAGACCGATCAAGTTCATGCGGGTGCAGGACGGTTGATCCACCATCCACATTATATCCGCAGATTTTGAAATATGTCATCCGCATCTGTCCGTTGAAAGACATGCATCCGCGCAAAATTAATGGGGTTAAATCAGTTCGATTAGGTTAGATGAGTTGGACGGATTCATAATCACCCCTAAGATGTGCAAAGTAGTAAAATGTGTACCCAAGGGATTTCGTGTAGAAAATTGCCATATTTTATCATGTTAGCCATAACGTTAAAAAGGGTACAGTTAAGGGTGTAAAGTTGGCCCGGCTGTCGAGTCTCCCGAGCTCCCGCCAAAATTCGAGTCGGGCTGGGTCGGCCTACGGGCCAGAAAATTAGGCACAAGCCCAAGGGGTATTCGGGCCAATGGGTCTGGGCTCGGGCTTAGGCGGGCCTGAACATTTTTTTTTTATAAATTTTTTCTATTTAAATTTTATTATTTTTTATTAAAAAAGACACTAGGCCACGAGCCCGGCCAAACGAGTGGCCCCACGGGTCGGGCCAGCTTCAAAATGATGGCCTAGGCCCAGGGTCTCGAGCTGGGCCTAGGCCTAGGTCCAAACAGGTTGAGCCCACCCCGAGTCGCGAGGCGGGTTTCAAGCTGTCCACAGACCGCGGGCCATTTTTACACTCTTAGGTACAATAATGTAAATCCTCTTAGTAGGAGAAACTTATGATATGCATTTTTAAAACGACACGTCATAAATAAAATTACGCTTTTTTTTTTTGTGAGAATGTGTATGCAAATTTGAAAAGTAAGGATAAAATGGTAAAATGACTCAAGATTCTATCTATTTGTAAGTTTTGTTGATCTTATCGTTTATAATATAATTCTAAATATTTGTCCATTGATTGGTAAATATTTTACCATATTTTTCACTGTTGTATTATTTTCCTAATATAAATAATCCAAAAGTCATGTTTGTTTTACTCTCAGGATGGAATTAGATTAGCCATTAAGTAAATTTCACAAAAATAATGTTTGTTCTGTAAAATTATGATAGGAATAAGAGTTTCATAGGATTATGTTTGAGGGGAATTAGTTATCCAACAAGATCTGAAAATATCATTTTACTTTTACTTTACAAAATTAATAGAATCAACTTCTCTATATTGAGCATTTTATATAAATTCAAAATTTTAATACCAACTAATTAAATTTCACCAATCTAAGTATACAAACAAATATAATTTATATTATATTTCTAACCTAATATCATCATATTAAAGCTTCGTTTGGCATTGGCTAATATAAATAACTTTTTTTGTGTTTAGACTTTTTTAGCCTCGTTTGGTTTGGATTTTTTAGTTTTTTTTTACTTTTGTAAGAGAAAAAGTGTAATGATTCTGGGTTGAATGTTATATTTTGTCTTATTAACTTATTTAGCCTATTTTGTTATTTTGTGTTTTTTTAACCCCAAAATGATAGCCAAACTAGGGTTAACAATCTTATCACTAAATCCTATCATAGTTATAACTTCATTCAACTAAATCCAACAAAAACATGATCTAAGGATGTCCTTGTTTAATATTTGAGAGTTCTAATTTGAGAGCTCTAATGCAACTCTAATGATGTGGAGAGTGCCCATGTGATGGTAAGGCCCACACTCCTCTCTCTATCCAACAGTGATTCATACCACTAAAAAAAAGACCACTAATAACAATAATGCATTGGGAATGCCAAAAAAAAAAAAAAAACATAGACAGTGGACAAGGCCCGCTGCCACATCATCAGTGGTGTTATTAGAGCACCACTTTTAGTGCTCTCAACCATTTTTCTCTCTCTATCTTTCTCTACTCTCTCTCTCTCTCTTCCACCTCACTAGAGCTCCATTTAGAACTTTAATATTACAGTTATGTATCATTACTGATTGATATACTACGGTGTTGTTTGTTTAGGAACAAATCAAAAAAAAAAAATCAAAAAATTACTACAAAAAATAATCTATTCTCTCTATTTTCTTACAAGTTTTTTTGGTAAATTGTTTTTTAAAAAGTACTAAAAAAAAAAGAGAGTAAATTCTCAAATACCTCCTGCAACTTCCCAATAAAGCGCAATAACAACATGATCTAAGGATATCCTTATTTATTGATATACTAGAACTTCCCAAATAAAATACAATCATTTACAAGACCCCTAGACAAGTTTTGTTACCAACTGCGACAAAATTTTCCAAAAAAAATTGAATGACTGAAAAGGTAAGATTGACCATACGGATCAATCGACAAATACATTATGATAATTTTTGTAAAACTTTTTCATGATATGTAATACTGTTGGTCCCATGAAATGTTTAATTTTGACAAATTTAAATAAAAATCTCTCAACAAAACTTTTTGATGAAAAAAAGGACAACAGTTTTTAATAGATAAAGTCCCTTAGATCTGATGAAGCTACTTTTTTCTGATGGACGGGTCGGACTTATCCAGGCCCCCAACACTGTTGTCCTGGTCACTGGACTTGCCGAGATACCTGCACAAAAGTCCAAAGGAACGGGAGTCTCCCAGCGAACCCTCCGACGAACAAGTTAAAAGAGAGATATTGGTGGAAAGTAGTGATAGGATTGTGATCAAGAACTTAACCTTTCTTTTTTCTTAGAAACCTCCTTATATCCTTTTCATCATTTCCTCCTGTCATGTTAGCCAAAAGTCTACGCTCTAGCTTGCATTGTTTATGGTGAGGCCGTTTTTTGTCCCATCGTGAGGGGGTTATCGCATTAAATGCTGCAGGGGACCTCATTAATGGCTGATGCGTGATGCAATAACTTTGCAAGATCTTTGGCTGCTTATGTGGCCGGTTCTCCTCTTGACAAGTGATGGGTCGTTGAACACACCAAAATTAAATACTAAACTATACCAAATTCAATTAGAATAATGGCAAGTCCAGGTATTGATCCACAGGGACAATTGTGAAATTAAACTAATTTAATTGTTAAATTCCTAAATTAATTTTGATAAAAAGTTTGATTGTTCATAGCCTAAATTAATAATAAATAGATTAAATTAAGGAATTAAATTATCAATAATAAATGAAATTGGGTTTACTGAATTTGGGGAAAAAACTAGGGCAAAGAGTCTCAAAATTTAGTGGGTCGTTGAACACACCAAAATTAAATACTAAACTACACCAAATTCTTTTAGAATAATGGCAAGTCCAGGTATCGATCCACAGGGACAATTGTGAAATTAAACTAATTTAATTGTTAAATTCCTAAATTAATTTTGATAAAAAGATTGATTGTTCATAACCTAATTTAATAACAAATAAATTAAACTAAGGAATTAAATTATCAATAATAAATGAAATTGGGTTTACTGAATTGGGGGGAAAACTAGGGTAAAGAGTCCACCACTAGCCACGTAATTAGGGTTTCCAATTTAAATCAATTATGCTATAGTTTGAACGGATTAATGCTTCGCAACTACAAGCTCAAAGCATTTAACAAGAAGATCATCACATTTAATGTACGAGCACGAACCATCTCAAGTAATACGAATCGTTCACTCTAAACTAAGGTAGTGATACGACTCGTTCCTCGTAGCATGGTTCGTCTCATACCTTGAATGTGAAGGAATAGAAAACTCATGTATGGATAACATTCAACAATCACAGAAAGTCAAATATTCGAAGAGATAATGAAAAATATGTAAAAGAAACTTCTAAATCGCCATACAAATGTTCAAACCTTTACATAATTAAAAATCAAAAAGAAAACAAAATAATTACATGGCTAGGGTTTCATCAAAACCCTAGAAAAGGAGACTAGCCACTCATAGAGGAGTGGAAGGAGGTAGATGGAGAAGGAACCACCATGGGAGACATCCTTGAAGCTTTTGTTTCTCTCCCTTTCCCAAACGCTAGCCTCTCTCTTTAGGTCAAAACAATTTCAGAACCCTAGAAAGGCCTTTTCCTTGCCTTTTTATACTTCCAATCTCGTCTAAACAGGTTTAAAATGTCGGGTAGACTTTCCCAGAAAAAGTCAACGCACGTGCAGGAAAGTCAACACACGTGCGGGAAAGTCAACGCACGTACGGGAAAGTCAACTCTCTCCAAATTCTGTCTTTTTGCCCATTTTATACTCCGACTATGTACAACCTGATTGACATTCAACACACATAAAGTATACGGTTTGACCAGCAAATGAAGTTAAGAGATTCTAATGAACGGCCTCAATGATGTATATTTCGGCCTTAATCAACAAGTGTTTAGATGCCATTGGTTCTTGGTGCTATACTGGGTTTCAGTAATGTTGGGCCTTAATGTTTGGATCGTGTATTGGGCTCTAAGTGGGGGGAAGGGAGGGGGGCACTAGCCTTTATGGGCCCACCTATGTCAAGATCAATTTTTAAGAGAGTTCAAGGACACCTTCTTTTGCATCTTTTATAATTGTAGACAATTTTATTCCTTTCATATATATTTTTAATTTCAGAATTGTGCAGCAATCTGGACTTAAAAAATAGATTAATGTGCTTGTGAGGTAGTTCCTTCTTCTCATCTGGGTGATGAACAGTCTTCGTTCCACATAAATAATAATAATAACAATAATAATAATAATAATGAAAAATAAAAATTGTACGCACGGAATTGTTAGATAAGGGTAAATTTTTTTCACACGACATGATCGATAACCCTGCTCAAAGCATATACGATATTAGTGGGTTAGGATTCACCATTTTAAGGCTAATATAGATTTGTTTTTGTTTTTAATTGAAAATAATATAGTTTTTGTCTACTATTTGAGTTACTCTAGTAACAAAAATATTATTGCCTACTATTTGAGTTAATCTAGTAACAAAATATACTAATAATTAAGAAAATAAAATTGAGTTGAAGAATAAAGTTCTTATCAATAATTTTATCCAATAAACATTAGTTTCATTAAATTTAATTTGCGAAGAAAAATTTTAATTTTGTTTTTTCATATATTTGATATTTTTAGTTAATAGTGAAAATTTCGGCTTAACACATGAGCCGGGCACTAATCGAAAATGACACAATACGATGACATGAAAAATGGGTTAAATCATTGTTAAAATAATTTTTACACAAATTCAAAAATATGACACAAATACGACTCAACATGACATGACACGACACAACCCCACCACTATGGTTAGAGTTGCATATTTGAAAAAATAAATAAATAAAATGATTTTTTTTCTATATTTTACACTAGTATATATAGAGACTTAAAATTTAGTAGAACCTTTTTTAGGGAGATACATTAAGGGTATCTCCAACGGTTCACCAAAAATTTCATCAAATCCAAGTAAAAATATGATCAATTCCTCTATCTGATATCAGCCACTCCAACGGTGAACTACTGTGAACTACTATAGCTTTCATCAAAACACAGGACGTCTGAGGGGATGATTGACCGGTCAACCGGCAAAAGCAAAATGATTTTTTTTTCCCTCAATTTATGTTTCCCTCAATTCCTTTGCCAAACGGTCAAGGAAATCTATTTGTTGATCGAAATAAGATTTGTTGTTGAAACTCTTCATAGTAGAGGCCCTTTGCATAAGATTTAAATTGGCCATATCCATTGACATTATTTTATGATCCTCATTTCCTTATTCTCTTTCATTCATCATAGATAATATTTTTAGTTCTTCCTCTCTATCATCGGCTCTTATTCGACGTTTTGCAGCCTTCTGTTCACGTTCTATCACCTTTTGTTCATCTCACTCAACAGTTCTAGCGAACATAGTTGACAACACTTCAACAATTTTAGATTGGTTGGCAACCATTTCATCAAATCTAACATCGTGAATTGCATGATTCTTCTACTTTTCTTTCGCAGCCTTAGTACCAATTGGTCGTATTGATGTATTAGTCGGTTGTTGGTCCTCCTCAATATTGTTGTTGGGTTGAAAAGCCTCACCTTCAGTTGCTGGATTCGAAAATGGATAAGGTAGTGGCATGGCTTTTTTGGTTTGTGTTCTAATTTCATCCCATTTACAACTTCGACGCAAAATATCCCAACTTTTATCAAATGTAAAGTATTTTTTCTGTATTGCATGATACATGTGCTTAGCTTCAATGACCTAAAAAATGAAGATTATAAACATTTCGATAAAAAGTAAACTAAGAACTCAAAAAATTGATATTTAATAGCAGAAATGAAAATACCATGTCTGCCTCAATTGTTCCACTTTGTTGCCTCAATTGGATTTGTTTAAAAAAATCACAAAATTTATTAATTGCCTTTTGCATGACAAACCAACGATGAGACAAAGAAATACGGTTTTGATTTGATTCACCATTCAATTGTGAATTAAAATAAACAAGTACTCGTTCCTAGAATATTGCCATGACCTGACTATTACTAACAATGGGATCTTGAGAGACGGCCAACCAAGATCTACATAAAGTTTCATCTTCTATCATGGTGAACGCTTTACCACGAGAAACACGAGAAGTTTCCGAAATAAAAGTAACATCAGTGTTCTGCTCTGAAGTTTGTGATTCCTCAAACATTTCAAAATCTTCCATAGCCAACACTACTTTCCTCATAATCAAAGTTTGGGGCAAAGCTCCCATGTTTTTATTTTTGTTATTTTTTTTAACTAAAACAAAAACTTATTTAGGGGTTGTTTGAGGTGTCCTAAATAAGTGCACTTTTTGTCTTTTTGGACTAAAAAGTTGAGGAAAAAATTTGGTTGTTTGGATTAACTTTTTGATTTTTTATGAAAAATGTGTATTAAAAAATTGTATAAATTAGTGTGTAGGAGAAAATTAGGATTGGGAGTTGTGCAGCCGTAATTTTTGACTTTTGGTGAATAGTGATAACTTTTTAACTTTTTGAATAACTTTTTGACTTTTTGACTTTTTTTCAACTTGCCAAACTTGGCCTTAGTATAATTCTTTTTGCTTTAAAATTTTAAAAAAAAAAAAAACACTAATTACAAAATTTCAAGAATTTTTTTTTTTTTAGAAGAGTCAATGGGGGGTACAAAACAAAACAAATACATAAATTGCTCTCCATCAGTCCCTGGAGAGCCTTGTTCCTTAAAAATCTTCAAACTAGTAATAACAAAAGCAAAAATGCTTCAGAACTCGAAATTTCCGAGGCTCGAGTGGCCTGAATTCAAAACGACGTCGTTTTGAATTTTTTTTTCCCTCCCTTTTATCTATGAAACAGAAGAAGAGAGAAGAGAAGGGAAGAGAGAAGAAAGAAGGGGAAAACAAACACACACTATGTTTTAGAGAGAGAGGGGCTCACACTCACTAATGGCAACACAAGCACATGTTGTGTTGATGATGATCAAGAAATTCAAGAAACCCAACAATAACACCCACAACAACTACCCACCTCAACAACCACCATTGAACTTTACAGCAACCAACAAGACCATGAAAAGCTTCTATCTTCCTATCTCGGTTTGAGCGTCACCATCACCGGCGCTGCCATCCTCCACAAATTTGTGTATACACAGATCTGCATTGATCTGTGTATATCTCTCACTCTATTCTGTATATCTCTCTCAGTGTATCTTTCTCTCTTATTGGTTTTGATATGTGGGTTTGATTTTTGGTTTTTATTTGTGGGTTTGATTTGTGGTTTTGATTTTTGGGTTTGATTTGTATTGGTTTTGATTTTTGATTTTTGGGTTTGAATCTCTCTGCTCTATCTCTTTCCTCTCATCTCCTCTTCTCTTCTTTCTTCTTCTTTTGCGAGTTATGGAAAGGAAGAAAAAAAAAAAAAAAAAGCCAAAATGATGTCATTTTTGGATTTCGAGCCACTCGAGCCTCTATTTTTTCGAGCTACCTAGCGGGGTTTTAACAAAAGTAAAAGCAACACACAAGTATATACATAGAATTTGCCTATGATCACAAGAAATGAAAAGAAAACTTCGTCATCGTCGTCGTCTTCCTCAGAGGAGAACAGCCATGGCGAGTATGCCATGCAACTGGCAAGTTTATCGGTATTTCCCATGGTTTTGAAATCAGCTATCAATCTAGGGTTGCTTCAAATCATTGCAAAAGCCGGTCCGGGTCACAACTCAATTGCAACAATTTTGAAGCACCAATCCTTTTTTATCAGATGCTTCGGTTTCTCGTTAGCTATTCGATTGTCACTTGTTCATTGGTTATTGGTGCCCAGCAGGAGAAGAAAGAGGAGGAGAAGCGGAGCAATAGGGTGTATGATTTGGCACCTGTGTCCAAATATTTTATTCCCAATCAAGATGGAGTTTCATTTGCACCTTTGTTTTAGACAATTCAGGACAAGGTTCTGATTAATATGTGGTAAGCCCCTATCCAATAACCCTTACAAATTTTACTTAAATTTGATTGAAGATTTGCATGAAAACTTCATTTGATATAAATTTGTACTCTCATCCATAAACTTAGATTTTAAGCATAAATTTGAGTAAAAGATATTATGTTATTTTATAATAAAAGTTATTTATAGAGGAAATTTTCTATCAGAGATATTTTCAAAAATTAATTATAAATTTATAGAAAATTTTATGATTTTACTTTTTAATATTATAAAATTTATCATCAATTTGAAAATATTTTTTCCAATATAGGCTGATGTGAAATTACTCCTTATTTATATAATACACCCTTGAGTTGAAGGGGGAAAGTCCCACATAGAGATGATCGCGACCTCGAGGTTATGAGCCTTGGGAGCTACCCATGCTGAAGAGAAAAATTGTTAGGACACACCGTAAGAAACGTATCTTGTGGGGCTAGTTATGTTTATAATTAATTAATGAGTAGATTTATGTGTGCACCTCTCAAGTGAAAGTTAAGGATTAGTGTGGTTATGTTAGGAACGATGTAATATAAAAATTATGAACTATTTTGATGAAAAAAATTATGACATATTGTAGCATTTATTATGGAACATTGGGATTAAGATAAATAATAAATACATACCTTAAGATTTGTTTAAAATACGAATTTCTCTTTGTGATTTAGAAAATTACAAATATCATATTGTCAGAAATTTTTATTTAATATAATTAATTGAAAAAATAAAATTTCTAATTGCTCTCTTATATAATGATAAAATTATATGAAATATTAATTGAAATAAATTTTTGACATTATTAAAAACTGTTAATTGACTTGATGATTTATTAATAAAATGGACAATTTGTTACAAAATTATAAATCACAAGGGATGAAGTGTAATTTTTAAAACCATAATAGACAAATCATAGTTTAAGCAAATCTTAAGAGGTGTATTTGTGCACAAGTCATATTTAGGATAGATCTTTAAAGAGTATTTTCGTCATAAATATGATATATGCACATTACATGCACCTTTTCTATCTGTTTTGATAACCAAATTGAGACATAAGGGTTATATTAAAAATTTTCAGAAGATAAATGAGGTACATTGTCCAAATCAAACTAAGCTTTAAGTCTCATCAAATAGTGTCGGCTACATGAATCCTTATTCTCTACTCAACTCTAGCAACAGCCATTTGGTAGTCAAATTAAGGCGATCATATCTCTATTTACTATACTAGCTCACGTTAATCTAGGCCTGCACCTTCGCCTAACACTTCCATTTACTGTCACTGTATCATATCTCTTCACTATTGTCTCTGTTGGTCACCGTTGTATATAACCAAACCATCTCAATCTATTCTCTCTCAACTTATCTTCTATCGATACTATTAAAGGAAGTACATTGTATCAATTTTTAATTTAAGAGGGTAAAGTAAAGTTTTAAAGGGCAATGTTTTTTTTAAAAAATTACAAATGTGACCCCAATTCCTAATTCGTATCACTTGATACTTCAAATTCTTATAGTCACATTAAAGAACGTCAAATTTTAAAATGATAAGACTCAAAATTGTCACATCATTCTGAATCAAAGTTTCATACAATTTTTTTCATTTGTATAGCACGTCTTGGTATGTCTATCCATGCATGCAGGTACCATTTGAAAGATGCAACTGTGGAAAGAGGACTTCCATGTTAGCTCCAACCACACATGCATGCAAGCAGAGAGTCAAAGAAGATGGTGTACGAGGACTTCCACCTCAAGGGAAGTGAAAGTTTGAGCTGGGCATCTGTGAGACTCTCCATTGTCTTCACGTTGTTACCATTGTTGGCAGTCACCATTCACCATTAAGAAGGTAGAAAATGGTGTGGGTTTTTCTCCTCTCTTTCTCTCTCTCTCTCTCTCTCTCTCTCATCTTTGTGTATAAATAGAGACGGGAGGGAGAGGATGTATTGGAGTATCAGAAATTTGAGAGAGAGAGAGCTGTGAGTTAAGTGAGAAGAGTTGTTCTCCTCCTCTGTTTTGTTTTGCTCTGTTTAGTGAAATTCTCGTTTCTGTCCGTGGACGTAGGCATTGGGCCAAACCACGTCAATATTTATGTTCTCTGTGTGTGTGTGATTGCTTGTTATTATTTTCTGGGTGTCCATGATCCTAACAAAGTGGTATCAGAGCCCGTTTTGTGCATTTTCGAAAAAATAGAGTGTGTTCTCAAAAATTGTCCAGAAATCAAAGTGGTCGAAGTCCACTTTTCATCACACCTGCTTGAAGTAATTGACGAGAAAAATACAAAGGTGAAAACCTCGTTGAAAAAGAATCTCAGACGAAGCCTCAAGTGCCCCACGCGCCACCTGACGCTGTTCTCACGCGTTACCACACGCCCGCGTGCTGCACGCACCGCACGCGCTTCCAAAAGAAGAAGACGCGTGATCTCACGCATGACACGCGCCACACACGCACACACCAGACGATCTGACGTCATCTGTTGTCGTCATTCCAGCTAAGCCGAGCCGGAGTCGATAAGCCGATCTAGAGCTGTTGACCAAGCCGCGCCGCTGACCAAGCTGTTGACCGAGCCGCTGACGTTAGCCTGAAGCCAGTTGATCTAGAGAAATGATCTGGTGCTTCTCAGGCGCTCCAGAATTCACCGATCTGAACCGTTCAACCTATTTTGGCTTGATCTGAGCCATTTTGAGTTCGTTTTTGATGATCCAATAGTGCTTTCCAACTATTTGGAATATTCCAAACACATCCATACGGTCAGATTTTGTAATTCAGATTTCAAAAATTTGCAATCTTTATTTTTTGGCAATCCGAAGTGCTTTTTCGACTAATTTAACCAGTCCAAACTCCACAGCGAAGCCTGTTTTTCAGACAGAGATTATTTTCTGTATGATGAAGGAATCAACATCAACTTTGGGATCCATGATCAAGCTGAATGCTTCTAACTATGCAATTTAGAAGCCCAAAATGGAGGATGTCCTGTATTGCTGAGATTTGTTTGACCCCATTGAGCTTAATGGAGTTAAACCAGCAACGGAAAACGACGAAGACTGGAAACGAAAGAATCAGAAAACCATTGGCCAGATCAGACAATGGATCGATCACAATGTCTTCAACATCACCAGTCGAAGACTGCTTCGAACAAAGCCCTCCTGATGAGAAGACTCGTGAATTTAAAGTTGAAAAGTGGAATCTCTATTGCTGAACACACTAGTGAGTTTCAAAATCTGGTGAACCAACTGGCAACCATTAAAATGGAGCTGGATGATGAGATGCAGGCCCTATTGCTGCTCAGCTCTTTGCCAGACAGTTGGGAGACATTGGTGGTGTCCCTCAACAACTCTACACCAGAAGGAAAATTGACCATGAGCATGGTTACAGATGCTTTATTCAATGAAGAGGCAAGAAAGAAAGACATGGGTGGAGATCAGTCCCACGTTCTCGTCACAGAAAATAGAGGTAGAGGTAGAGGCAGAGGCAGAGGCAGAGGAAGAAGCAAAAGTAGAGGACGCAGCAGAGGAAGATCTCAAGACAGAGGGAAATCCAGAGAAGATACGAGCCGGCCAAGGTTCAAGTGTTACCATTGTGGCCAGGAGGGTCACATAAAGAAATATTGCTATGCTTTGAAAGGAGAACAAAAACAAGGCAATATACAGCCAAAGACCGAAGAAGGGAACACTGCAGTTACTGTCTCAAAGGATACTGTATTATTCTCTGTTGAAGGAGAAGAATGCCTCCATATGTCAGAAAATGACACCGAGTGGGTGGTAGATACTGCAACTTCTTACCACGCTACATCCTGGAAGGAGATTTTCAGTACGTACCAAGCTGGAGATTTTGGTACAGTGAAGATGGGTAACTCTAGTTTTTCGAAGATTGTAGGAATCGGTGATGTTTACATCCAAACCAAAGTTGGGTGCACGACAGTGTTGAAAGATGTCAGGTATGTTCCCCATTTACGCCTGAATCTTATCTCAAGAATAGCCTTAGATTGACAAGGCTATAAGAACTACTTCGGCAAAGGCATATGGAAGTTAAAGAAAGGATCTTTGGTGGTAGCCAGAGGATAGGCAATTGGAACGCTGTACAAGACTCATGTGGAGGTGAATTCAGATAACCTCAATGCAGCAGAAAATGAGGCGTCACCAAATTTGTGGCATAAAAGGTTAGGTTACATGAGTGAAAAAGGGTTGCAGATTCTGGAAAAAAAGTCTCTTATTCCCTTTGCGAAAGATGCGAAATTGAATCCTTGTGACAATTACTTGTTTGGGAAGCATCATAGAGTCGCTTTCCACTCATTATCCAGAAGACAATCAGAGTTGTTGAGCAGAGTATACTCTGATGTATGCGGTCCCATAGAAGTGGAATCCTTGGGTGGCAGAAAATACTTCTTGACGTTTATTGATGATGCATCACGGAAGGTATGGGTTTATGTCCTAAAGACCAAAGCTGAGGTGTTCCAGCATTTTCAGACATTCTATGCTATGGTGGAAAGGGAGACCGGAAAGAAGCTGAAGTGTCTCCGAACAGACAATGGAGGCTAGTACACGTCAAAGGAGTTTGAAGCCTACTATGCTACTCGCGGCATCCGGCATGAGAAGACTATTCCTGGAACCCCACAACACAATGGTGTAGCCGGGAGAATGAACCGGACCATTGTGGAGAAGGTCAGATGTATGCTCAAAATGGCGAAGCTGCAAAAGCCATTTTGGAGAGAAGTTGTTCATGTTGCCTGCTATCTAATTAACAGATTGCCATCCGTTCCACTGAATTTTCAGATTCCAGAAGAAGTATGTTCTGGAAGGGAGATTTCTTACTCTCACTTGAGAGTGTTTGAGTGCAAAGCATTTGCACATGTATCCAAAGAGCATAAACAGAAGCTGGATGATAAAGGCACTCCATGCATCTTTATTGGCTATGGAGAAGAAGAATTTGGATACAGATTATGGGATCCAAAAAACAGGAAGGTCATTCGAAGCCGAGATGTGGTATTTCAAAAAAGCCAGACCTTAGAAGACTTTGGGCAACCAGCCAAACCCAAAGTTGATGATGTTTCAGAAAATTATTCTGAATCCTACACCATCACAGCATGCCACTGATGAAGAAGAGCTACCGCAGTATGCAGCTAATGATGTAGAGTTATAGGATGGATTTCCAGAAGAAGAAGATCCAGAAGCAGAGGGTGTTGAGCAGGGGGAGCCACAACCCCCACCACCAAAGGCTGTTGGTCCACAATTGCGAAGATCAACAAGAGAGTCTAAGCCGTCATCCAAATACCCTACTTCTAAGTATATTTTGCTTACTGATGAGGGGGAGCCAGAAAGTTTTCAAGAAGCTCAGAATCATAAAGAGAAGAGTAGCTGGCAGCAAGCTATGCAAGAAGAGATGCAGTTCTTGTAGAAGAATCAGACTTATGATTTGGTAAAACTTTCCCAAGTTGAAAGCTAGTCAAGTATAAGGCTCAATTGGTTGTCAAAGGTTTTGGGCAGAAGAAAGGTATTGATTTTGATGAAATCTTCTATCCAGTTGTAAAGATGACATCCATTCGAGTAGTTTTAGGACTAGCGTCCAGTTTGAATTTGGAACTTGAACAGATGGATGTGAAGACAACATTTCTCCATGGTGATTTGAAGAAAGAAATTTACATGGAGCAACCAGAAGGTTTTGAAGTCAAAAGGAAAGAAAACTTAGTCTGCAGATTGAAGAAGAATCTTTATGGCCTCAAACAAGCGCCGAGACAGTGGTACAAGAAGTTTAACTCATTCATGGTGGGTCATGAGTACAAGAGAACTGCTGCAGACCAGTGTGTTTATGTCAGGAAATTTCCCGGTGGAAATTTTATCATACTCCTGCTCTATGTTGATGACATGCTGATCATTGGACATGATGCCACAGCAATCAGATCATTAAAGAAGGAGTTATCACAGTCCTTTGACATGAAGGACCTAGGCCCTACATAGCAACTTTTGGGCATGAAAATTGTGCATGACAGGAAAGCCAAGAAGTTGTGGCTGTCACAAGAGAAGTATGTTGAACGGGTAATTGAGAAGTTCAACATAAAAGATGCCAAGCCAGTCAGTACTCTGCTGGCTAATCATTTCAACTGAACAAGAGTTCTTATCCCTCCTCTACCAAGGAAAGAGAAGAGATGGAGGCTATTCCCTACTCATCTGCCATAGGGAGTTTGATGTATGCAATGGTGTCCACCCGACTAGAAATTGCTCATGCTGTTGGAGTAGTAAGCAGACTCTTTTCCAATCTAGGACAAGAGCATTGAGAAGCAGTCAAGTGGATTTTGAGGTACCTCAAGGGTACAAAAAAAATGTGTTTGTACTTTAGAGATGCTAAACCAATCTTGGAAGGCTATACTGATTCAGATATGGCAAGAGATCTTGATGGTAGAAGATCTACATCAGGATTTCTATTCACTTTTGCAGGGAGAGCTGTGTCTTGGCAGTCCAAGCTGCAGAAGTGTGTTGCTTTATCCACAACCGAGGCAGAGTATATTGCCATAGCGGAAGCTAGGAAAGAGATGTTGTGGTTAAAGCGGTTCTTCCAAGAGTTGGGATTAAAACAAGAAAAGTTCATGGTACATTGTGATAGCCAGAGTGCCATAGACCTGAACAAGAATTCAGTGTATCATTCTCGCACAAAGCACATTGATGTTCGGTATGATTGTATACGCGAAGTGATGGAAAAGCAGTTATTGGAACTAATCAAGATCCATACAGAAAAGAATCTAGCTGACATGCTTACAAAGGTGGTCTCGAGAGACAAACTCGAAATCTGCAAAGACATTGCAGGGATAGACTTCAAGTGAGAAGTCAGTCATGCATGTGGGTATGGAGGGGGAGAATTGTTAGTTCCAACCACACATGCATGCAAGAAGAGGGTCAAAGAAGATGGTGTACGAGGACTTCCACCTCAAGGGAAGTGAAAGTCTGAGTTGGGCAACTACAAGACTCTCCCTTCTCTTCACGTTGTTGCCATTGTTGATACTCACCATTCACCATTAAGAAGGTAGAAAATGGTGTGGGTTTGTCTCCTCTCTCTCTCTCTCTCTCTCTCTCTCTCTCTCTTATCTTTGTGTATAAATAGAGACGTGAGGGATATGATGTATTGGAGTATCAAAAATTTAAGAGAGAGAGAGCTGTGAGTTAAGTGAGAAGAGTTATTCTCCTTCTCTGTTTTGTTTTGCTCTGTTTAGTGAAATTCTCGTTTCTGTCCGTGGATGTAGGTATTGGGCCGAACCACGTAAATATTTGTGTTATCTCTGTGTGTGTGTGTGTGTGTGATTGCTTGTTGTTATTTTCTGGGTATTCATGATCCTAACATTCCATTCAATAGAGCCTATGGAATGAATGCATTTGACTATGTTGGGAAGGATGGTAGGTGTGGTGAGGTTTTTAAAGGTTTTATGGGAGACTACAATCCCTTGGTCATGAATAAGATTTTGGAGACTTACAATGGCTTTGAAGGCTTGAATTCTATTGTGGATGTTGGTGGTGGAAATGGTGCTATCCTTAGCATGATTGTTTTGTTTCCAAGTACCCTACTATCAAAGGCATCAACTTTGACCTTCCTCAAGTTAATGAAAAGTCTCCTTCTTATCATGGTATGTGGATTAATTTTATATACATCTCTCAACTTATTTATATTGTTTTGAAAATTTTGGCATGCTCAAATTGACTTGGCATCTCACTTTCTTTTCTTTCATTTTCTTTTTTCAATTATCTATTCATTGAAAAAATTTGGCTTTTCTACAGTCAATTGAGCAGTTCAATTCAAAAATTGTGTGAGTCTCACTCAACCCCTCTCACAATTTTTGAACTGAACAATCCAATCAATTGGCGAAAAGCCTAGCTTCTTGAAAGAAAAAAAACACCTCAAAAATTTAAATTTATTTCTCCAAGCTTTCTTCAAATCAAGTGAGTATGTAATACTTAAGTTAGAACCAGATCAAATTTAAAATACCATGCTGACAAATTAAAGAGCAAATGTGATTTTACTTTTCAAATTATTCCTCAAAATTAGTTTGACTCGTTTTTTTTTTTTTTTTTTTTTAAATTATATCAATTTTACACAAATTATTTTAATTTGCATCAATGTAACCCATGTCATCACTTGCCATCTATAATTAAATGGAATCTCTCATTTTATCCCTAAATTATCCCTCCGAAGTCATTTACACTCCACAACAGAGAGACTACAATATAATTTTCCTTTTCTATTCTTTATTCTTTTCTTTTTTTTCTCCTTTTGCAGGTATTGAGCATGTTGCAGGAGACATGTTCTCGAGCATTCCAAAAGGAGATGCCATTTTCATGAAGGTTGGTTAGATTGTTTTTAAGTTTATTAATTTATATATTTTGATGGAATTTAAGATTTAATTTAGTTCAATTTTAATTTATATATTTTGATTTAGGAAAATTGCGGTCACAGAGTACATTGATGATAGGAAGCTCTATAATATGCTATTTATTACGTGTTGTTTTTTGTTGATGAAATGTTATAAATCTTATTGTAAATGTTACACAATTTATAATAGTTTGTGATTTTTGAAGTGTAATTATAACAATTTGTGATACAGTTACCTATTTTTATTATCAAAAATGATACGGACCCCTTTTTTTTTTTTTAACCCCTACAACCCCACTAACACATGTCAATCAGAAATAGGAGGAAAAAGAAAAAAGAAAAAAAAAAAAAAAAAACAAAAAGTTGGTCAATCACAATACATTAGGGGTGGTGGGGGTTATGGAAAAAGGGAGTCTCAACCTTTTTCCTTTTATTATATGTTTAAATTTTTTTTCATTGAAATTTTACTCAACAATAATAAATTATATCTAGCTTGTTTGGTTTTGGTTTTCAAAAAATTCTACTTTTTTTATTTTCCGTATTTTAATGTTTTCAATGAATTTTTTAAATATTTTAAGCATTTTTTTTAAAGATTTTTAGACACACTTAATATAAATACACTTAAAAAGTATAATATTTATGAAAAAGAATCTTTAAAAAATACACTAAATACCAAAAAAAACAAATATATATATATACACGAATGTATTTATTAATTTTTTAAAATATTTTTTTACAAATATTTTATTATTTAGATACATCTAAGTAAAGTGCATCTAAAAAAGTAAAAAAAAATTATTTAAAATTTTAAAAATATTCACTAAAATTAAAAAAAAAACATGAAAAACAAAAAATTCAGTTCTCAGAAAATTAAAACCGAACACACCTATTATGTTTCAAAATTTTGACTAATATTTCAGTGAAAACAAAGCGTAATGCTATCACACACACACACACACAAAATGTATCAGAAATTGTAGTAACTTCATTTTAGAAACTATAAATTATCAGAAGACTACCAAAAAAGATTGCATAACATATTTCAAAAAGATTTATACCATTTAAAATAAAAAATAAAATTAAAAAAATGTAACAACGTGCGTATAATATGCACCTTTACCACCATAGCATTTCTCTGAGTGAGCTTTTACTGACACGTGGATTTTGAATGGTGTAATCAAACAATGGATACTTCATGGTTGGGATGACAAACACTGCTTGAGGACACTGAAAAATTGCTATGAGTCATTGCCAAAAAATGGAAAAGTGATTGTGGTGGATATGGTAGTTCCATAATCCCCTGAAGCCACTATATTGTATTTGGTTATACTGTGTTTGGTTGAGGGATTTAGGAAGGAATTTGGAAAGAGAAAGGGAAAAGGTGTGTGAAACTAAGTGAAATGCAGGTATATTTTATTCACATTTTACCTAACTTTTTCCTTTCTCTTTCCAAATCCCTGCTCAAATCTCTCAACCAAATATAGCATTAGGGAATTTGAGTAGACATTTGAAAAGGAAAATGAAAAAGATATGTGAAATGTAAATAAAATATACTTAAATTTTACATAATTTCACATACCTTTTCCCTTTTCCTTTCCATTTCCAAATCTCTCCCCAAGTCTCCTAACCAAAAACAACACTAGTGTTGTTGTGAAAAGTGAATTGCAATTCAGCCTGTTCTAGATGAACATGAACCCTGGAGGAAAGGAAAGGACCTTTCAGTGTTTGGCTAAAGAAGCAGGGTTTTCCACTATAACTGTGGCTTGTCGTGCCTACAATTTCTGGAATTCCATAGAAAAATGTAACCCATTGTAACTGTTCCTAGGGTATTTATTTTTAGGTTGTGTTTGGATATATGATTTGAATAGAAAGTTGTGGAGGGAATGGAAATAGGAAGGGAGAAGTGGTGAAAATATGAGTTAAATTTTTATCACTTTTCTCTTCTATTTTCATTTTCCGCTCCAAATTCTTACACAAATTTATGATTTAAACACATTCTTAGAGTCTGCTTGATTGCAAAGGAATAAAGGGAAAATTTATGATGTGCACCCTTACAAAGGGCCAAACTGTAAGAAAGTTTTGACTTTTTTTATAGTGAAAGTTATGAATGTTTGTAGTGTATGTTGTGTGTTAATTTGTGACAAAAGTTAAGAATAGCAAATTTATGATTAATTATTCTTGTCCCGTTGGGGTGTCAATTTATATTAGTAATAATATTTGTGTTAGGCTATGATTGACTATGCTTTAACACAAAAATAAGTAAAGATCAAGAAATTGTTGAGGTTCCATTGCCTTTGACAAATTCAAGGACCTTTTTAAAGCAAAGAAACAGGAACTAACGAAAGAATTCAAGCAAACTTAAGGAAATGAACTAGAAATTGAACTTTTATTGTTGAATCTCTAAATTACATCTCAATCAAAAGATGCATTTGAGAACTAAAAGCAAATTCCTACTCTACAGATTAACGTATTTTTTTATTTTTGCCAAAATGTCCTTTCACTATCTCTCATTCTTCTTTTACGCTGTGTTTGGTTGGAGGATTTGAGGAGGGATTTGGAAAGGGAAAGGAAAAAGTTAGGTGAAATGTGAATAAAATATACCTACATTTCACCTAGTTTCACACACCTTTTCCCTTTCCCTTTCCAAATCCCTCCCTAAATCTCCCAACCAAACACAGCATTATAGTCTTCTTTGTCGACTAAGGTTTATCTTGACAATTGGTTAAAAAAAATTTAAAAAATTTAAAATTCACTACAGGAAAGGTTAACTCTTCTTTTTATTTTGTAAATTTTTTCATAAGAAGTCAAAAAATTAAATAAAATAGTCAATTTCTAAAATAACCCTGAGACATAACTGCCATTATTTTTTTGTGTGCTAAACATATACATACCGAATTTTTTTGTGCGCTTCAAGAACAAAAGCAGGGCCGGCCCTGAGATATTCCTAGCCCAATGCAAACTTTTGAAATTGAGCCCTTTATAAATAATTTTTTTTTAAAAAAATGATAAGTATGTAAAAGAAAAAAATCTTTTGTTAACATCCTCATAAATTCTATTTGTATATAAAATCACTACAACTATATACTAAATTTATTTAATATATGAATATAAAGAAATCATTACAAGAAGTAAAAAAATATAAAAATTTGGTCTTATAACTTTATGATTTAACAAATCTAGGTCACAACAAAAGAAAAAAAAAAACAAATAAAATATAAATTTATAATACAGAATAAAAATTTAACTAGTTACAGCAAAATATTAATTAAATAATACTCTTTTCATATTTTTAAATGTAAAATTACTAACTAAGCATTCTTGGTTTTTATATTAATTTCATAAAATTTAACTTGTAAATTTTTTATAATTTTTCCATACACTTGCTATTTTTAATTAAGAATGAAAGTTTTGATATAAAATATTAATCGAACGCGAATAAATAATGATATGATGCAATAACATAAAAAATAAATGGATTGGATTTATATTAAAATAATTTTGACATAAATCTAAAATAACAAGACACGATACTTATTACCTCTAATTGGAGCTCTTAAATTTTATTCAAATTTGAGGCTCGAGCCGTCTTGGTCACCTCAAAAGTAATACAATCGTGACACCCAAATTTTTTTTTTTAAATAAATAAATTAACAATTAGCGTTATGTTAACATTTTCAAGTGATAAAGAACATTCCAAAGAAGATTTTAGGATTAAAATTATGTTTTCAAAACATAAATTTTAGGTTAATTTTAGCTTATCACAAAATTATTCAAATCTTGTTTCTAAAATCGATTCTAATCTTTCTATTATGTTTTAAAAATAAACCTTTTCAAAATAAATTAAATAGTGGAACAATAAAATGCCAAATCATTAGAGCTAACCCAGTTTAATAGCTAAACTCGTAATGACTATATTTTGTTAGCATGAATCAATTTAAGGTTCTCTCAAGTTTAAATTTAAACTTAAGAGAATTTGATGAGTCTATATAACTTATTATGAATCTTATTTTAATAATTTGAATTGTTTATCTTGTACACCGTTAGTGTATATCATGAAAAGAATTAAATCGATTTCATAATCGTAACATTTTCATTTGATTGTGTTTGATTTTAAAAGTATTTCAAGTTTGAATTTTAAAAAAAGTCCACCCTTAACAAGCGATTGGATTATAGGATGCTTTGGGAATATGGTTAAAAACTAACTTTTTTTTTGGCTTTTTAAACTTTTTTGTGTAAAAAATGTGAGAAGTGATATGACCCAAAGGGTGTGTTTGATTGGGCGGACTGGATAAGGGGGGATTAGAATCCATCGGACTTGAGTCCTGGGATTGTGAATCCCCCGGACTATTTGGTCGGATTGGATATGTATCATGTGTTTGTTTTTTCATGGGATTAGATGTCTGGAAAGGGCTATTTTTTAGTGAATCCAACGTTTGGTTGGACGGACTGGATAGGATAAATGAACAAAAGACTATTTTGCCCTTTTTCAATTGTTTACTAAGGAATAGCAATATTAAACATATCTTTAATATTTTAATTATTTTTAATTAAATAAATTTGTTTTTTTAAATAAATAAATAAATAAATAAAATATCAATAAAATTTGTTTTAAATCATTACTGTATAACAAATTATTATTTTTTTTACATACAAAACGTTACTGTGTTTATTTTTTTACATACAAAAAATATCATTAATTTAATAATATAAATTAAATTTATTTTTTTTACATAAATTTATTTTTTTACACAATTAAATAAATAAATAACCACTAAATTTGATTTAATAAAATACTGTATAACCTGTATAAAAAATTTATATTATTTTTTAATTAAAATTTTAAATAAATTTTAAATAAAACACCTATTACAATTTAAATAATGAAATTAAATAAATTATAAACAAAATTTTAAAATAAAACATCAATAAAATATCTATAAAAAATTATTTTAAAAAATTAAATAAATAAAACATTAATAAAAAGTTAAATAAAATTATTTTATTTTTAAATTGAGACATTTAAATTTTATTGAATTTTATTAAATATAATACATAATTAAATAGTAGAGGGTCAAAATAAAAATATGCATCCTATTATGCATTTTTGTAGTAAATATTACATAATTTTTTTGGTAGAGTTACGACAATTTATAATTTAAAAATAAGTTATGCATTTTTATGATGATATTACACATTTTTATATTCAAATATTTTCTAATCAAAAAATACATAACATATGTTGCTAAAATATCAGTATTAAACTTGAAACTCAGTAGTGCAAAGAAATGAAAGAATCAGTTACATTTTTCATATGATCTCCTTTTATAGATAGACTAACATCATAAGAGTGCATATTATACATACTTTTTTGGGGTGTATAGGATAGCATCTTCCATATATTTTATTTAGGGTAAATTACAAATACATCATTTTTTGGTTTGCTTAAAACATGATTTATCTCATATGATTTTAAAAATTATATCTCATCCCATGAAATTTCTAATTTTATAACAAATGACATATTTTATTAATAAATTATTAAGTCAATTAGTAGTTTTTTTTAATTATGTCATAAATTTATTTAAATTAATAATTCATATAATTTTATTATTGCATAAGAGATTAGTTATAAATTTTATTTTTTCAATTAATTCTGTTAAATAAAAAAGTCTGACAATGGAGTATTAAATATTTTTCAAATTACTGAAGGCAAACTCGTATTTTAAGTAAATTTTAGTATATTTATAATTTATCCTTTCATTTATATTTAAACTAAAGTTTGGCAACAACCTAAAATATTAAAAATAAAAATAAAAATAAAAAATTGTTATGAAAAAGTAAAATTTTCTCTCTATTTACATGTACATCATTTTATAAAAATTCATAAAAATTTTAAAACTCAACTAAAATAGTTGTGAAATGTAATTTTTTGAAAAAAAACAAACCTTGGATAAAAAACTCGAGAATTGCACAGTTCATCTACCGGTCTGCCCTTGTTCTTGCCTTGTGTTACGCATACCTTTCTGTATCTGTCGCCACTCCACTACTAAACCCTCACATTCTCTCTCTCTCTCTCTCTCTCTCTCTCTCTCGCTCTCTGTATCGCCATGGAATTCAAGTTTCGAGCCAAAGATGGGCAAGCTTCGACGACGCATGTCCCTCCTTCTTCAACCATCGGTTACTTCACCCAACAAGCACTCCGAGGTCCGTACACAATTCCTCTATACTTCTCTTCTCTGACAAAATCAGAAAAGAAAATTCATCTCTTTCATCTACAAATACTCATGAATTCATACATTTATCGATTTTTGTTTATGGAACAAAAAGTTCGAAGGTTTTTTTTTTCTTTTTTCTTTTTTGTTTTCTTGCATTTTCTCTGCCGTCAAACAGAATGTGATTATTGAAATTCTGTTTGATTTCGTCGATTTATTGTTTCTTTTTCTGTTTTTTTTCACTGGTAATTGTGCTTTCAGCGGGCTACTCGTTCCCTGATTTCGGACACTCCTCCGACTTCATTCGAAACCCTAGCAATATGCGCGAAGCGATTCAGCGAGAGCTCGAGAAAGAGCGAATCAGGGAAGAGATAATTGCGACCGAGATTGTTCGGAAGCGTATGCTGGAAGCGGAATTGAGGAGGGAGATGGCATTGGGGAGTGAAATGACGTTACGCAGAGGAGAGGGGTTTTCGACTTTCTCGGCTCAGTCGGCAATGCGGTTTGAGCCGAGACTGTCGCTTTTGCATCAATCTGAGGGTAGATTGCTCGAGGAGAGACTCGCATTGTCGCTTGAGGAAAGGCTGGGCTACCAGGCTCACCACAGCGTTAGGGGTTTCGAGATGATGCGTTTTACGCGCAATGCAGAGCCTAAGATTTCTGAGATCATGCCTCCTTCAGAGGTTAGCAAAGAGAGTCATCTTCGTGGTCGGTATTTAATATTTTCGTTAATAAATCCTGTGTGTGTGATTGTTATATTAGTTTTTTGCTTTCTTTGATGAAATTTCTACATATGGGGTCCTAAGAATTTCTCCCTTGGTGACTGCAACCTCATTGATTTCTAAAGCGGAAATTTTCTTACTGGTGTTCTTGTTTTCATTTCTAGAGCTGTTCTGTTTATGAGTTTAGATGGTTTTGGGGTATAATTTCTATGTCGAGGTCATGAAGTATGAATTTTCTTTCTTAAAGCATTTCTGATAGGGGTTGAGTTATATCTGAGGTCTGTGACTTGGGTAAGAGTATATATTTTTGCATTGTCTCACTACATCTGTAATTACCTTTAATTGTTTTCATTTTCCTTCTGTGTTTCTGTTAAATCTCTATATTATGGTTGACAAAAAGAAGGGTAAAAAAAACTATGGTCTATCTGCTCTAATATAATTTTTTAGTACAATTTCACGTACTAGGTCATTTAATTGCTATATAGACGTGCATGTGGCTGCCTTGAATTGGACCACGTTTCTACGAATAATGGTGCAGATACTTGGTGAAGAAGCTCTTTTGTTTTTTGTTTGCCAGACTAGGTTGGATGAAATTATTAGTACGGCGAGATTGAGTGAGGGGATTACCAGTGTGTTGGTATTAGATTACTGATATAAGATAAATTGTGTTTGTTTATACATTAGTGTGGTGGTATTAATGGTTGGGATAAGATCCTTGAAATTATGTCAAAATCCTCATTACATAAAATGTGATTTTATTTTTTTGTAAAATGTGGGGGTTCACCTCTGCTCCCATGGGATTGGATTAGCAAACCCAAGTCCCCCATGAGACTGATAATTCCATGATAGTTTTTCAAAACAAACATCATGTCTGTGGGCCCCACCACACTATTAATATAATCCCACCATCTCTGAAAACAAACAGAGCCTTTGTACTTGGTTTTTTGTTTTTTCAATTTCACTTGATGAATAAGTAATTTGCAGGTATTACCACAAATAGGCTTAGGGATTAGAGTTCTACAAAGAAAAAATGCAAAAGTATCGTGGGGGAGCTTCAGAGTTACGTATCGAACAAAAGCTTATCATCATTCAAGTTGATAGGGAATCCAGAGGTAGTTTAGTGGAGATCATTGAGAGGAATCGACTTAGAAGTTATTCTATCAAGATAGATTTGGGGGGAGTTTTTTGGGCAATGTAGGGTTTGCGACAAGTTTGGAGATAGTGCAAGGATCCACCATTTTTCAGCAAGTATAGCAGCAGTTCAACAGTATTCTGTCTTCAGAAATATAGCAACAAGGGTGGTGTCTTTGTCGAGTTGTCTAAATGGGTGGCCGGGGTACGAAGAAGTAACATTATTCTTCCGGCAGGAGCTGATGGTCAAGGGTGGCTGGCTGTGGCCAACATGTTTGAAAGAATTATTCATGGTGATTCTAGGGTTAAGGCCGATGGGGAAAGGAAGTATCCAAGTGACCATGATTCATCAAGGACTCACATAGGCATCACGGAGTGAACAGGTCTGTTCAGTAGAAAACAGGGACAAATAGAGGAGCTTCGTATGCAGCTGTGCTCAGCTCTAAAATAGATCCCTTGGGAGGCAGTAGTTTTGTTATGGAGATGCGAAAGGTGGTGGTTCGCACCAGAACTGATTTCTTCGATGAATGGGCACAGATTGAGAAGGAGCTATGTCGATCTTTTAAATCTAATAATTCTCTGAGTCCTTTTCAATTAAACAGAGCTCTGTTTGTTGCAAAAAGCATTGAGGAGGCGGATTACTATGGTGGCCAAGGATTGTGTTTCTTTCATAGGAGCATTGTGGTGAGTTTGGAGAGCTGGTCAGATGAAAAGCACAGTAGGGCTAATGTCATTGCTTCAAATGGAGGATGGGTCTTTGTTTGTGATTTACCTTTTAGTTTCTGGACTAACACGGTTTTTGAATGGGTTGGGACGAAGTGTGGAGGTCTGTTAGAGGTGGATAGTAGAACCAGGTCTTTAGGAAATCTCTTTGAGGCAAGATTGAAAGTCAAAGGTCTTGGTAATGGGCTCTTACCGGTGACTATTGACATTCAACTGGAAGGAGTTTTTGCCGTTGTACGATTAAAGGCATTAACAAAGCCCAATGGAAGACGGGAGGTTCACTGGCAATGGAGTTTTCAACCAGTTTCAGACGATTCCAGTATCGGAGAAAGGGGAGGTGAGGGGTCTTAAGCGACAGCCAAGACACGCGGCAGAATAGAGGCAAGAAGTCAGGCTGATGGACTGCGTGAGGTGGATGACGGCAATGGAAGAAGCGTAAGAGACGAAAGGGGCAATCAGTTAGAGTGTTTGATTAACTTTGGGCCTAGCCAAACAATGGGCTCAGCCCATGATTTGGTTATTTCCAATAAACAACTTAATTTTGGAGTACAGGATCGGGCTGGCTCAATTGATTTTCAAAGTTTTAAGGAATGTGGCCCAGATACTAATGAGGGCCCCAATATGTTTTCTTGTTTTAAGGAAAGGGGCTCAGGTATTGTGGAAGGATTTAGGGCTTTTGATTCCAACCCGGAGGTTTCGGGTTTGGGTTTGGGTTTGGGTAGGAATGTTAGCCCGATTATTTTGGCCTCACGGGTTAAAGCTTCTGAGTCAGTCGGTGTCGATGGGTCTCGAGGACTTTCAGCAACTGAGGACAGATGTAGACCCTCATTTTCTGAAGCATCAGAACCAGTCGATCATTCGCGAAGACCTTAGCATAGAGGAAGCACAACTAGGGCTGAACGATATTGTGGATCTCCAGAGATTAAAGGTGGTGGCTGAGGACTTGCTGGAGATTAATTTGGCTTCGGAAAAAATGGTTCAAGACTTGGAAGAGGGTCGTTTTGACACAGGAGGTATTGCAAGCTCTGGAAGAGTATGGATCATCCGAGAGTTCAGATTCACAAACTAAATGGGACAGTATGGAGGATGAGCAAGCTAATTAGGATTGGGCTCTCAATAATCTTTTCAATGCTGATTGTACTACTGATGGTGAGGATATCTAGCAGGTTTCTGACTCTCTGAATCAGGTCAATCCTTCATTTACCCATGTTTTAACATTTTCATCTTCGCTCAAGGGGGTACAAGCCATTCCAGTTTCTTCTATTTCTATTTCTGGGGAAGGGGCTAGGGTTGGGGATTCTTCGGTTCATTCTTCTAGGCTGATTTGTCTTGTTATTCAGATCTCATCAGGGGATATTAATGAACAAGGGGTTAACGCAGATACCTCAAGGGCCATTATGAATGAGTCTACTGTTGTGTCTGAGTCTTTACAAGCTAATAGTACTCAAGGTCATGTGTATGACAATCAGGGAGAGATCTCAGGTAATCATGTTGACAAGGGGGGCCAGGTTTTTAGTAACGGGGTTGAAGAAACGGAGAGTTGGTTGAAGGAATTAAGTAAGTATGAGACTTGCCCAATTGAGGAGGAGGTGCCTTCTTTTATGCAGTTACTTCAAGTTATGGGCTTGTCATTAGTTAAAATCAAGGGGACTTCTGGATCATTTAGTAAGAATGTTAGGTTTACAAGGGAGAAAGATGGTAGAAAGGTAGGAGAGAGCACCAAAAAAGGGGTAAGGGAACTTAGGAATTTAGCAAGTTCGGTTAATTATGAGACGCGCCGGGAGGTAACTACGGGTGTACATGTTTCCCAATGAATATTATTAGTTGGAATGTGAGGGGGTTGGGTTCTCGGAGAAAGAGGGGTGTTATTAAGGATTTTCTAAGGAGTAATCAACTGAACATAGTTGTTTTTCAGGAATCTAAAGTAGAAATGTGTGATAGGAGGTTCATGAAGAGTCTTTGGGGTGTTAGGCATAGGAGTTGGGCTTGTTTGCCTTCAGTGGGTAGATCGGGGAGGCATTTTGGTGATGTGGGATGAGAGAGTTGTTTCTCAATGTGAAACTATAGTGGGGGAGTGTTCACTATCAGTTAGATTTAGAAATCTTGACAGGGGTGTATGGTCCTAATAGATCGTTCAGGAGAAAGGATTTGTGGGATGAGCTATATGGGTTATATGGGCTGTGTTCCCCTAATTGGTGTTTAGGGGGAGATTTTAATGTGGTTAGGAAAAGCTCAGAAAAACTCAATGGAATTCGAACCACTAGGGGCATGAGGGACCTTGATTTGTTCATCAAAGATTGTGAGTTGATGGATCCTCCTTTGTGCAATATTAGATTTACATGGTCTAATTTGCAAGAGAATTTGGTGTGTTGTAGATTGGATAGATTTTTGTTCTCCTTGGGGTGGGAAGGTATTTTCCCCAATTTAAGGCAGGAATCATTACCGAGATTAACGTCAGATCATTGTCCTATTATGATTGAAAGTTGTCCAGTAAAGTGGGGCCCAATGCCTTTTAGATTCGAAAACATGTGGTTGGAGCATCCATCTTTTAAAAGAAAGTTTGAGGAATGGTGGGCCAACGCTATTTGTTATGGATGGAAGGGTTTTAAGTTCATGAAAAAGTTGAAGATGGTCAAGGAGAATGTGAAGTGTTGGAATAGGGAGGTTTTTGGGAATTTGGAGTTTTCAAAGAAGGCGGTGTCGAGCATAATCGAAGAGTTAGATGTATTGGAGGTGCAAGGGGGTTTGGCTGAATCCTTTAGGAGGGAGCGATCTCAGTTGAGATTGAAATTGGAAGAGTTGGTTTTTAGGGAGCAAATTTTTTGGTCTCAAAAAGCAAAGGTTAAATGGTTGAAGGAAGGGGATGTGAATTCAAAATTTTTTCATAGGGTGGCAGATGAGAGAAGAAAGAAGAAGTTCATCAAGAGATTAGAAGTAAGCCCAGGGGTAGCGGTGGAATGGGAGAACCAGATTGTCAATGGAATTGATGAATTTTATTCCAAGCTTTACTCGAAGGAGGAGATGACTAGACCGGGGATTGAAGGTCTTGAATGGGGACCTATTGATCAAACAGTTGTAGCATGACTTGAAAGACCATTTGATGAAACGGAAATTCGGGAGGCAGTTTTTGATTGTGAGAGAGACAAAGCTCCAGGTCTAGACGGTTTTATCATGGCGGTCTTTCAGGACTGTTGGGAGGTGGTGAAACATGATTTGTTGGAAGTTTTTTCGGAATTTCATGAATCGGGGGTTGTTAATTTGAGCTCAAATGCCACATTCATTTGTTTAATTCCCAAGAAAGCGAATGCGGTAAGAATTGGAGACTTCAGGCCCATTAGTTTGGTCACATCACTTTATAAGATTTTAGGGAAGGTTTATCAAAGAGATTAAGAATTTCATTGGGGGAGACTGTGTCGATGGAGCAGGGGGCTTTTGTGAAAGGAAGATAAATCTTAGATGTAGTTCTAGTGGCGAATGAAGTAGTGGAGGAATATAGAAGTTCAGGAAAGGAAGGAATTCTTTTTATGGTGGATTTCGAGAAGGCATATGATCACGTGGATTGGCAATTTTTGGATTTTGTACTGGACAAGAAAGGGTATGGTGGGCAGTGGAGATCTTGGATTAGGGAATGTTTGTTGACGTGCAATATGTCTGTTTTAGTTAATGGTAAACCAGGGGAATGTCTCAGGGCTTCGCGAGGATTACGACAAGGGGACCCACTATCTCCTTTCCTTGTTATTTTGGTAGCAGATGTACTGGGCAGGATGGTTGATAGAGCTAGAGAAGTAGGCCTTTTTGCGGGATTGGCAGTTTTTTTTTTTTTTGGGGGGGGGGGGGGATAGAGTTAGTGTCACACATTTACAGTATGAGGATGATACTATATTTTTCTCAACAGGGAATGAAAGTCAGATACTTAATCTTTATTCGATTTTGAGACTTTTCGGGGTAATCTCGGGGCTTAAGGTTAATTTGGAGAAAAGTAGTGTAGTGGGTATTAATATGCAGCAAGACTTGCTTCGGCATAGGGCGGTTCTTTTAGGATGTGGTATAGAGGCATTCTGTTTAAGTATTTAGGTATTCTATTGGGAGGCAATCCTAGAAGTGAAGTTTTTTGGAATCCAGTTGTAGAGAAGATTGGAAAGAGGTTGGAAGGGTAGAGTAAGGCTTTATTGTCACGCGGGGGTAGATACACTTTGGTTAAGTTGGTTTTGAGTGGTATACCTACTTTTTTTTTATCTTTGTTCAAGATACTGGTTAAGGTGGCAAAGGCATTAGAAAAGTTGATGAGAGATTTTCTTTGGGAGGGCAAGGATGAGGGGAAGAGGGATCATCTGGTGAGTTGGGATTTAGTTTCATTGCCTAAGGAAAAAGGGGGTTTGGCTATTGGTAACATTTTGGCTTGAAACATGGCCCTTCTTGGTAAATGGTTATGGAGATTTCTACTTGAGAGTGATTCACTATGGGCATTTGGTTATTAGAAGTAAGTATGGGACTCGAGACAATGGTAGGTACTCACGGGTGGTTCTAAGGGATAACTGTCGTGCTCCTTGGAAATCAATTTCGCATATCTACACTTGTTGGACTTGTCACCTTTCTGTAAGGGTAGGCAATGGGGCACGTGTTCGTTTTTGGGAGGATGTTTGGATGGGCCAATCTTCCTTTGCTTCTGATTTTCCACATCTTTATAGAGTGGCTCAATCTCATAACTCTTCTATTGCTTCCATGGCTTGTTCACTTTTGGCTCTAATTTCTTGGAATTTTGATTTTTCTAGAAATCTTAATGATAGGGAGGTTGCACAGTTGGCGTCTTTGTTGTCCAGAATTGATAATTTCTCTTTGGCTCTTCTTTTGGAGGACAAGAGGGTTTGGGCTCTTCATTTATCTGGAATATTTTCTTGTAAGTCCTTTTTTGATAAACTCATCAATAGTCCTCATGTTTTGGAAGGCTTGTGCTCCTCTTAAGGTGAAGGTGTTTATGTGGGCTTTGGTTCATGGACGCATTTTGACAAATGATACTTAGCACAAACGGAGACCTAATCGATTTCTAAATCCTCAGTGGTGCATTATGTGTTGTAAGAATAGGGAATCCGTGGATCATTTATTTTTGCATTGCCCAATTGTTTTGACTCTATGGTACAAATTGGTTTTGTTGGAGGATGTTATGTGGGTAGCCCTGCAAAGGAGTGCGCATATGCTTCAAGTTGACTTTTGCGCTTTCGGAGGATCGAAGAGAGCCAAAATGTTATGGTTTAGTGTGGTCTTTGCAACTTTTTGGGTTCTATGGCTCGAAAGAAATGCGAGGGTGTTTGAAGATAAGTCCTGAGAGATAGATTGTTTATGGGATAGTGTGTGCCATTTAACTTCTTTTTGGGTTTTAGGGAATCCTTTTTTTAAGGGGGTCCCACTTTTTTTGTTAGCTAGAGATTGGTTGGCAGTGTGGGATATGTAAATGTTTGCTTTAAGACTTTTTGTTAAGCTTTAGTTTTGTGATTTTCCGTTTTCCTTTGTAAGAGGATGCCTTATCCTCGCTTTCTTTTGTTTGATTTGTCAATAAAGTGCTTTGTTGTTGATAAAAAAAAAAGAATAAGTTATTTGCAGGTGTTCCATCCATTCACTTTTTGGGTTGGTGTTTCATTCACTTTCTGTGCTGGGGAATATGTTTGAATTAATGTTGAATGGGTAGGGCTCTCTTCTTTAGCACTTTGCATCTCCAATGGAGATGTTAGAGAGAAGTTAGCCTCATAATTTTGTTAGTTTGCGGATGTTTTGCACTTTTGTGAGCTCCAATGCACATGGTTGGTGAGCTTGTTAAGTATGTTGGATATTAAAATATATGTTACCTGTAGCTAGCAAGCTAGTGAACAAAAGTTGGCCCCTTACCCTCTCACTTTCAATTAAATTACTATCTTCTTCATGTTTGCTTGTGGAGCTTAGTGTGTGGTTTTAGTTAGCCCCATTAGAGCATTTATGTGCATGTTAAGTGGCTAGCACTTTAGTAAAGTAAAGTGGACTCTAATTTCGTGAATTTTTGTCCATGTGAACATCTGAGCATACCATTTTTTAATATCTCCATTGGAGATGCTCTTAAAGTGTCTTGAGAGCATCTCTGTTGGAGATTTTAAAAATGTGTGCGCTAAGATATCCACGTGTGTGATTTTAGTTAGCCCCATTAGAGCAGTCATTTGCATGTTTAGTGGCTAGCACTTTAGTAAGGTAAAGTGGGCTCCACTTGAGTGAATTTTGTCCATGTGAACATCTTAACGTACCATTTTTTAATATCTCCATTGGAGGCATCTTGAGATCTTTAAGAGCATCTCCATTGGAGATTTTAACAATGCGTGCGCTGAGATATCCACATCGTAAAAATACACTCCTTGACAAACTGGCTACTTTCCATTAATATTTTAATGAAATCTCCAAGGTGACTGGCAGGAACCATCCACTAAAATTGGCCCCATAAGCAAATAAAAAGAAAATGGTGGTTTAATTGAAGGCGAGAGGGATGTGGGGGCCACTTTCACTTGCTGAAGTATTAGCCACTGCTAGCATAATGCTTAACCTCTGACATAACATGTGAAAAACTAATCTGTTGGAGATGCTAAAAGTAAAAAGGATCCACTAATTGACAAACTTTTGATCCATCTCCTTAACACACCCAATGCAAATGCAGATTCTTGGTCATTGGACATGTCTGAAATTCTTAATATATCTCTCATACCCTATGGTGCAACATAGCTCAGATTCTTGGTTATTGTATAGGTTCTAGAGAAACCCTTCAAATATCTGTCTTCCCCTTGGGTGGAACATTTTTTTGAGGTGTTATGATATCTTATAGTGGGGACAGAGTGAATTGAAAGTAGAGAAGACATTCGCCTCATGGACGAGGAACTTCAGATCCAATGATCTTTTGTTTTCTGCCCTTGATTAAGTTGCCTATTAAAGTGGCTGATGGAATGGAAAGTTGCCCGGAGGATTTTCTAAAAAGGTTTTGGAGACAGCTTTAATAGAGGACACTGCTCTGTTTCTCCTAGGTAAGCTAGTGAAAAAGGATTCACATAGATGACAAGTAATTTTTTTTTTTTGATCAACAACAACGGACTTCATTGATAAAAAAAGGAAACGAGATGAGGCATCCTCTTACAAAAGGACAATGAGAATACAAAAAACAAAACTCTAACAAGATAATCTCAAACAAAAGCTTACATATCACACACCGTCAACCAATCTCTAACTAATAAAAAAAGTGGGACCCCCTTAAAAAGAGAAATCCCCGAAACCCAAAGAGAAGTTAAGTGGCAAACATTATTCCACAAACAATCCACCTCATCGGAACTTATCTTCAAACAATCTCGCATTTCTTTCCATCCATAAAACCCAAAAAGTTGCAAAGAGGGCACAAGACTATAGCATTTAGGCTCTCTTCGATCCTCCGAATGAGTGAAAGTTAGAGGACAAGTAGTTTCAATTAAGAATTTTGTGGAGTCCACAAGGTTCTGCAATGAACTTAATGGAAGCTTGGTATTAGGAAATATGTTTTTACAGAATAGCTGTTGTTCCATATTGCTTTGGTAATTTCTTGAGAATGTATCTAGTCTTTGGCACAATGTCTTTTTCTAGGAAGCACCGACACTTTTGCCAAGCCCACGTATCAGTGTTCGACATCGACACGTGTCGGACACGTAGTGGACACGTGTCTGACACTCAGTCTGCCGTGTTCCTTTTTTTTTTTCCTCATCTCAAACACGTCTTGGACACGTTCGAGATCCTAGCCACAGAGAGAGAGAGAGAGAGAGAGAAGAAGAAGAAGAAGAAGAAGAAGAAGAAGAAGAAGAAGAAATACCCGAAGATTTGTTCAGGTGACATGTTTGAGACCTATCGAGCACTATTCGAAGTCGCAGCTACTATCCATCTGTGATCAGGAGGAACAAATTTTTGAAGATCTGTTCGAAGGAAGACGAACAAGTTTGAGACCTATTGCACTATTCGAAGAAAGATCTATTCGAAGGAAGACATGTTTGAGACCCATCACACTATTTGAAGATCTGTTCGAGTGAAGACAAACAAGCTTTCCATTTGCGATCAAGAGGAAGCTTCCTGCTGCTGCAACAAACTTTTGTTCTCTCCCCTTTTTAGTCGTTTTGTATTCCTAGAAAATAAAAAAGTATACAACTTTCCACCTACCAGATTAATAAAAGGTTCCACCTATAAGTCAAATGATCAAATGGTCAAACAGCTGGCTTCCACCTACCAATCAAATAGTTAAAATAACTATTTCAATGTGTATTTTTGCTGAATGTGTGATACGATTCATTTTTAGGTATTTTAATTTGCACTTGTGTGTTGCAACTGCATGTTTAAATTTTTAATTAGTGTTAAATTATTATTTTTTTATAAAATCAAATAAAATATTTATATATATGAGGTATATTATATAAATAAATAAATAAATATATTTTTAACGTGTCCTTAGCATGTCGTGTTCGACATTTTTTGAAAATTATTGTGTCAGCGTGTCGGTGTAGTGTCACGTGTCCTTGTCCGTGCAACATAGGTATTTTTTAATAGGTATTAAGCTCGGAGTTTGTTATCCATTGGTTGCCTCTTGCCTATTATCTCCAATCTCATACAAAATTTGTGATTAGGCCAGATTTTTTCACTGAGTTTTTAACTCATTCCTTGTTTTTCTAACTTCCTGGATTTCTTTTTTTGTTATTTTTTATTTGTAATTTGTTTTTCAAGCTCATACTGATAACAAACGTAATATTTTCTGTATTGAAATAATTAAAGGAACTAAATACAATATACATACTAAGCTAATCAAAACCCTAATACCCTAATTACAAGAGAAAGACTAAACTACCCTTGAGAAAGATAGAGAATAACAGAAATATAAAGCAAGTATAAAATGCATATTCACAACCCCCCCCCCCCCTTCAAGCTGAGGATGCGAGTGCAGAAAGCATTGAAAGTTTGCTAAGAAGAAAATGAATATGAGTAACCGAGTCGTCGTAAAAAAATCGGCCAACTAAAGGGAGGAGGGAACCAAGGGAGAGTAATAGTGCCAGCCTGAAGATGCTATCGAACAAGGTGACAATTTGTCTCGATATGCTTAGTACGCTCATGGAAAACAAAATTATGGGCCATCTGTATAGCATTCTGATTATCACAACACAATGGAGTCGAGGAAGAGATAGAAACACCCATATTGGAAAGAAGCCAATGAAGCCAAACTATCTCAAAAGTAGCATGAGCCATGGCACGGTATTTAGCCTTAGCAGTGGAGCGAGTAACAACTGATTATTTCTTACTTTTCCAAGAGATAAGAGAATCACCTAGAAAGACACAAAGGTCAGAAGTAGATTTGCAATTAGAGATGTCACCAGCCCAATTAGCATTAGCATGGGCACGAAGAGCCAAGTTTGAAGAGGAAGACAACAAGAGACACTGCAACAAGGTACCACAAAGGTAGTGAAGAGTATGGATCAAGGCAGCCTAATGTGTGGACCGAGGAGCAGAGACAAACTGACTTAGTATGTGCACAACATAAGAAATGCCAGGACTAATAATAGTGAGATAAACAAGACATCCAACCAACTCACAATACATAGTGGGATCCTCAAGAGAAACTCCATTAGATGCAAAAAATTTGACATTCAACTCAATAGGAGTGTTGACCGTTTTGTCATCAGTGAGATTGGCACGAGAAAGGATATCATGGGCATACTTAGTTTGAGACAAAAGATACCTAGTAGGAGAAGTAGCAACCTCAATACCAAAAAAATACTGAAGAGACCCCAAATCCTTCATCTCAAACTCTTGAAACAACTGATGTTTAACCCCCTGAATAGTGCTAGAATTAGAGCTAGTGATGATCATATTATCCATATATAAGAGAAGGAGAGCAAGGTTAGCAGAAGTACGACGAACAGATAGAACACAATCATGAAGACTGGGACGAAATCCAAGCTGAAGGGTAATGGAGTGAAAGCGCTCATACTAAGCACGAGGAGACTGCTTGAGACCATAAAGAGCATAATGAAGACGACAAACTACATCAGGAGGGTGAAAGAGGCCAGGTGGAGGACGCATGTACACTTCTTTAGCAAGATACCCATTAAGAAAAGCATTCTTAACATCTAACTAAAACAAAGGCCATTAATGCGTAGCAGCAATAGAGATAAGAGTGCGAACAATAGTTATCTTAGTAACGGGAGCAAAAGTCTTATCGTAATCAATCTTATATTCTTGAGAAAATTCCTGAGCAACTAAACGAGCTTTGCACAATTCTAAAGAACCATCAGAAAGAGTTTTGACCTTGTAGACCCATTTACATCCCAAATATTCTTGTCAGTAGGTAACGGAACCAAATCCATAGTTAACTTGTCATTCATGGCAATAATCTAATTCAGATCATGACAGGCTTCCTTGTAGGACCTAGGCTCAAATGAAGTATGAAGACAAGAAAGAAAAGACTGATAAGAAGAGAAGAAACATGAATTACCAAAACCAAGTCTGTCTGGAGGATGTCGGTCTTGCTTGGGAAAGCGATGTGTAGGAGGAGCGAGATCCATAGAGCCAGTGGGAGGGGCGGTAGAACTAGTAGCATGGGGGCTTGGAAGTGCTTTGCAACACTTGTAAACAAGAAGAGGAGCAGGGGCAATAGGAGTTGGGGAGGGATCAAGAGGGCTAGTAGGAGACAAAGTAGTGACCTCAAGATCAGAAGCAAACTCATCAAGAAGAACATCAGAAGGAAATGGAACAATATGAACCAATTCATCCTTGGTAATGGGGACAGGTGGGGAAGGGATAGTGTAGCAGGGTAGTTTTTCTAAAAAAGTGACATGTCTAGACACATATAGCTTTTTGGTGACAGGATCATAACACTGATAACCTTTTTGATTAATGCCATACTCTAAAAACACGCATAGGTCGCAACAAGAACTTAGCTTAGAGTGATCCTGTTTGGGAAGGAGAACAAAACATGCACAACAGAAAACACGAAGAAGGGAGTAATTGGGAATAGTACCAAGAAGACGCTCATACGGAGATGAACTTGAGAGAAGAGTAGGCATCCGATTGAGAAGATATGCAGCAGTGAGCACAGTTTCTCCCCAAAACACATCGGAAACAGAAGACAAAAGCAACAGAGAGCGAGCTATATCAAGGAGATGGCGATGCAGCCATTTTGCGCAGCAGTGTCAAAACACGAGGACTGATGAATAGTACTATTAGCAGCTAGAAACTCTGTAAACTCAGACAAATAATACTCACCCCCCAAATCAAAACGAAGAATTTTAATGGTGGTAGAAAATTGAGTGTGAATCATGGAGTGGGAGTTGGAATATATTTTGTACAAATCAGATTTGCATGTCATCAAATATACCCATGTAAACCTACTGTAATCATCAACAAAAGACACATAATATGTGGAACTCCCTTTTATAATGATAGGGGAAGGTCCCCAAACATCAGTGTGAACCAAGTGAAAAAGAGAAGAAGAAATAGAACTACTTTTATTAAAAGGAAGAGCGGACATTTGAGCCAATTTACAACCTCTACACTTAGAAATATCAAAAATAGGGAAATTGTGCCTAAATATCCAGACTTAACTAACAACTTCAAACGATCACTCAACAAATAACCTAACCTAGAATGCCAAATATAGAATGAAGGGGATTTATTGTTTAAACAAAAAGAAGATAAAGTTGTAGAAGACACATCCAAAGGAACATGCAAGCTTTCCAAAACATATAGTTCGCCAACTCTACGCCCGATCCCAATCTGCCTCTTGGATACTCGATCCTGCACAACACAATGAGAAGAAGAGAAAAACATCAAAATCGGAATAAGATAATTGACTAATAGAGATTAGTTCGACAGAGAGATGAGGCACATAAAAGACATGAGAAATAGATAAATGAGGAGAGGAAATGAAACCAATAGATTGAACACTCATAGAAGAACCATTAGCTGTGGTAATATTGATAGGAGAAGACGGAGATACACAATTACTAAGAAGAGATGCAATAGGAGTCATATGGTGCGAACAATGAGGCACAGACATGGACACGGACATAGGACATGACACAACACGAATATGCTGACACGCAAATTTTTAAAAAACGGGGGACACGACACACTGGAGACACATTCAATATATATAATTTTATTTTTTTATTATGTGTAAAATTTTTTTTAAAAAATTCATTGAAAGGTAATTAAAAAAATAGAAAAAAAAATGAAAAGATGAAAAAAAAAAAAGAGGGGCTCAAATATATATAAAAAAAAAATAAGACTTTTGTTATAAAACAAATATATATTTTTGATCTCTAATCAGAGAAAGAAGAAAAAGAAATTAGAAAAAAAAAATTATTTTTAAACTCTCATAAGAGAATAATATATATATATATATAAATACAAAATATACACTGAAAACAGAGGGGGATAGATGAAAACAGAGAGAGATAGAGAGAGAAGACCTGCAAAAAAGCGAGAGAAAGAGAGGAAACGAAGTGCGAGAGAGAGAGAGCCTCAAGACACAGATAGAGAGACAACCTACGAACTAAGAAAGAAAAAGGAAAACGAAGCAAAGAAAAGAACAAAGGACATACCTCGATCTAGGCTTCAACTGGTTCATGTTCTTCTCTTCCCCTTCTTCGATTCAATTCTCTCCTCTCTTTTTTTCAGTTTTTGTTTTTTACAGTTTGGCTCTATTTAGAAGTTTCAGAAATTACATTTTGTACCCCGCGGTGTCCAAGCGTGTCCAAAACGTGTCTGGCTGCAAAAAATTCAAAAAAAAGGGGACACCTAAGGGAGTGTGTCGGACACATGTCCACCGCATGTCCATGTCCGTGACCGACACATGCCCGACACTGATACATAGGCATTGGGAAGTTGTTTGTGCTTCATAGGGTGCGAACAACCAGAATCAAAAATCCACGAAGTGGGTACACTACCTAAGGATGATGAATTAGGCAAACCTGATTGAGTGGTAGTCATAGCAGAGGCCTGAGATAAGAGATTCGGATTGGCCACCATAAAAGACGAACTGCTCAAACATAGACTGCATAGGATCAGACACGGGAGTAGCATGGGTAGTTGGAGTAGCATGACGAGATGGTTGCTGATGAGATAAGGATGATGCATAAGGGGGGTGACGACCTTTGGGTTGCAAAAGCTTAGGACAAGCATGCTTTCAGTGACCCTTCTGATGGCAAAAACTACACTCATCCATGTAAACCCTAGGCTGAGGTTTCCCAGTAACTTGAATCAAATGAGAGGCAGCAGGAGTCGGCAAGAGAGGTGAAGAAAAGATAGACTGAGAAGGGGAGGGAACATGTGAGACCTTAAACCGTGATTCTTCTGCAATAAGCTCTCGAACAGCTCCATCAACAGAAGGCAAAGGAGAACGATGCAAAATAGCTCCTCAAAGAGGCTCAAACTAATCCCAAAGAGCCATAAGAAACTGGACAAGCCGTTGTTTTTCTCAATGTCTCACATAGCTGTCAAGTGCTTGGAGCTCCGAAGGTTCCATGAGGGCCAACTGATCCCAATAAGATGCCATCAGATTATAGAATTTTTGAACTGACTTATCTCTCTGTGTGGCAGTGCAAGTAGACATCTCAAGCTCATATTGCTTGGCAAAATTAGATTCCAGATACCTAGTCTTCAAATAATCCCAAACTTTCTGCGCTGTGTCATATTTAGAAAAATTAATTCCACAGCGTTGTGAAACCGAGTGAGAATCTGAGCATTCTCTTTATCTCATTTGGCAACTGCGCCCTCAGTTTCTTTAGTTTCATCAGGTCGGCTTGTAACACCACTAACATAGCCCCACATGCCCTTGCCTACTACAAATTTCTTCACAACATGCGACCAATATGAATAGTTGGACCCATCCAACTTAATGTTAATTGAATTGTGGAACTTATCATCAGACATATTTGCAAATTGTTGAAGAACAGTATTGACAACAGCAATCAACCCAAACAATATGCAATATCAATCAGCCCAAAGAAAAATATTTTGCACCAATATTAAGCAAAACAAAGTACCCAACAATGCAAAACAACCAGATAATGAAACCAGAGAGAAGGCAGAAACAGAGGTTATGGCGCCAGAGAAAATCCAAAAGCAGGAGATCCGACTGATACCCACAGCAACCTGACTGATCCAGATAAGTCGAAAGTGGCTGAAGAGGACTTGCGTAAGAGCTGCAAGTTGCAAAGGGCTGGAACCACTCGCCTAAAGGTTGCAATGGCTGGAGAAAAAAGCTGCGATGCCTAGAACAGATGTGCCAAAAGGATTTGCAGGTCGTATGTGAGAGGAGAACACCTGCGAAGGACGTATGCAAAAAGAGAAGACGACAAATGATAGAAGGCTACATGCTAAGTCTGCTACTGTAACCTAGCTTTGATACCATGATAACAAACCTTAGTAGCAGGAATCGTCGGAAGGGGAGACGATTCTCGTCTAGAATTGCGATTCAGCGATTCGTCAGAAGATTTGTGATAGAATTGCGGCTCCATTGAGATAGAATTGCGGATCTGACTGGATGGGAGTGATGGTGACACAGAAGGTGAGAGAGAGAGAGAGAGAGAGAGAGAGAGAGAGAGAGAGAGAGAGAGACTAGGCTGCGAAGAAGCAGCAGCTGCTAGGGTTGGGAATTATAAACATGAGAGTTGGGTGGGAATTTTTATTGGGCTTGGGAATTTTTTTTAGACCCATGCAAACATTTGTTTGGGCTTGTGAGCTGTTTTATTTAGTGTTTGGGTTACCAGATGATTTGCATCATAAACATGAGAGTTGGGCTTTGGATTCTTCTCCTTCTCCTCTCCCCCTCTTCTTTTTTTTTTTTGGTAAGAAAATAAATAAAACAAATAATTTTTAACAAAAATATTTTAAAATAAATAGATAAAAAAATAATATAAATATTTTAGAATAAATATTTTATAATAAATGAAAAAAATCTAATAAAAGTATATAATTATAATATTTTAACATATGATTTTTTATTGTACTTTCTCTTTAAAAAAATTTATAACATATATTTTAATTATCATTAGAGAAAAAAATATATATAATCTTACAATATATTTTTATATATTATATTATTTAATATATATACAAATGCTCCCTACCAACGATTCTTGGAATGTCTACGATTCCCCGCTCCCGCTCCCGCTCCCGCTCCCGCTCCCGCTCCCGCTCCCGCTCCCGCTCCCGCTCCCGCTCCCGCTTTGTGCAACTAAGTAACAAATGTAATATTTTCTATATTGAAGTAAATAATCGAAGGGACTAAATACAATATATATATTAAACTAATCAAAACCCTAATACCCTAATTACATGAGAAAGACTAAACTATTCTTAAGAAAGATAGAGAATAACAGAAATATAAAGCAAATATGAAATACATATTCACACGTACACTATTACAGTTGGTTAAACTTGTATTAGTGAGACTACATATTAGGGAATAAAGCCAAGTATGGTTGAAATGTTCGTATCAGGAGGAACCTTGAGTTCTCTATCTTGAATGAGGTCTTAATCCACCGGAGTACTTGTTTTAGCCTCTTTTGCAAATTAGTGTTATGATTTTCAAGTTGTTAAGTTAATTGTCATTCTTGGAAAAAATAAATTCATCATTTGTTTCCAGAACCATGGAGGAGTTGAACCTTTATCTAGACATTTTGTTTTCTGATGAACTTCGTGCATGGGAGTTGGTAGCAGCCTATGTTGCACGTATACGGACACGTGACACGACACCGACATGTTAATTTTCAAAAAATACTGCACATGACACGCTAAGGACACGATAAAAATATATTTATTTATTTATATAATATACCTCATATATATAAATATTTTATTTAATTTTATAAAAGAAAAAAAAATTAACACTAACTAAAAATTTAAACATTCAGTTGCAACACACAAGTGCAAATTAAAACACCAAAAAATGAATCTTATCACACATTCAGCAAAAATACACATTCAAATAGTTATTTTAACCATTTGACTGGTAGGTGGAAGCCAACTGTTTGACTATTTGACCATTTGACTTCTAGGTGGAACCTTTTGTTAGTCTGATAGGTGGAAAGTTGTATACCTTTTTATTTTCTCGGAATACAAAACGACTAAAAAGGAGAGAACAAAAATTTGCTGGAGCAGTAGGAAGCTTCCTCTTGGTCGTAGATGGAAAGCTTGTTCGTCTTCCGTCGAACAAATCTTCGAATAGTGCAATGGGTCTCAAACATGTCTTCCTTCGAACAGATCTTCCTTCAAATAGTGCGATGGGTCTCAAACTTGTTCGTCTTCCTTCGAATAGATCTTCAAAAATTTGTTCCTCTTGATCGCAAATGGACAGCAGCTGCGATTTCGAATAGTGCTCGATGGGTCTCAGACATGTCGCTTGAATAGATCTTCGGGTATTTCTTCTTCTTCTTCTTTTCCTTCTTCTTCTTCTTCTTCTTCTTCTTCTTCTTCTCTCTCTCTCTCTCTCTCTCTCTCTCTCTCTCTCTGCTAGGATCTCAAACGTGTTTGAGATGAGGAGGAAATAAATAAATAAATAAATAAGGGACACAATAGACTGAGTGTTGGACATGTGTCAGACACATGTCGGTGTCCAATACGTGTTGGACATTGATACGTGGGCTTGGCAAATGTGTCGGTGCTTCCTAGGTAGCAGCCAACAGCCATTAAGGCCTGGCTTGAATGCCAATTTATAGAATACATTTTGTAGATACAAACAAAAATCAAAAAGTTATCCTAATACAAAAAGTTTATCCTAAAGTTATTGCATATCTACTTTGTTAAAATTTACAACACCAATACGTCCAAAAACTTTGCAACTTTGTACAAAAATCTACAAGCCTAGGCATAGGCTTACACAGTTTTCACAAAAATAAATACAAAGACAAAAAAGTCTTTGGAAACATAAATGAAAAACTACAATTATTTGCCATATTCTGACAAACTACCAATTATATACACTATCAACCCTTCCCGTGGTTCAGAGAGATAGACTGATATAGATAAGATTTGATTGATCTTATTTGTCGTGTAGCATCGCTTGAAAGGATTTGTCTGACTACTTTCCGCCTAATAATGCAAGTTGCTCCACGTGTCGTGGATAAGGTTAGAGTCGATCATGGGACAACTGCATGTGATAGTGAGGTCCACTATGCTTCCATCATGTTTATGAGATTGTGATATTTTTCATCCGTCTCTGATGAAGGGGAATCAAGTTCCTGGCTGTATTGCTCATTCCAAAATTGTTCTACATCATCTACTGTCATAGCTAGTTCCAACGGAAGATTCAAATTATTTCTCTTTTTGAGATTTAATAACATGTCAAGAGCCTCATTAATTTATGTAGGAGACCTCTGATATGTTATGGGCAAATGAGTTACAAATAGTATTCTACCGTCTGTGACCATGAATGACAACTTTGCTAAGCCATGGATATTAGAAGCTACTTGTGAAATAGTTATTAGACTGTCTATCCAATATTTTGTTCTCCTAGCCAAGGAAAAAGAAGATACACATGTTGGGAATATTTAATTTTGCAGGTTATAAACCCTATAGCCTCAGTGTTCTCATAGATACAGGAGTTACAATCAGCTCATGTAAATGGAATGCCATACCAAAAGAAAAATGGACATTAATGAAACATCCAATTTTGGTTATTGGAATTGATGAAAACCATACTTCCATACAATTCAAGGCTAAAAATGGAGAAAGAAGAATATGATAATCTTTGTTTTCGCAATAATTATGTTTTAAGACTGATAGCATATCGGTGTCTAGAAGCAAAGGCGAAAAAACAAATAAAAAATCAAATTTCTAACTCACAATATGGTCAAAAATGTTGTGATAAAATTTTGAAAGAAAATTGGAAAATTGGTTGCAATACATTTCCCAAGCAAAAAAGATTTTTCAAAAAACCCAGAAAATATAAATGGAAATCTTGGAAAAAGAACAAAACTTTTTCAAAAAGGAAAAAGTATATTTGAAAAAAGAAACCAACAAATGTTTCAAAAAAGAAAATTTGTAAATGTTACATTTATAGCAAAGAGGGTCACTATTCACCCGAATGCCCAAAAAGGGGGGAAAAAAGAGTAAAGAAAATGATCAAAGTTCTTGAAGAACAAGATTTTGAAATATTATATGGCGGAAAAGAAAATTCTGATGATGAAGAAATCTTGGACGAAATTTCTAGTGATGAAGAAAGTTCAGATGAAGAACTAATCTTCATGATGACTAATATAGATAGTCAAGAAATATCTCAAGAAGAATTACAACCAATTCAACTTGGAGATGTAATCGGAGAAGAAAAAACTTTTACCGAAGAAGAATTAGCAAAATTTGAAGAAATGCAAGAAGTTGCTGTGCCAAAAATTTACGAACTTTCAAAATTCAACTTCGTTTCAGCAAGAGTGTTTGCACAATACAGTGGCAACACTCAGGCAAAATGGTCAGAAGAAGGAAACATTGATATTCCTTTTTTTGATAAGAAAAAGGTTGCAAGATGGAAAAAAGAAATATCCTGAGATTCAATATATTCATATTTGATTAATACAGGTAACCATAACAGCCTTATTCTGACAAGGGATAGATACTCCTATTTTAGCTATAATTTTTGATAAAAGATTTTCCGACCCAATGAAAACAATCATTGGAGGAATTTAATCTAATTTGGCTAATGGAGTAGTTTGGTTTAATGTTAGATCAAATTTCTTTATTTCTATAAATGATCATAATCTTGAGGACACCGTCAAAATAAGAATTAAAACACAACGATTAGGAATGAAATCGAATTCCCATGATTTGGCTATTTGTTGGAAAACAATTCACGAATTGACCAAATTTCTTGAAACAAAAACAGGATCAAACGATAATAAAATCGTTGAAATCTTTGAACCAAGACCATTTGACACGGAAATCCAACCGTGTCTAATGAATTAGAGCAATTTAGAAGTCCCTCGACAATAGTAAATCCATGACCTAGTGGGACAAGGAGAATCGTCTAAAACAAAAAATCCTGCAAAAATACAAATGCAAGCATCAGGAAAAAATTTATATATTCAAAATATAGTTTCAAAAATTAAAAGATCAACTTCTGTATTTGAAAAATATTTTCCTAACAAAGTATTTTCAAAATTAAGCATAGGTGAATCGAGTAATAATTCTAATCAAGAATCTATTGCCTCAACAAATGTTTAGATTCCTATTTTTCCACGCTATGTGTTGGGAACATATAATTTTGCAGGTTATAAATCTTATAGCCTCAGTGCTCTCATAGATACAGAAGCTACAATCAACTCATGTAAATGGAATGCCATATCGAAAGAAAAATAGACATTAATGAAACATCCAATTTTGGTTACTGGAATTGATGGAAACCATACTTCCATAAAATTCAAGGCTAAAAATATAGCTATTTGGTTAAATGATAGCAAGTTCGTTATACCAAAAATTCTCTATTTTCCTTATATGCATGGCGATTTCCTTCTTGGAAATAATTTTATATATAAATACCTTCCAATGCAAATACAGGAAAGAGCCATTTCATTAAGTATAAACAATGTCTTCATTCATATTCCATTGTTAAAACAACATAAATATATTTGTGATAAAGAGTTTGCGCCTGTTTCGCATGGTGATTTAACTCCCATCATTAAAACTATTGATGAATCAAATTGGATTTATAAAATTCTAGAATAAAATTTTAGTGAAAATCTATTAAAACTATGACAATGTAGTCCACGTTATTGTAGTTTGAAATTGAAAGACCTTGATGTTATCATTAGAGTAAGACAAATGTTCTATACTAGACAAGATATAGATGAATTTGATATTCAACTTCAGGACCTTTTAGATAAAAAGTTAATTGAAGAAATTAGAAGCCCTCACTCTAGTCTTGCTTTTATGGTAAGAAGCCATGCTTAAATTAAAAGAGGAAAAGCCCGAATGGTAGTCAACTATAAATGGCTAAATGAAAATTTAGAATTTGATAGATATTTTATTCCAAGAAAAGATGTTTTGATTAACTTAACCAAAGGATCAAAAATCTTTAGCAAATTTGATTGTAAGAGTGGATTTTGGCAAATTCAATTGACTGAAGAGTCAAAAAAATTGACAGTTTTCAGTATACCTAGAGGACATTACCACTGGAATGTTATGCCTTTTGGTTTAAATATAGCACCCTAGGTATTTCAATGGTGGATGGATATAATCTGTAAAGATCTTGAAGGACTTTTGTGTAGTTTATATTGATGATATCCTTATCTTCTCCAAAACCCGGGAGGAGTATAAGAAACATTTAAAGTTACTTTGTGAAAAATTCCAAAAACATGGAATTATTTTGTCAGCAAAAAAGATTGAACTAGAAAAAGAATCAATTGAATTTTTGGAAATAATTTTAGACCAGAAAGGTTTAAAATTATAGGAACATATTTTGTACGAGATTTTCTTGATACTCTTGAAAATATAGCACAATTACAGAGTTTATTAGGTATTTTAAATTATGGACGAAATTTTATCAGAAATCTTTCAAAAATAGAAATTCCTTGGTTAACCAAATTAAGGAAAAATGTTCTTTTTGAATGGACAGCAGAGGATGTTGATTTAATTAGACAAATTAAAGAAAATGTTGAAACTTCACCAGACGTTTATCTTCCTAAGAAATGTGATAAATTAATTCTAGGACCCGATGCCTAAGAAGCATGCTGGGGATGTGTTTTTAAAGCAATACCAAGTAAATTATGGCATGATAAAAAGATACCTTTATCAAAAAATGGGATTAGACCAAGGAAAAATCTAATACCCATAAAATTACAAAAAGAACTAATTTGTGGATATAATTCTGGAACATTTAAACCAAATGAACAGAAGTATATTATTTTTAAAAAAGAATTACTTGCAATAAAATTGGCAATAAAAAGTTGCCATATTTATTTAGCCCCAGAAAATTTTATTGTGAATTGATAATAAAGTAGTAAGAGATTTCTTGATCAATAAAAAACCTATTGAGCAAGAAAGAAGATTAGCCTGGTATAGAAGATTTCAGAATATACTTTTGAGGTAGAACACCTTAAAGGTACTTACAATTTTCTTGCAGATTTTCTTAGTAGGAATTGTTTTCAGAAAATTAAATTACTAAACAAGTAAATTTAATTTTTGCAGATGATCTCTAGACCAAGAGGAAAAAATAAACAAGGGTAAACAACCCGCACAAGGAGATTGGTTGACAATTGCTAAGAAAGCAATCCCCAGATAAGAAAAAGTTTATGTTGTGTTTGCAGGAAGATAACCGGAAATTTACAAAGAATGGAATGATTGCAGTAAGCAAGTTTGCGGATTTCTAGGAGCTAGCTATTAATCCTATGATAGCATGACCAAAGCTAAAAAAGTTTTATACAGTGCAACAGCTATGCCTGTTTATCAAAATAATTTTTGTCAAATGAGAACTAATCCAGTTTCAACTAATATTCAGACATCTAAACCAGATGCTTCTGAAATAAAAGATTTTTTCAACCCTAGTATATCTAGAGAAATTTATTTAGAACTCAATGGAGTTTGGAAAACTCACATTGTAGACAACAAACTGAAATTTCGAAGACACATGGGAGTTCTGGCCAACAAATTAGCTAAGCAAACAGAGTTAAAAGATTTACAAAATATTTGTTTCAATCTCCATAAACAAATGAATTGGAATGAAGATTTTAATTTCAAAAAAAATAAACAATTTTCTTCAGCTATTAGATCTCATATCAGATGAGTTTTCTGATCCAGTTTTTGAACAAATAAAAAGAATTTCTCTTTTTGAAAAAGCAAGGACTTTGCTTCGAAAAGAAAATTTTCTTTTAATAAAAAATCAAGTCGAGGATCATCGTGATAAGATTAGACAAATCTTAGGACGATCCTATGAGAAATTAAATTTTAAAGATGGAATTCCCAAAATAACCATCATGGCAAATCATGACATGGTTTTTTGAAGATATAGATTGGGGAATAACTAATCAAGTTATTTTCAAAATTTTAGATCTAATCCAGTAGATAGAATATCCAATGATTATAGAAGCAACACTCTCATGGGTAGTAAAAGGCTTCCGATGGAGTAAATATTTTACTTTTTGGAGCTCTAGCACAATCGGTTAGCGAGAATGAGAACGTTTTTTCCAACCATATCAAATTTGGTATCTCAAAGAAACTGAAAATTTCGAATTTGAAGACGACTACTTGGATGAAGAGCACCGAAGGGAGAGATTGGAAAATATTCAAAAACTTCCTTTAACAAAATATTGGATAGACAGCCTAATAACTGTTTCATAGGCAGCTTCTAATATCCATGGCATAGCAAAGTTGTCATTTATGGTCACAGATGGTAGAATACTATTTGTAACTCTTTGTTCCATAACATATCAAAGGTCTCCTACACAAATTAATGAGGCTTTTGACATGTTATTAAATCTCAAAAAGAGAAATAATTTGGATCTTCCGTTAGAACTAGTCATGACCGCAGATAATGTAGAACAATTTCGGAATGAGCAATACAATTAGGATTCTGATTCCCCTCCATCAGAGACTGATAAATAATATCACAATCTCATAAATAGTATGGAAGCATAGTGGACCCCACTGTCACATGCAGTTGTCTCATGATCGACTCTAACCTTATGCAAGACACGTGGAGCAACCTGCATTATTAAGCAGAAAGTGGTCAGACAAATCTTTTCAGCAGACACTACACGACAAATAAGATCAACCAAATCTTATTTATATCAGTCTATCTCTCTAAACCACGGGGAGGGTCGACAGTGTATATAATTGGTAGTTTGTCAGAATATGGCAAATAATTGTAGTTTTTCATTTATGTTTCCAAGGACTTTTTTGTCTTTGTATTTATTTTTGTGGAAACTTTGTGTAAGCCTATGCCTAGGCTTGTAGATTTTTGTACAAAGTTGCAAAGTTTTTGAATGTATTGGTGTTGTAAATTTCAACAAATTAGATATGTAATAACTCTAGGATAGACTTCTTAGATTAAAGATAACTTTTTGGTTTTTGTTTGTATCTACAAGATGTATTCTATAAATTGGCATTCAAGCAAACAAATGGAGCAATGTAAATTTCCACCATCTCTTTGTTGCCTAACTTCTCTTTAACTCCATAACTCCATAAAATAGTAGAATAAAAATAGTAGAAAGCTTTTTCCTTTTGTTATTTTTGCATGAGGCCTACTGTCTCATATGCAGCAATGGTTTCACCATCGAACAGGCTGCTTTAGTGCTCTATTTTCCACTGGTAGACATTGAATAAAAATTTTCTTTTTGAAGCCTTGTTCATTATTTCCTGGTTTCTTCCTCAAAACCCTTTGATAAACACTTCTATATTTATGGAACCAAATTTAACTATGAAAACCAATAGTTCTTCCTAGAAATTTGGAATAAAGCTTCCAAACGGTTTAGAAAAAGAAGAGATTTGAGTTTGTAGACCTTTCACTTAATATATGTATTTATTAATTTTGCCTGGTTAAGGTTAGATTCGTATTTTCTGACCATTATATGCTTCAAGGTTCCAATCAAGATTTCCTGGTAAGATCTGAGTTTGCATTCTTGGAAAATAAAATCTTAATATGAATTTGTGGTCTTCTAGGCCGCTTTGGTGTTTCTGTAGAAAGCTTGCTTTTGTCACCAAGTGAAACACCTCAAATTTGGCTTATGATGTGAGAGCTTATTAGCTCAATAGAGCTTGATGGTTCTTTCTTATTTTTATCATCCATTTCATTGTCTTTAAAGCCTGAATGGTTAAAGATGATAAAAGTGAGATTTGTTAATGCAAACCTCATCTTTAGGATTCTATTTTTGTTTTTTCTGGTTAAAAAAAAAAAAAAATCTTGTTTGGTTCTGATTTTCAAACAACAGTTTTCAGAAAATCTTGTTTGGTTCTGATTTTGTTAATATTTTAAGTAATTTTTTTTATTTTTTTATTTTTAGACACATCTAACATAAATACACTTAAAATGTATAATATTTGTAAAAAAAATCTTTAAAAAATACACTAAATACCAAAAAATACAAACAAACAAAAAAACGAAAATTTAGTACATTTTTCGTATTTTTGTGTATTTATTATTTTTTTAAAATATTTTTTCACAAATATCTTACTATTTAAATACATTTAAGTAAGGTGCATCTAAAAAAGTAAAAAAATTGCTTAAGATTTAAAAAATATTCACTAAAAACACGAAAAATAAAAAACTCAATTTAAAAAAAACTGAATTTAGAAAACTAAAACCAAACACACTTCTTAGTGTTTTGAGTATCAAAATCAGACAAACAGTTAGCAAGAATCCAGGCATGTGAAGGCAAAAGGTAAATGTTTTGGCAAAGTTGTTTCTTCTATAGTGATGATCTTGTTGATATGTTACAAATTATTAGGGTCATCTACCCATATATGGGGTGGCCCCTCTACCTGTGGACCAGCAAGTTAAAAGTCAGCCATGAAGAGGCATCATAGTCATTGATTTGGGAGATTATTTGTCTAGATCACCAAACCTTTAATGGTTCATGACAAGCTTCTGGATTGTTATGTTAGTGATCGTGGCACAAAATAATCTCAGTTAATGGCTTTGCTGATCCTTTGGTTCTGATTTTTCATTTGTGGGTTTAACAGGAGTGGGCTACCTGTGCAGTGGGTGTGATCCGTACGGATACATGGTTAGTGTCATGACACATTTCACATGTTAGTCATGATGGCTGTGCCTTTTTTTATTGTCTGGTGGCTGTGTACAGCTCCATGCGAATTTTGTTGCCAAGAATTTCATAAAATCAATTTCCCAATTTGTAAGATTCATCCAATCTAAAAATAAAATAAAACAAAATTTGTAAGATTCATAGTTTTTTAATTTTGAGTGCACCACTTCTTTGATAAAGAGGCTGAGACTCATCATAAACCTGAAGTCTTTATCGAGAACATGATACACAATAAAGGTATTACGTAGGGCACAAAATTCCCGCTTACAGTTGGGTCTGGGACATAGTAGGTAGACAGCCTTAGCCCCACTATTTTTTTGTGGAGAGGCTGAAACACAATGTGAAGATAATTTTCCTTATTGCTCTACCTCTATTGGGAAATTCTTAACTGAACTTTAAGGAAATCCCTGGGCTTGGTTTTTGATTTTTTTCATTTGTTAGATGGTTAGGGTTTTAAATTTGATATGATTTTAATGCTCATGGCTAAATCTCAAATAGAATAGTGAAACAAATTACTTTTCAAAATGTTTTATTTAGATTAAGAAAAACAAATGAAAATAATTGACTAGGCTAGAACCTCTATTGTTGCACTAAAAGCATATACAGCTAGTGTAAATTTGAGTTGATAGTATTTATGATTGAAATTGTGAGTGGTAAATTAGAAAGAAATCAAAGGATTTCTTATAGAAAAAGATTTTGTAAATGTGATTCAAATATTTTCAGTTATGATTCGTAAGATTCTTGTTGCAAAACATTAGGTTCTTAGAAGTATGTTTTTAAGATCATAGCTGTTGAAATCTTATGATTTACAAGTTGAATGTTGCCATTTAACTTGATCATAACGAAATCTATTTGGAATCCTACGTATGCATCCTTTTTGACAGAATTCCTTTGATTTTGTTTTGGATTTTATGATTCTCAATTTGAAGCTCGAGTCCTTTTTGAAAATTTCTTTCTTTGCAGTGGCATTTTAACACCATCAGTGCGTGTAATCTAGTTTGGTTGTTTTTGTTTTCACTTCTCTATTTAAAAGATGATATGCAATGTGTCAACTCATTCTTGAGATCTCATCCCGATTCTGTAGACATTTTTTTTTAAAAATTTAAATTCACTGTAATTTTTCAAAGTTTTTGCATATAGATTTTCTTATAAAGGCTAACATTTTTGGGTGAATATATAAAGGCTAACAGGTCCCCCTTAAATGAACTTTTTGGGTTATCGTGGTCAATTCGCAGCTCCTGCTGTTTAGGAAATCTTGGCTTGAAATTGCTTGTTTTTAATTAGTGATGGACTGGAACTTTTATTTACTTAATACTGTTTCTTAGGTATTGTTACATTTTCAACTTAATTGTGTTTTTAATTAGTGATTGCTGATTAAATTTCTTATAATTATCATATTTATGGATTTACCCTTTAAAGGTTCTAAAAGGACCTTGTTAGTGAGTATTCAGTTATCAGAAATCCTTACATACAAAAAAATTCTAAAACTTTGCTATTGGAATGATTTTACTTGAACTAAAACTAGTGAAAGTTATTGACTCCATTTTGGTGAAAGCAAAGATTTGCTTCGAAGACTAATGATGATTTCATCATGTGATTTATTACTACATGAGTGCCTGGTTATGGTCATTTTTCTGTTGCAGGCTAACCCTAAGGGGAATCTTTCTGGAGCAAAGCGCAAAGCCGTGACACCACCCGCAGTGGCGGGTGCTAGTGAGCTTCCCCCAATTGGTTTAAAGAAGAAACTCAAAGAGGAGTGGAGTTGTGCGCTCTGTCAAGTTAGGGCTACCAGCAAGCGAGGTTTAGACGAACACCTTCAGGGGAAGAAGCACAAGGCCATGGAGGCAGGACTGAGCGCACAGAGGACAGGCAAAAACAATGCAATTGGGCTTTTCCCAAAGAAAACTGTAAAGCCCATTAAGCTTGCAGAGACCATTGATAATCAGAACTCAGAGCAGGAGATATTATTACAAAAATCAAATGCAGAAGATGTGAAGCAAAACAATGATTTAGCATCGCAGGTAGTGAAGGTTACCAATGATTCAAAGAACAATTCGAAGAACAAAACTTGGAACTTGGCACATAAAACGAAGAAAACTGGAGATTGCAAGGAGAAGAGGTTTAAGTTCTGGTGTGAGATGTGTCAGGTTGGAGCTTGCTCTATGAAAGTTTTGGGAATTCATAAGAAGGGAAAGAAGCACATGGCACGGCTTCAGGAACTTAATCAAAAAAGTGGATCGGCACTAACTACTCAAGTGGAAGAGGCTCCACAGAAGGAAAAATGCCCAGAAGTGGTTGTTAAAAATGAAAAGGAAGAAACAACAGACAGTGGTGACGGAGATGCAGACGGAGAGGCGGTGGAAAATCATCAGACAGCAGAGGATGTGGCTGGTAATGGCACCAATTGATTGATGAGTATGTAAAAAGAAACACTGCATCAAGTTGGTTTTTCCATCCCAAATTTAGATTTGGAGTCGTGTAATTTTACTTTGTGTATCTTTTATCCATAATGTGGCATTTTATTTGGATTATGGATTTATTTGAAACTTCTATGTTTTTTAGCAAGGCTGAGAACTGCAGATTTTCAAAATTTAGACTGGGTGGTGGTTAAAATGATTTAAGCTGCTTTGATAATTTGAGTTTGGAAAGCCATCATGGCCCACATTGGATGAGGATCAAATATGTAGTACAATGGTGATGTTATCCTATCTAGTGTCATTTGCTAATACAAGACCAGAAATGGAATTTGAGTGGACATATCTCGTCTCCTACTAATCTTATTTGTGTTTTTTTGTTGGTCAGAACGTAACTAATCTTATTTGTGTGTTTTTATTGGTCGGAATGTAAGATAGTATCACTGTTGCATTTAATTTTTTTATTAACATTGGAGGTGTGGTTAGTACTTGGAACAAGGGGTGCTTGCAGTTTGGTTGCGGTTGAGGAATTTCTAATTTGTCATTCGTCCATCAGATTAGCGGATTGGAAAAAATCAATCTGCATCTGTTCGCCGGATTAGTGGATGCGGATTAATGGATGGATGCGAATTGGTTTGACGGTTTAAATTTTTACAAATTTTAAATATAATACAATAATTTGTCAACATTTTTTTTTTGGAAGACAATCCAATCCAACATAATCATAAGGTTATTAAGTAAATTGTCAAATACTAATAATAAATAAATATAAGAAAATCATATATTATTAAAATTATTTCTTTTTTATTTTTTTGATTCAAAAACTATTTAATTTGATTTTTAAAAAATGACAAAATTAAACTTTATATTTTTCACACAAAAATATCAAATATCAATACTTGCCATTTGATAAAAGGATTTCCAAATTAAAAAAAAAAATTGAAATCACAATAGAATATTTAAACTCTCTTTTAATTGAAAATATAAATAGAATATCTAAACAAATTGAAAATACAAAAGTTTTACAAATTATTAGGGGTGCTCGCGGTTTGGTAATTTGGTTACGGCCAAAAGAACCTCAAATCCGTCATCCGTCCAAAACTAAAAATCAATCTACAACCGTCTGCTCATCATCACACATCCGTCCAAAATGTAACGGATCAATTCGGTTCGAACGATTTGGGCCGATCGGAATATCCGTTGAATATCCCTACTTAAAACATTCTTTCTTCATTGGCAAGAAGCGAAAAATGGGGTATGTCATAAAGTGGTTTCTACCATCAATTTGTGTTTCAACCATAGTGCAATACCATAATGGAAGTACTAATTTTATACATTGCATGTTTTGAAGAGTTATGGAGTTATATCACAATAGTTAATATGTACGTAAAATGACCTGAACACTCGATTATCAAAAAAAACAAAAAAAATGAGCTAGACAATTTGCATTGGTAATTGAATATAAAGGTAGTACAACCCAGAAAACTAAACCGAGGCATGGCATGGTGTCACGGGATGGCTTTTTCTAGAGGCGTAGCGGAACATTTCTACCAATGAAACGCTTGAACTCCACGAAGTGTCAAGCCCACCTAAACTCTCCTTAACCATTGAGTGTTGAATCTTAACCCCTCGTGTCAAATGCAAGCTCAAATGCTATGTCTAGCAAGAACAACTCCACAAGGAAGCTCTGGCTTCCATGCCACAAGTAGGCTAAACAACCACAAGTGCATCTCACATGGCTCATGTCACTTCACGGCACCAAACTCGCCCTTGAGCAAGGCGCTCGCCCAACTGAGGTCCAACTCAATCAAGGCATCCCATGTCAACGTGACTCAAAACTAACCCAACACAATGTTGTCCAATTGTGCACAAATCTAGAACCCTCAATCTAGCTAACAAGTTTTCCCTCTCTTGAATAGGATCTCTTGTTGCACCTGTCTCGAATAGCCACAGGCAACTGAGGTCACCGGTGCTGCCATAGCTCAAATTCTCATAGACGCATTGACATGCTAAACCATTCACCAAGGGTCATTACGCACCCGAGGCATTACACTAGCATGTAGCATGAGCATGACAATGTATATCAATAGCCCTCAATTAGCATTCTGCCTTTCGTACAAGCTCTGCATAATGTGTCTCGTATGATGACAATGCTTCATGAGTAACAACGTTGCTACCAAACCGCTAGGTAGGCTACATGACCCTTGTGTTCACCGTTGAACCCAAGCCTATGTTCAACAAGTAGGCATATAAGGTTTTAATGATGGCAAGCCTCGATAGCGCATTACATTCCATCCAAGATGACACCACGATATACTACAACAAGCGGCATAGCAGGTGTGTATTTGAACCTCCCGCTAGGAAGTAGTGCTCAATGTTGGCACTCATGCCCCTCGATGACACTATCCATGGGGTTCCTAAACCCATATGGAGACCAAAGACAACACTCAAGTATATCAGAGGCCTGCCCATTGGTTGTCCAAATGTTGCTCACTTGTAACCTCATCACAGGTTAGGGAGACAAGTTTATAATATTATCTTAAGCCTTTTTCTGATTGGCACAAAGAAACATCCCACATATTTAACGAGTCATAATGAAATAATTCTCAATATTCTCCCACTAGTGTGGAAGCATGGATGGGCGGGCGTGCATTGGACTACTTGGGGCCAACACGCCATGTCGAGGTACCATACCACCTGTAAAAGTTGCAAGCGTGTCAGCTCATGACACATGGCCATAATATAATGCCTCCCAAGTTTCAAAGTATTCATGTCCACTAGATCACAAAGATATGAGTAGAAATATGTAAAATTAAATACTTAAATCCTCTAACTTTTTATAATATTCGAAGAATAAAAAATACATATTTTTTATAAAAAAAAAAATTAATTAATTAATTAATAATAACTTCTAACATATACGAGATAAAAATAACACTTTTTTTTTTTTCTAAGTCTTATTCAATTACAACTATATTTTTACATAATTCTACAACATCTTATCTAAAAAGTTTTTTTTTTTAAATTATCTAAAATATGAAAACAATTCACTAAAAATAAATGAAAACTCAAACAAAAATGCAACAGATTTTTGTTTGAATTTTAATATATTTTTAGTGATTTGTTTAATATTTTAGCCAATTTATTTTAGTTTTTAGATGCATCTTGATTATGTGTATATAAAAAAACAAATAAATGATTAAAATATTTTAAAAATTCAATAAAAATTAACGAAAACTCATCTTAAAAACAATTTTTGAAAAACCAATTCAAAAGTTTTGATTTGGGACTTTTCAATTGTGTTGTTTAACCATTCTTTCAGAATCACCACACTGTTTGGTTTTAAATTTCAAAAATAGTTTTTTGAATTTTTAATTCCTATTTTCATATTTTTAATGATTTTTTAAATATTTTAATCATTTTTTTAATTTTTAGATCCATTTAATCTGAATATACTTAAAAAGTAAAAAAAAAATCATTGAATACAGCAAAATACGAAAATGTATTGAATTTTCGTATTTTTTTATATTTTTATATTTGATGAATTTTTTATTTTATTTTATTACAAATATTATACTTTTTAAATGTATTTAGATTATGTGTATTTAAAAAAAAAATTGAGTAAAATATTAAAAAAATCACTACAAACAAAAAAAATTACTAAAAACAAAAAAACTCAATTTTTTGAAAAATAAATTCAAATTTTCTTGAACACAGATGTATATTTGTAATTTATTACAGGACAAACTTCACTTTACCCCCTTGTGGTTTGGGTCGGGTGCGGATTACCCCTGACATTCAGAAATCACCACATAACCCCCTTATTGTTGGTGGACTAAAGCGCACATTAACTTCTATTAACAGAAGTTGTAAATTGACAGTTATACCCTTCTCTCTCTCTCTCTCTCTTCTTCTTCCTTCATACCAATTCAACAAATTTCCACTTCCATTCAACAAAATACTAGATTTAGCTTCATGCTACCAACTCTAACACACACACACACACACACACATATAAACCTGCAAATTGCATATATATAATCTATATATATATATATTCCTAAAATCTGTTAAGACGCTTAAGATCAAACTATATTAAAAAATATATAGTTTTTATGAAGTGTATTATATGTATATATTCATTGTTATATATTATGAGGTTTGATCTTCAATTTTTAAGAATGAGCTTAAGAAAAAAAAAAAAAAAAAAAAAAAACTTACAGATCTAATGATGTAATTGATGCTAGCTTCGAAAATTAAAACCAAACAAGCTTTAGTTTGTTTATGTTGAATCAGATGTAGCCTTGTGAATTTAATTGTGGAGGTTTGTTGATTTGGGTTATGTGAAGAAAGTATGGCTGGACAAGAATATAGGAAAGCTTTTATCTATCAATTTCTTCAAACGGATTGGCAATTATTGGAATTGATGATCGGAGATACTGAAATCTTATTCCGATCAATGAATCTAGGTGAGGACTTGAAATCATTGTTGATTTTTGTTGCTTTTGTGGGCACTTTGAATATATATATATAGCTACAGATTATATATATACATATATATACATTAATTTTTGATAGAAATTATGTTGTTTAAATTAATTTAGGTTTTTTTTTTTGGGTTGTAATTTTAGAAAGAGAAGGAGGAAGACCCATGACATGCCTTTGCAAATTTAAAGATGTTCTAGGGATATTTTGGTCTTAAAATGTAACTTACTCTCTGTATGGGCGTTTGAACTACACAGCCCGTTAACTTAGATAAAAAAGTAAACGGTGCGCTTTAGTCCACCAATCACAAGGGGGTTATGTGGTGATATTCGAGTATCGAGGATAATCTGCACATAGCCCAAACTATAAGGGGTAAAGCAAACTTTGCCTTTTATTATGTATATAGTATAGATATAGGTGTTAGGGCTATATATAGATTTAGTATAGAACCAGTAGTTAATCTGTGTAATACACGGGGTTAAACATATTTGTTTTAAAAAAAAAAAAAAAATTATATAAAGTTTACTTAAATTATTTATTTATATTTTTGAATATATAAAATAAACCAAACCAAAATAATAGGTTATATATTTTTGAATATAATTGGCTAGTTTTGAATATATAAAATTTTTAAAATAATTGTTAAATTGGAGAAAAAAAAAAGAAGAAATAATTCAAAATTTAAATAATGATTCTAGTTATTTATTTTAATAATTTTAGTCGTATCGTTTCATAAAAACGTTACTTAAATTAACACATATATTAATTTTAAATAAATTATTGATGTGTATTTTAATAATTTTAGTTCTATCATGTGATAAAAATATAACTTATATAAATACATACATAATAAATCTCATAAAAATAAATATTTTTAATATTTAATTTTAAAAAAAAAGTGCAAAAGTAGAATAAGATTAATTGTTAAAATATTTTTGGTATATATAATTCTTTTAAATTTTGTTTATGGGTAATTTAAATTAGGGTAAATTACACTAACACCCCCTGAGGTTTATGTTTATTACAGTTCCTTCCCTCACATTTTGAAAATTACATCCCCTAAGGTTTAAAGTTTCATTACAGATTCCCTCCTCAGCAATTTAAATTTTTTAAATACCAATTTTTCCCTCATTGGGTAAATTATATTGACACCCCTCACATTTTAGAAATTACAATCCCCTCCTAAGGTTTAAAGTTGCATTACCAATTGCCCATTCGGTTAGTATTAGTTGGAAAAAAAAAATTCATTGAAAAAAAAATTTGTTAGTAAAGTTTTTAAATTTCTATTTAAAAATCAACGTAAACTCATTTTTTAAATTTATGTTTTTTCCTCAAATTTACAAACTAAGACAACCATTTATAAACCAAAAAAATTATCAAACAAGTTTTTATGACAGTTTTTAAAATTTTTGTAAATATAAATTGAAAACTGAAACCAGAATGGTTACCAAACAGGCTTGATGGTAAAAATGTCGTAAAATTAACAAATAATTAAATAAGTTACCAACGTAAGAAATGACTTATCAAAAGATTCTTAGGCTATGTATGGTTTGATTTTTAGAATTTTTTTTTAAAAATTAAACATTAATTTGGTTAAGAAATAAAAAATAAAAAAGTAAAAAATATTATGTGTTTGGTGGTACATAGCCTAAGAATTTAGTATTCTTAGGCTATGTATGGTTTGATAATTATTTTTTATTTTATTTCTTAACTAAATTAATTTTTAATTTTTAATTTTTTTTTTCTAAATATCAAACTATACATAGCCTTAAAATCTTTTGATAAGTCATTTCTTAAATTGGTAACTTATTTAATTATTTGTTAATTTTACAACATTTTTACCATTAAGCCTGTTTGATAACTATTTTGTTTTCAGTTTTCAATTTATATTTACAAAAATTTTAAAAACTGTCATAAAAACTTGTTTGATAATTTTTTTGGTTTATAAAAGGTTGTCTCAGTTTGTAAATTTGAGGAAAAAACGTAAATTCAAAAAATGAGCTTACGTTAGTTTTTAAACAAAAATTTAAAAACTTTACTAACAAAAATTTTTTCAATTAATTTTTTTTCCAATTATCTTTTTTTTCAATGAATTTTTTTTCCAACTAATACTAACCAAGGGGACAATTGGTAATGCAACTTTAAACCTTAGGAAGGGGATTGTAATTTCTAAAATGTGAGAGGTGTCAATGTAATTTACCCAATGAGGGCAAAATTGGTATTTAAAAAAATTAAATTGCTGAAGGGGGAATCTGTAATGAAACTTTAAACCTCAGGGGGGAGATGTAATTTTCAAAAGGTAAGGGAGAACTGTAATAAATACAAACTTCAGGGGGTGTCAATGTAATTTACCCTTTAAATTAAGTAGAAGTCTTTCAAATATTAAATTTTAGAAAGAATTTTGGTAAGGATATATTGATCTGAAGTTTTAATTAAAAAATAAAAAAATAAAAAAAGAGAAGGGGAGAAGGGATAAATAGGAGGGAGAAAAAAGTTAAAGGTAAACATTAATTTTTTACTTATTTTGATAATCTTAGAATTATCGTTTTATAAAAGTCTTATTTAAATCAACACATATAATAATTTTAAATAAATTATTTGTGTATATTTGAATAATTTTAGCACTATCATATTATAAAAATATAAATTATATATATAATAATTTTAAATTATATTAAATTATAACTAAAAAAAAAAGAAACATTCATTTATAAGATATTAAATTATAACTTGATATTAGAAATAGTTATTATAAAATTAAAATTGATTCTAATTATTTAAAAAAATTCAATATAATTAATATTATAAATAAGATAGACATAAAAATAAGAAATAATTTTAATATTTTATTTTAAAAAATATGAAAAAACTATAATAAAATTAATTGGTAAAGTATTTTTAAGTATGTATAATTCTATTAGGGTTTATTTATGAGTAATTAAATTAAGTATAATTTTTTTCAAAATTAAATTTAAAAAAAAAAATTAGTAAAAAGATATATTGATGTGGCATTTTAATAAATAAATAAATAAAACAATTACTATACTAGGTTTGGGATGTCCTAAAAAAGTGTACTTTTTGTCTTTTTACGAAAAGATGTGCAGAAAAATAGAGAGGTGATGTGTTGAAAAAAGATAAAAAGATAAAAAGATGAATTATATAGGTTATGCCAAACAAATAAACTTATGACCTTTTTTGACAAAAAGGTTAAAAACAATTTTTTTGACATTTTAATTTTTTAAAATCACATTACTTTTCTATTTTATATATATATATATATATATTTTAAAAAAATATAAAAAAAATTAACTTTTAACATATTTCTAGCCTATGCCACGTATACCAATTATTACGCATAACTTTATTCAAAAAATAAAATAAAATAAACAAAAACGTAAAGTGAGAAAATTTGATAACCAACCCACTACTACTTTTAATTTCCCTAAATTGATATTTAAACCCAGAAAATTGTAATTCCGTATTGATTCTTCAACCCTTGATCTCAGCCCGAACGTTGTCTAATCGAAACAGACTCTTTCTGAGATACGTGATTTCCCTCTGGTTCGTTCTCTGTCTCTCTCCGTTTATACATACATACATATGTGTATATGTATATGTAGATCTGTGAAGAACACAGTTACATAATTGTATAGATTAATTTGGGAATTCAACTGTTTACAATTTTCAATTTTGTGCTGCGGTTTCCTGTTCATCGTCTAATTTGTGTTTGTTTGTTGGGATCATCATCAGAGATCATAATTCAAATTTTTTTTTTTGGTTTGTGACATCGTAAGTTTGTGATCATTTTTTAATTTCTATCCACTTTTCCTTTATTTTGATTGATTTTCAGAGCAAACGAACTGGTCGTTGTGATTTTATTCTAGAGTTTGATTTTACTTATTGAATTTTTCGTTTTTTGTTCATTTCTAATATTTGGGAATTAAATTTTTCTCCATTTTCATAGCAAACAAACAGGTCGTCGGTGTTTTTATTCTACAATTTGATTTTCTTGGAATTTTCCTTTTTTGTTCATTTCTAGTATTTGGTAATTGAATTTCTCTAGCATTTGATTGCAGGGTTGATAATAGCATTGTTTCGAAAGATGTTAGAGCAATTACTGATATTTACTAGAGGAGGATTAATCCTCTGGACATGTAAAGAGCTTGGGAATGCTCTTAAAGGATCGCCCATCGACACCTTGATCCGGTCCTGCCTTTTGGAGGAACGTTCTGGTGCTGCATCATACAATTACGATGCTCCAGGTGCTGCATATACCCTGAAATGGACATTCCACAATGAACTGGGCCTTGTATTTGTTGCTGTTTATCAACGGATCCTCCATCTTTTGTACGTGGATGATCTTCTTGCTATGGTGAAGCAAGAATTCTCGGCAATTTATGATCCAAAGCAGACAGTTTATAATGATTTTGATGATGTATTTCGGCAGCTTAGGAAGGAGGCTGAGGCTCGGGCCGAAGAAATGAAGAAATCGAAGCTAGTGAGTCAGCCTACAAACAATAACATCGGTAAGAAGCAGGGGCAGGTTCAGAAGTCTGGCTTTCAAGGAGGCAATAAAAAAAAGAGCAGTGGTGAATCTGATGGTGGAGATGGTGAAAATTTAAAAGGTCGCCAAAAAAAAAATGGACATTCTAATGGGAATCATGTTGCAGCTGATGAGTTGCCCACAACATATGTTGCTAATGGCAAAGAGAATGGGGGTTCCAACAATGGGGCTTTCGATGTAAATAAGCTACAGAAGCTAAGAGCCAAAGGTGGGAAGAAAACTGATACTGTTGTTAACAAGATTTCCAAAGAAGAACCAAAAAAAAAGATAACAAAAAAGAATAGAGTTTGGGATGAAAAACCTCCAGAGTCAAAATTGGATTTTACAGATCCGGTGAGTGAGAATGGGGATGAGAATATAGCAGTTGTGGCAGCAGATGTGGGTGAGAGTATGATGGACAAAGATGAGATTGTTAGTAGTGACAGCGAAAGTGAGGAAGAGGAGGAGGAAGGGAATGATAGTAAGACTGAAACAAAGAAGAAAGGGTGGTTTTCTTCCATGTTCCAGAGGTACATTATTTTGCCCCATTCATCATCATTTTTTATTCAATGCTTGACAAATTTAGTTGATTTGAATCCAAAAAAAAAAAAAAAACAAAAACAAAAACAAAAACAAAAAACCAAGAGGACTTCCCTTTTTCCAGTTTGTTTTATTGGGGAAATGCAAATCATCTATTGGATATCAGTAATAGGATTTCTGTTGGATTGGTTTCTATGGTTAAACCAATCAAACTGTTAAAATCCAAAATTTAGATTTCATTCATTTTATATTCATATAATACATAATAATATAATTGAAGATGAAGAAGAAGAAGAAGGGTATGTTATTGGAATTTTGATGTTCTAAATGTAGTGTGCACGCCTTAGTGAGAGCATCTCTCTTTCAATCCCTTCCCTTATTAAGTGATGCTTTTTCATTGATATTATAGTGTTTTTTTTTTCCCGTCAAATTCTGGTTGTGTGTTGAGGTTTAATCATGACATGATGTGGTAACCTCTAATATTTAGAATTGTTGAAGAAAGTTTACTTGTCACTTTAAGATGATATATCTGAAAAAGTTATTGCTGAAAACTTCAAATGTTGTTACTTGTGATGCTAAGAAGTCACAGTTTGGACTTGAAAAATGTTTGAAAAAATAAAAGAACGAAGAAAAGTAAAAGAAGTCATTTGGGAACTTTGTTTTCCTCACATTTTTATAGTGGGAAAAGCTGCTGGATTTGTATAGATGGTATGATAAAGTAATCTAATGAAGATTAGTGTACTTTTCTTCATTCTATGCTATGGTTATTTTGCTACTTTTTGTGTGGTGATTTTGAGCATGAGTTCTAAGAGTTGTGCTATGGGTGTTGTCATTCTTTGCATTATGACTTGTGATCTGCACACATAGTGTGGATGAGCTTTTGGGCACAAAGTTATAAGATCATGATTGTGTTGTTAGGTTTCTAAGATTCAGAATCTCACAATATTGAAAGTGTTGCGGAGACTTGTCCTTTTTAAAGTTGCTTGAATTGTTTGGTGTTCACTGTGAATTTTGTATTTCTGGCAGCTTTTTCTCCCAAGTGTAACCATGTTACACTACTTTTTGGTATCATGTTTTGCTGTATTTGAGATAATGATGGGACTTGGGATTAATGTATTTGGGTATAGAATGATCCTGGTTTCATCAATATATAGTGAAAGAACACTCCCCCCAACCCTTAATTTTTTCCCCTTTTCATGCTCCACCCTCCATAAAAGAAAGAGGGGGGGGGGGTGGTGTTGTTGGCAGCATTTCTACATAAATCACTTTTTTCACTGTTCTATGTTCAGTATTGCTGGGAAAGCTAATTTGGAGAAGGCAGACCTAGAACCAGCTTTGAAAGCTCTCAAGGACAAGCTTATGACCAAGAATGTGGTATGCTTCCTGCTCTCTACTTCCTCTTCATACTGTTGTTCATCTTCTTGGTTCTTTTCAACTCTTTTTGCTGCTTCCTTCTTGAGTCTGTCTTGTATATTATTCTCAATTCTACATAGTCTGCTCATGGGGATTTTTATGTTGTGGCACTTTCAGGCTGAGGAGATAGCTGAAAAACTTTGTGAATCTGTCGCAGCAAGTTTGGAAGGTAAAAAGCTTGCTTCCTTTACGAGGATATCTTCAACAGTACAGGTGTGTGGACTTGTTAAATTACATATATATTCCTTCCATCAGACAATTCATTGTTCAGTATTTTTTCTCTTACGGTTTTAGCTGTGAAAGGTTAGTATTACTGATTGAAAATTGATGTCCGCAGGCAGCAATGGAAGAGGCCCTTGTCCGCATTTTAACTCCTAGACGTTCGATTGACATTTTGAGGGATGTGCATGCTGCCAAGGAGCAAAGAAAACCATATGTCGTGGTTTTTGTTGGAGTTAATGGAGTTGGAAAATCTACCAATCTTGCTAAGGTTAAACTTAACTCTATCATTGCATTTGTGGATTTTGTGTTTGATAATCTAATTTTATTGCTAAGACTCTGCGCAAATGTGCTTCTGCAGGTTGCTTACTGGCTTCTGCAGCATAAGGTCAATGTCATGATGGCTGCATGTGATACATTTCGTTCTGGAGCTGTTGAACAATTGCGAACTCATGCACGTAGACTCCAGGTATTGTTTTGATGCACAGTTCTCTGTCATTATAGATCTTGGGCCTCTTTATTGTATTAGAGATGTTAACCAAGGGGATACTCCTGAAAAGTATAATGGCACGAGCTTGATTGTGGTTGTTGACTTGTAACTATTTGCCCTTGTCAGATTCCCATTTTTGAGAAGGGCTATGAAAAAGATCCTGCAATTGTAGCGAAGGAAGCAATTCAAGAGGCCACTCGAAATGGTTCAGATGTGGTTCTTGTTGATACAGCTGGTCGAATGCAGGTATGCATCTTAATATTATGCCTCAGAGCTTATTTTTATTGATCAAATACATTACTCTCAAAGCACTTGTGAATGGATTTATAGAATCTCAGTTTACCATTAAACATGTTGTGCTGAGGTTATCTACACAAAGATTGTTGCAATTAATGATATATCTGAACCTTTTTTTTTATTTTTTTATTTTTTTAACATGGCCTATGAATGTCTATTATATGTCATCCTTCTACCATTGAATTTTTAAATTTCTGTTATATTTTACAGGATAATGAACCATTAATGCGAGCTCTGTCAAAGCTCATCAACCTCAACAGTCCAGATCTTGTCCTGTTTGTTGGGGAGGCACTGGTTGGGAATGATGCTGTGGATCAGTTGTTGAAGTTCAATCAGGTTCAGTCTCTATGCTCGGGCTTTTCCCTCTGAAAGAATGTGATTTGCAGAGACTAAACTATGAACCAAAGAGAGAAACACGAATACAGAAGTGACTAAAGATCATCTTCTTCTTCTCATATCACATGTCAGTACAAGTCCATGGATATATATACAAAATGTGTTGATCTGAATCAAGAACATAACAACCTTTAACTAACTCATGCCAGCTATCGCTAGACAGTTATGACTACCACAACAATACTTTGAATTAGTCACTATAGTTAGTGCTTAATACCCCCCCTCAAAAGAATGGACATACATTAGGTTGTTCTTGAGACAAAGAAACCTTCGAGAACAAAGGCCTTTGGTGAGAATATCAGCGATTTGGTCGTCAGAGGTGACAAATTGAACTTGTAAATCCTTGTGAATGGCAAGTTCATGAACAAAGTGGTAGTCAATTTTTATGTGTTTGGCTTGTCATGAAAAACTGTGTTCAAGGCCAAAGCTAACACAAAAACATTGTCACACCATATAGTTGGAGGAGAAGGAACGCAGATAGATCCTGAAGAAGCATTTGAACCCAAGATATCTCAGCAGCGATATCAGCTCACGACCTATACTCAGCTTCAGCAGATGATCTTGCCACAGTAACTTGTTTATTGGCACTCCAGGTAATGGGATTGCCTCCAAGAAATATACAAAAGCCAGAAACACAGAGAGAGAGGACCAGACTGAAAAGAATGCCTTGATGAAGGGTACCTTTGGGATACCTAAGGATCCTTTTAACAGCAGCAAAGTGAGTATCTGATGGTGCATGCATAAATTGGGACAGCAAAAGAGAGATCTGATCTAGTAAAGTGAGGTATTGCAAAGCTCTGACAATGCTGAGATGAGTAGTTGCATCAGAGATTAATGTTCCCTTGGTGGCAATTAACCTGGTATTAGGTGCACAAGGTGTCTTGTAAGGATTGCAATCCTGCATTTGATGTTTAAGAAGCAGGTCTATAGCATATTTGGCTTGGTTATACCACCAGGAGTGTAATGAACCTCAATACCCAAAAGATATTGAAGAGGATGAAGATCTTTTAAGTTAAAAAGTTAGAGTGAGCTGCTGAACAATGGAATCCATACAGGCTGGAGCATTACCTTTATATCATCCACCTGTAAAAGAAGAACCAAGTAGGAATTTCCTCTTTTATAAGTAAAAGAGATTAATCAGTCTGTGATTCTGTAAATCCCAAAGAAAAAATATGAGTAGAGAATCTTTCAAGCCAAGCTCTTGGGGTTTGTTTGAGCCCCCATATAGAGATGTGCAATTTACACACATAGCCAGGGTGAATAGGATCAATGAAGCCAGGAGATTGAACCATAAAAAACTCTTTGGGAAATCCATGCAAGAAGGAATTGATTGCATCCAGTTGCCTTGAGCTGCCAGGGATAGAACCAATCTCTCAGTTGTTGGTTTTACAACAGGGCTAAAAGTCTCTTCATAATGAATTCCTGCTGTTTGATGAAACCCTTTGGCCACTAGCCTAGCCTTATATCTTGCAACACTGCCATCTGGATTATACTTGCATGTACACCCATTTATGATGTCCAAGCCCTTGCCGTTGAAGGGCTGAGAATTCCTCAGACATGGCATACACCATTGCTCAATTTTAGAAGCAACTGAATAGGTAGTAGGTAAGAAATAGATGCAGAAGATAATGGAATATGAAAGCATGTTTTCTTCTTGATAATCCCATATTTGGACGTTGTTTGCATGTGATGAACATTGGAGGAAATTGGCTGTGGTAGAAGTGAAGAGGTAGTAGAGCAAGCAGAAGTGCCAGGATAGCAGTTACTGGTGCTGTGGGATTAGGCATAGGTGTAGAAAAAAGAGGAGGTCGATCATGGATAGGAATGGTTAAAGACATAAGTGGCAGAGAAGAGGAAGTACGCAAGTCAGAGGAAGAAGAGGTCCACTGAGTATAGAGAGGAATAGACTGATCATTGGAAGAATGGGACTGAACAGCAGGAGAAGAGCTTGTAGGAGGAGTAGAACTGACCGCAGTGGGAGGAAAAGAAGTAGGGGTAAAGAGGGAGCTGATTCAGAAGAAGTTGAAGTAGAAAAGGAAGGAGCTGGACCAAGAATAGATGAAACACCACAAAGATTAAGAAATAGAATAGAAGACAACCATTCATCAGAGACAGGAGAAGTAGAGAACTGTCAAGGAAAAAAGGATTCATCAAATATAACATGTCCGGAGGTATACATTTTGTGAGAAAAAAATGTCATATCAGAGATGACCTTTAGTAGCTGTAGGCTTTGTGAAGAGAAATTGTTAATATATGTTAATACTGCAAGTGCTCCACAAGCAAGTGCTCCATTTAGGTTAATGCTCCATTAATTTAGTTTAGTGCTCCATTTAGTTTAGTGCTCCATTAATTTGATTACTCCATTGTACCCATTCTCTCTATAAAAGAGAGTTCATTCTCTCCATTGTAAACACACAAATGTATATATTGATATCAATCAATCAATCAATAATATCAATACATTAATTTCCTACATGGTATCAGAGCAGGGTTAAACACCTAATATTTTCGCTTCACCGGCGGGCGGCAATCTCGCCTTTGGCCGCCCGCCGGACCTCAACCTATTCCGCTGTCTCTCTCTCTCTGGTAATCAACCTCCCTCAATTGTAAGGTCATTAGGGCCTTCATTTTCTCAACCTGTGTCTGTCAACTCCCTGACAGGTTGTTGACCCCTGCTGGGAGTTCTACTCAGTGGTCTCAAGCACTGTCCGCCACTCCTCCGTCTCTTCGTCCAGGTAGCATGTCACAGATGACACCCCCAGTGGTTCCTCAGGGTCCTGTGACACCTAGTCCCATTCCAAATCTCTCTCTCTCTCTCTAGTTCTGCCAAATCTGTAAAATTCCTGTCAGTGCTTTTGCTATACCTCATTCAATACCCATCTTGTTTTTGCTTTCTTTGCTTCCAAAAACAAAATAAAAAGTGATCTGGGTTACGGAAAGAGACGTCTCAAAGAAGATCTGCCAGAAATTTTAGAGCGAATCGAAGACAATGTTGCCTCAGAAGCAAGCAGAGGAAGCCATAGTCTCCAACCCCAACAACGAGACAGAACATGATGGTGCCAAGGAAGAAGACAACAAGCATGAAGAAGACCAGTCCATTTTCCGTGTCAAGAACCTCCTCTGGCATGGCGGTTCTGCTTGGGACGCTTGGTTTAGCTGTGCTTCCAATCAAGTAGCTCAAGGTCTGTTGACATTGCCCTACTCGTTCTCTCAGCTGGGTATGCTCTCTGGAATTCTGTTTCAGGTTTTCTATGGTCTTGTTGGTAGCTGGACAGCTTACCTCATCAGTGTTCTGTACATTGAGTACAGAACTAGAAAGGAGAAAGAAAATGTTAATTTCAAGAACCATGTCATTCAGTGGTTTGAAGTGCTAGATGGGTTGTTGGGTCCTTACTGGAAAGCAGTGGGTCTTGCCTTCAACTGTACTTTTCTTTTATTTGGATCTGTGATACAGCTTATTGCATGTGCAAGTAACATATACTATATCAATGACAAATTGGACAAGAGGACATGGACATACATATTTGGAGCTTGCTGTGCAACCACTTTGTTCATACCATCTTTCCACAACTACAGGATTTGGTCTTTTCTAGGCCTTGGCATGACCACATACACTGCTTGGTACATGACTATTGCAGCTCTTGTTCATGGCCAGAGGGATAATGCAACACAGATAGAGGACATTCTAGTAACTCTACTAAAGCCCCGCGACAATAAGCTGGTCCAGGAGCGTGTCCTTGAGGCCATGGCCAGCCTTTATGGCAACACATATCTCTCAAGATGGCTCAACCAAGCAGAAGCAAAGAAGGTGCTTATTGGACTTACAACAATGGCTGCTGCTGATGTGCAACAGTACCTGATACTCTCTCTAATAAGCTTATGCTGTGATAGGGTGGGTATCTGGGAGGCCATTGGAAGGAGAGAAGGAATTCAGTTACTGGATCTGGGGGGCCATTTGGCTTTGATTTCTTCTCCAAGAATTGGAATACTCAGAAAAAGAAATCTGGGTCATCCAAAAAGAGAAAGCAATTGCAGTAATGTCACCAACCTTATTTTATTTATGCCGGGGATCAAACCCGATCACCATTTTACACAAAAAAAAAAAAAAAAAAAAAAAAAAAAACCACAACCCATAACCACCACAAACAACCGGCCTCACTTCTTCGCCTCTTCAGCTGTTCTCTTCTTCTTGCCTTTGTCTTGGGCGTCCCTTGCCGGTGCTGCCTCCGTGTTTCCCACGTCGCCGAGCACGTTCACTTCCCGTTGCTCCTCAACTGTCACATATGGCGGACCTCCAAATCTGAGCATCACGGTGGCCTTCCGCTTCAGTTCCTTGTTTTCTGCCTTCAGCCCACATATCTCTGCTCGGGCATCCTTATACATGCCCTGGAGCAGAGCCAGTTGGGCGTTTAACTGTTGCACCTCATTAGTTCTACTCTGAAGCCGGTGCGACAGGTTGTTGACCGCCGTCATGGTCTCAACACATGACCTTAATGTGTAATAATTCGCCTCAATATCCGACTGAGCAGCCATTATCTGCTCCACTGACACCATCGGATAGTTCAACGGCGCAAAACCAGGGGGGCTTGGTCCAGGGGCTCTTGGTTGCGGTTCAAGGGCAACTACCCCGGTTATCTCTCTTGTGCACTCATTGAGGTCGGGAAAGAGAGTGAGCAGACCCCTGGAAGAAGAGGCTATGTTCTGGGTAGCGGAATGGGAAGACGAGGCCATTTTCTGGGCAATAAAGTTACAGAATATCTCTCTCAAGAAAACGAAGTGTTTCTCAGAGGTTTTCAGCTAGTTTGTTATGCATCAGCAGCAGCCTCGCCTTGGTTTAAATAGGCAAGGCAGACACGCGTATCACGCGCCTCTCAACACCAGACGACAAATCGGCGCGCTTTTTGATGGCTCGCCTTTTGATGGCTGTCGGGCACATCTTTTGATGGCACGCCTTTTGATAAGATTGGGCACGCCTTTTGAGGGTCCGACAAGACTCTGTAAACTGTCCCGACATTGATTCCGGTTAGCTTCTATATGGGTCCGACAAGACTCGGTAAACTGTCCCGACTTTGATTCCGGTTAGCTTCTATATGGGTCCGACAAGACTCTGTAAACTGTCCCGACATTGATTCCGGTTAGCTCCTATATGGGTCCGACAAGACTCGGTAAACTGTTCCGACATTGATTTCGGTTCTCAGTTACAACGGTTCGACACAGCCGTATAGTGTCTTCTACAACGGTCCGACATGACCCCGTAAACTGTATTCTACATCGGTCCGACATGACCCCGTAAACTGTATTCTACAACGGTCCGACATGACCCCATAAACTGTCTTCTACATCGGTCTGCCATAACCATACGGTCTTCTACAACGGTCTGACACGACCATACAGTGTCTCCTATCCACTTTTATTTTATTTGTCAGATTATTTTCCTATTTTGTTACTCTCTCTAAACTCAAGTTGGTTAGTCCCTACCCTCCTTGAGTTTGCGGGGGGCTGTTAATATATGTTAATACTGCAAGTGCTCCACAAGCAAGTGCTCCATTTAGGTTAATGCTCCATTAATTTAGTTTAGTGCTCCATTTAGTTTAGTGCTCCATTAATTTGATTACTCCATTGTACCCATTCTCTCTATAAAAGAGAGTTCATTCTCTCCATTGTAAACACACAAATGTATATATTGATATCAATCAATCAATAATATCAATACATTAATTTCCTACAGAAATGTCCTAGCAGAGAGAACCTTTAGAAGCTGTATGAGGTAGGAAAACAGAAGAGATGGTTTTATGATTTTATTTGAGGTATAGGGACTTAAGAAGGCAAAACATTGGCATCCAAAGATTTAGAAGAATAATCAGGTGGTGAAGTAAAAAAGGATAGACATTGTGAAAAGCTCAGGTGTGGGCATAAGGTTGATAAGTTGAACAGCTGCTGCAAAGGCAAAAGACCAGAGCTGGCTCTACAATGTGTGTATGTTTCCTTACCATCTAAGAAGCATGGACACGGACACGGACACGGACAACCGGACACATATTTTCAATAAAATGCATAAAAAAATGCTAGACACGACATGTAGGGGAACACATGCAAAACATATTATATTTTATTTTTATAATGCCATATATTTGAATATTATATATTTATTCTCATCAAATTCATTAATCTTGGGTATGTTACTTTGGTAAAAAAGAAAAAACTGGACATTGTGTGGTCCCAGTGTGTACCTAGCATTCTTGACTGAAAAAAATGGGACACTTCCTTTGGCATGTTTGATACGTGTCAGACAACAGTATGTGACCTCCAGAGACGTGTTCATGCTGCATAGCTTTCCGCAACATGATTTTGTTGTGGTGTATGTGGACAAGAAAGTTGATGAAAGTTGCCATGGTGAGACCTAAATGAATGAAATTCATCACTCAAACACTCACCACCACAATCAAGTACACAAGACTTTAATTGTAGTAGAAAATAAAATTTTCACATATGCATTAAAATGACAAAAAGGTGGGAAACACTTGATGAGATTTATGCGAGGGCTGCTATATCACACCAAGATAATTCACCAAAACTTTTCACCTCCAATGTGGATTCTTATGTAGCATGGTAAGCCTGACTATTTATTAATTATGATGGTCCTACACATACACATGGCTTTTATTACATCAATACACTTGGGAAGTGAAAAAAAAAAGAAAAAAAAAAACGGTGCAATAGAATCGGTGATAAAAAGCATTTCTCGATTTATATTTGAATGGAAACAGCCAGGTGAAACTGGTATAGTTATCTACAAATGATACATAATACCTATATCCATCTATAGAAACCACAGGGATAGGGACCCAAACATCACTTTGAATCAATTTTAAAGGAGCAGTGGCTCTGGCATGAGAAGGACTAAAATGAAGCTGAGACATTTGCCTTTAAGGCATCACACACAATTGATTCATTATTCTTACATAACATAGAATGTCTTATATGAGAAAGAAAAGGATTAGTGAGCATGTGATGAAGTGTGGTATTATTAGGAATGCCCCTTCCTGTCTTGCCAGAGTTGATGTTAAATTTGAGCACCAACATTTGCAGCAGCATGAACAGCAGGTGGAGTGGACTAGGATTGACGAGCAGAAATGCAACCATTGATAGGATATAAGGTCATATGATGTAGGACGAGTAGGGATTACTTTCCTACAAGTAGTGAGCCCGGAATAAATATACTGGCAGCAGCAACAATAGACTTATAGGGCTGGATTTGGTGGGATTTTGTGGCTGCAAACGTATTTAAAAATAGGGTTTTGGGAATGAAAACACAAGTATTTAGAGACAGTTGGGTAGTTGTTCTAAGCACTGAACAGTGACGTGAACAATAACCTTGCTGGATAGAAGAAGAAGAAGAAGAAGAAGAGAGAGAGAGAGAGAGAGAGAGAGAGAGAGAGAGAGAGAAATGCTTCACCCTCGCAAAGGATAGGCCAATCACACAAAAACAATTTCAAATTTTCATAATATATAACTCTGCTATTGAATCATTGAGATTACACCTCTTTATAGGCTAAAGACTCCTAATTCTATAAGGACTATTACTTAAATTTAGAAACTAAAAATATTTAGCAACTACTAATATTTTAGATCAACTATGACTTCCAATTATACTTTAATTATAATAGTAAACTTTAATAACTTCTAATTTTACTTTAATATCAAAATAGGAAACTTAACTTTTGACTCCTAAAATTATTTTAGACATAATAAAACCCATATATAAGACCCATTTAATAACTTGACCCAAAATAAAACTCATGGGTGGCCCCTACAACTCATGTACAACAATTATTGGAATTACCATTATATCTTTAATTACTAAACCTACTATAATGACATGAACACTCAAAATTATTCCAAGTCTTTAATTCTTGATGCCCTAAATGTGCTTCATGTGAAATTCCAAATTTGCTCTTTTTCTTCTTTCCATGATCTTCATCATTCTCCCCTCCATTCGAGTTTTATAATGTTGAAGTATAAGGATTATGGAATCTTGCACTTGCAGCCATTCAACTTGATTGTTTGGAACAAACGATGAGAAAATCAAAAAGTTTGATGTGTCATCACTCCATTGACCACATCGAATTTGTCAAGAATAATAAAGCTTAATGTGAACTTCATTTTTCTTGTGAAGAGTAGATAGTTTAGTTGCATTTTCATCATTCTCTTTGGCTTCCTTGGCTTTAGAACATTGATCATGATGATCTTTCATGCTTTCTTTAGTAAGCAAATTAATTTTCGCCTTCCTTTCTTCAATATCCTCAATATTAGTAGCATGTTCATCTTGTTCTTGCTTAGTTTCTTCAAAATTTTCAACACTATCATCCTTTTGCTCCTGGATATTAGCCTTCTCTAAAACAGCAGCCAACAATCTTTTTATGGAAGCTTTCAATCCATTCAAAGTTGTTTTGATAGTATGCATATCACTCTTTATTGTTGCAACATCCTCCTTGGTAATCTCATAATCTTTTGAGAAGGCTTTGAACTTGAATTCAATTCAGCGTTTGTCACCATGGTATTCAATAAAATAATTTTGTCAAAAAAAAAAAAAAAACCAAAAATGGTGGAGAAGGGTTGTTTGGGGTGTCTTAAATAAGTGTACTTTTTGTCTTTTTGGACTAAAAAGTTGAGGGAAAAAATATGGATGTTTGGGTTAACTTTTTGACTTTTTATGAAAAAATGTGTATTAAAAAATTGTATAAATAAGTGTATAGAGGAAGTTATAGATGGAATAGCCTATACGGTCAGAAGCATGAGGGGCAGCGCAGCAGAGGGTATAGTGTAGGAGATTGATTCTCTCCTTTTCGGGCATAAATTGGACGGTGTTGTTCGGCCCATGAGGGCCCACCACGGGTCCCGTTTTACTAATCGGAACCGTTCAATGTGTAGAACTCGTCGAGTACTATATGTTTGTAAAAAATTACGTTGATTGGATATCAATAGCTATCTGATTGTGTTAGTTTTTCTTGTCAACTGTTAACTATAACACCATTCATTTTTTATACAAAACTGATTGGATCATATAGTTACCGATTTCCAATCAACGTGATTTTTTACAGGCATATAGTTTTGAACGAGTTCTACATATTGAACGGTTCGGATTATCAAAACGGGACTCATGGTGGGCCCCCACGGGCCCAACATTTTATATATGTAATTCTTTTTTTTTTCCCTCTCACGGTAGTACAGGGTCATTTTAGCAGTGTAAATTGTGTAAATTTTATTTGATTAAAATATTATGTATTTTAATTTTTTAATATTTTTAATTTATGAATAGTGATAACTTTTTTGTTTTTTTTGTAACTTTTTGGCTTTTTTGATACATCCCAATCCAGGCCTAAAAGTAGGATCTTGAAACTCTGATAATAAACTGATGTAAGACGAGTGGGGATTACTTTCCTACCAGTAGTGAGTGGTTTAAATATACTAGTAAGAGCAACAATAGACTTATAGGGCTGGATTTGGTGAAATTTTGTGCCTGCAAACGTATTTTAAAAAATAGGAGTTTAAGGGTTTATAAAAGGGTAGGGTTTTGGGAATGAAAACACAAGTGTTTAGAGATAGTTGGGTGGTTGTTCTAAGCACTGTGAATAGTGACATGAACAGTAACCTTGCTGGATAGAAGAAGAAGAAGAAGAAGAAGAGAGAGAGAGAGAGAGAGAGAGAGAGAGAGAAAAGTGCTTCTCCCTCGCAAGGGATAGGCCAATCATATAAACACAATCTCAAATTTTCATAATATTAATTCTGCTATTGAATCATTGAGACTACACATCTATTTATAGGCTAAAGACTCCTAATTCTATAAGGACTATTACTCAAATTTAAAAACTAAAAATATTTAGCAACTACTAATATTTTAGACCAACTATGACTTCCACTTATACTTCAATTATAATAGGAAAGTGTAATGGCTTCTAATTCTATCAAAATAGGAAACTTAACTTTTGACTACTAAAATTATTTTAGACATAATAAAACCCATATATAAGACCCATTTAATAACTTGACCGAAAATAAAACCCATGGGTGACCCCTACAACCCATGTTCAACAATTATTGGAATTACCATTATACCCTTAATTACTAAAACCTACTATAATGACATGAACACTCAAATATTCCAAATCTTTAATTCTTAATGCCCTAAATGTGTTTCATGTGAGATCCTAGATTTGTTCTTTTTCTTCTTTCCATGATCTTCATCATCACACCTATCCCCGGGCCTTTGTGGAGGACTCTTCCCAATAGTCTGTCCTGAATGGTGAATTGATTATCATCAAAGCAAAATGAACAATTATTATCTTGACAATATTTATGAACAGGAAGAAGATTAGAAGAAATGAGAGGGACCCTAATAACATTATCAAGCTTGAAAGAGAGTGAATTTTTAGTTTAAAGAGCTTGTAACAATGTGAGAGATAGGTAATCCTTGTCCATTTCCCGACAGCAACAGTCATTTCCTTGGAATTCATGGTTGAGAGAGAGATTTGAAAGATCTGAAGTAATGTGGAATTCATGGTTGAGAGAGATTTGAAAGATCTGAAGTAATGTGATTAGTTGTAGCTGCTCCTGTATCAGAGACAGTGATCCAATACTTCTGCTGACATTGTGGCGTGTGTGATGTAGAGGCAGCTATTGCACTGAGCTCTGTAGGTGGAGTTTTGCCTTGATAAGCGTAGTTCATTCTATGGTAGCAGTCCAAAGCAGTGTGACCAGTTTTGTCACAGATTTGACAAACTGGTCTGGAAAAATTTTAAGATGATGATGGAAATTGCACTAAGAAGAACCATGATCTGGATTATGATAACCAAAATTAGGTATGAATGTTCCAGAACGACCTCTGTTAGTTACATATCTGCCAGGACCTCTATGAATTGTTTTGGGAGAATCTGCCTTGAATTACTGGAAGTGACAGCCTTAGCCATTGGACATAATCTGAAGTTCCCTTGTGAGAAAACTCCTATGAGTGAAGTAACACATCATGATCTTCAAATGAGAGCTGCTCATTTCGAGTTCTGATTGCTGATACCTCAAACAGATTTGATACATTGCAAGTATGAATCAATTGTATCAGTGCCTTTCTTGATATTGTGAAGCTCTGTTTGAGATTCAAAATATGTATGTATTCTAGAAAGTGAAGTGAACCTACTCTCAAGTGCATTCCAAACCCCTGGAGACGTAGTTTGGCGAAGCACCATAGCAAGTGTAGAATCGATCAATGTGGTCAACGCCTGATCTACAAAGATGAAAAAAATAGAGGGAGAGAGCTTCTTGCAGCCATGAGAAATGAAATAAAAAAATAAAAAAATAAAACAAAACAAAATAAGAGAGAAGAAAATTTAGAAAGAGGGTTTGGTTTAAAAAGAGTGGCCATGTTTGGTTTGTATTTGTGAAACAATTTTGAAAAATAATTTTCTAAAAAGAGTTTATGAAATTTAAAAATTTGTTTGTTTGTTTTGAAAATAGTTTTGGAGTTTTGGATGATTTAATTTAATTTAATTTTATTTTATTTTTTATTTTTGTAGTTGAATAGATGAGTGTAAGAGAAAAAAGATTGATTGATGTGTAGGATGTGAAAGAAAGAGAGAGGAGAGAGCAAAAAAGCCTAGAAGATCATATGCACAAAGAATTGCAGTTACTTCCACTGAATAATATTTGTGAATGCTTGATTGGAACTTGGTTTGTTATGTTTGAAAGTAAAAATAATGGATTCTGACGAATATTAGTAGATCTGGTTTTAGTCATTGTTCTTTCAAGCTTTGATACCATGAAAGAATGAGATATTGCATAAACTAAACTACGAACCACAGAGAGAAACACGAGTACAGAAGTCACTCAAGATCATCATCTTCTTCTCATATCACATATCAGTATAAGTCCATGGATACATATACAAAATGTGTTGAGCTGAATCTTGAACATAACAATCTCCAACTAACTCATGCCAGCTGTCACTAGACGTTATAACTACCACAACAATACTCGGAATGAGTCACAATCATAGTCGTTTTTCATATTATAATTTCTTGCAGTTCATTGAGCAACATGTTGTGGGTTTTGTTTGTTTGTTTGTTTTTTTTTTTTTTTGTTGCAGAAATTAGCAGACCTCTCAGCCTCTCTAAATCCCAGATTGATTGATGGAATATTGCTCACTAAGTTCGACACCATTGATGATAAGGTAAAAATTATATATATCTACTGCAAGATGTTTGAATTGTTTGATTTACAATGGCTGAAATTAAATGCATTACTTGAATCGGTTGATAATGATATAATATGTAGGTTGGAGCGGCACTGTCGATGGTTTACATATCAGGAGCGCCTGTCATGTTTGTTGGGTGTGGACAGTCATATACCGACCTCAAGAAGCTCAATGTCAAGTCCATTGTCAAGACACTCCTTAAATGAGAGTATTGAGTGCCGGTCTCGCCGCCTTTCAGTTACTTCTGCATGCCATCTTTAAGTCTATTTTGAACCCTTGTGTGTCTATGCTACAATCTATGTACTGTTCCCATGTGATCCCATTACTTTGATTTTGGAGGTGAATTATTAGTTGCTTGTTGCAGTAACTTCTCAGACTTGTTTCATTTGTTGATCTCTCTCTCTCTCTCTCTCTCTCTCTCTCTGTGCAAAATAGCAGCTGTGGTAGATGAATTTGATCCAGGCTAATATGGAAAATGAGAAAAAGATGGAAAAAAATAAAGCGTAAGATTGAGTAGTAGGATGTTCATACTTGATGAATTTCAAAATTTGTTTAAGGTTTGGTTTTTTTTTTTTTTTTTTACTTTTTTATTTATTTATACCCTAATTAAAGGAGATTTTAATTGAGCCAAACTTGTTTGGCGAGATTTTTTATAGTTATAACTGAATTAGTAGGTAGTTCAAAATCGACTTCAAAACTTGACTAGTTTTGAAATATATTTGAATTTGATTTGTTTACGTAACAAGTTGAACTTAAATGATGTTTAACCAGTTAAACACAAGCTCAAGTGACTTGGGGATATAACCAGTTAAATGTCAATTTAATTTTTTCACTGATAAAAAAAGTTATTTTTTAGTAACTTTTCAAACGAATTAATTAAAAATTTTTAAAAAAATCACAAAAAAGTAAACACGAACTCTTATTTAATTCACAATTTTTTTTTGGTTTTGTTTTTTGTACTATTGATTTGTCCATGATAATATGCCAATGATGACTTAAATATTTTTTGTTATAAATTAATACGCTTTTTTATCGGACTTTTTTATATTAGAAAGTGAAAAATTTGGATCACTAAATCTCAAAATGGATTAACTAAACTTTAACACTCTCAAATTGAAATGATCAACTTAAGAGAATTCAAACCCTATTCGATTTCATTTGTTTTCTCATCTCCTATAGTTTTCTTATAATCATGTCATAATTTATTTCAATTATAAGTAATCTACTAACTTCATAGTTTTGTCTGTTAATATTCCTACATTTCAAGTTATTAATCTAAACCTACAATCCTGAGCTCCTTTCTTTAGTCGTTCAAGAAATTACACTAGCCTCCCTTTCACTATACCTACCCAGCGCCGGTGCAATACCATGCCCTAATTAATTAAATGCTCTTAGCTTATACTTTTACATATTCATATTCATAAAGGATTGGATGAAATTTTTTATGTGCTGGAAGCTACTAACACAAGTCTTATTATTCGGGCTTGGAATTAAGAGGGAAACAAAATCAACAAACTTTTTTTGAATAAGAAATATCATCTATACTATTATATATGTGAGCATTGAACTTGGTGTCCAAGTGTTTGGTAATTTCTCATTCTGTTACGTGACAAATTTTTTTATCATAAAATAAAGGTGTGAGCAAATTTTTACATTAGTTTAGATTCAAAAAAAAAAAAAGAAAAAGAAAAAAGATTTGGGTTTAAATTGCTAAAATTAAAAACTCAAAATTTATTTTGTTACAAGAATTAAAACTCTAGTTTTATTTATTTATTTATTTTTTGGTAAGAGTAGAGGGTGGTATGTGAGCAGTGAGACTCCCCATGTGTCTCACTCTAGTGATTTCAGCCATTCAGCTGATGTGTAGATAATTTATAGAAATAAAAAATTAAATTGATCTGATTATCATAATTACATGATATATGTAATTAAAAATGAATGGTCTACATATAAGGGCTTAGAAGATGAAAATTTCATATCATCACAACAGAGACTCATGTGAGGCGCAAATAACTTCCTTTTTCTACAAATGTAGCGGCCGTTTGGGGTTGGCATTTTTTAGTGACTTTTTTAATTCCTACATTTTTTAAAGCTGTTAAAAAATTTATTCACCATTTTTGGTTTCAGAAAATAATTTTTTTTTTGTTTTTCATATATTTTTTATTTTTAGTGAATTTTTTAAATATTTTACACAATTTTTATTTTTTATATATACCTAATCTAAATAAGCTTAAAAAGTATAATATTTGTGGAAAAAAAAATTGGCTTGGATGCAATTTTTTCCTCTTTTTTTTTTTCTTCTTCTCCTTTTCTCTCTCTCTCTCTCTCTCTCTCTCTCTCTCACTATGGCCAGCTGTACAGGTGTGTATATGAGGGAGAATGTCTTGCGTTTATATAGGGGGCTTCTATTTACACACACCAAATACACTCTATACACACACTTAATGATATTTATTTTTATTACAATTTTATCCCTAAGTGAAATTATTATTTTAGACATCATACCCAATTCAAATAAACAAACGTCTCAATACACATCTAGACTTCACATCCATCTGTTGTTCAAGCTGTGTAGCTCCAAGTTCATCCATCTGTTGTTCAAGTTGTTTAGCTCCAAGTTCATAGCTGCTACTTCTTTTATTGAAGCAATTGAAGCTTTAAGTTCATTGAAGCTGTTGAAGCTATTGAAGCTCCAAGTCCATTCGTAGCTTTCCATTTCCATTAGTTTACACTAACCTCATCCTCATTCATCATTGTTATCGAGGATTTCTTTTCTGAAAATTTAGATTTTCAGAAACAAATAAATGTTTATGAGAAAGATAGCCACGGAAATGTGAGTTTTGCAATGTAAAAGTCTTGGTTTTTTTTTCCAGCGTCGTTCGGATAACCAGAGCCGAATTATATCATTTTGTTCGGAAATCTACTACCGAAATAAGTATTAACTTTCGGAAGTTGTTGTCCGAAATAAGTTAAATTTACAACATTCAACTTCCGAAATTGTAAAATTAATTTGGACAACTACTTCCGAAAATTAGCATTTTGCTCAACACTGTACTTCCGAATAAAGTAAATTTTTTTTTCCCATTTTATATTCCAAATTTGTAAACTGCATACCAAATTTACAGTTTCAAATTGCAAATTAATCTTTTATGATGCCATTAAAAATTGTAATGTATACAAAACATGTAGGAATATGTGTCGACTCAAGGAAGTTAGGTTTGCGCGGATAGTGTGTTGGATTACACTACTTAATTCACAACTGAACAGGTTCACTCTATGAAATTATAATGATTATGTTTCGAATTGCTCAACAAATGTAACTATTTCATAATAATTATTTGACTTTGTAGGTATTTAAAAGTAAGGATGAATTGCTCAACTGGGTACGTGAAGTTGGAAAGAGAAATGGTTTGGTCATTGTAATCAAAACATTAGACTATGGTGGAGGGAAAAAAAGACCTAGGATGTATCTTTCTTGTGAGAGTAGTGGCCAATATAGAGCGACAAAGAAGTTAAAACATGATGGCAACAATACATCAAGAATAACCGGTACGAAGAAGTGTGGTTGTCCTTTTGATATGAGGGCTCACAGGTTTACCACACATGATGAATGGACCTTGACCGTAGTATGCGGATTGCATAACCATCCACCTGCAGAGCACCTTGAGGGACATTCATATGCGCTGAGGCTGTCAAAGGATGAGAAAGCATTGTTAATGGATATGTCAAAGAGCATAGTTTGGTCAAAAGAAATTCTAGTAACCTTGAAACAGCGAGATGCCCTCAATGTAAGCACACTTAAAACCATTTACAATGTACGCCATCGAAACAGGGTGGTACAGAGAGCTGGAAGATCACAGATGCAACACTTATTTGGTGAATTAGACAAGTATAATTACATTGAGCGCCATCGATGTGGAGAGTCCATGATAACTGTGACAGACTTGTTTTGGGCACATCCTACTAGTTTGGACTTATTTCGGTCTTTCCCACGTATAGTAATTATGGATTGCACATATAAAACCAATAGATATCGTTTTTCTCTTCTTGAAATTATGGGAGCGACATCAACTAAAATGACTTTCTCTGGAGCTTTCGCATACTTACAGTATGAGAGGGCCGATAACTATGCGTGGGTGTTAGCTACATTGCGTAATGTCATGGATGGTTTTGTTTTGCCATCAATTATTGTTACTGACAAAGAGCTAGCCTTGATGAATGCCATACAGAAGATATTCCCGAGTGGCAGACATTTATTTGTCGTTGGCATATCAGTAAGAATGTATTGACAAATACAAGAAAATGTTTGAGACACAGCAAAAATGGGAGAAGTTCAACCATGAGTGGAACTCTTTAGTGTATTCATCTTCTGAAAATTCAATATGATGAGCATCTTAATTCATTACTTAAGGAATTCAGTAGTTATCCGGATGCAGTAAACTACGTCATGGATACTTGGTTGGTTCCTTACAAGGAGAAATTTGTGGCGGCATGGACAGACACGTGTATGCATTGTGGCAATGTTACAACCAACCGATAAGATTACTTTTGTTCAATATGTTATTAATAAGTGCCATGTACTTGATTTTAATTTCACTTACATTGAATTGAACAGGGCTGAGAGTGCACATACAAAACTTAAAAGACAATTGGGTTTATGTCAAGTCTCATTTCAGGCATCATTTGAGAAAATACACAGTCTGCTTGAGTTACAACACACTGATATCAAGGCTTCATTTGAGAAAAGTCAACTGTTGTGCAACATCAATTTAAACCTTCTCAGTTCAAGGAGTTACAGGGTAATGTGTCTATTTCTGCATTAGAGTATTTGCTTGTAGAGAGTAAGAGAGCCAATTCCATTGGTATTGGTGCTAAAGCTTGTGGATGCGTCCTTCGCCACACTCATGGTTTACCTTGTGCCCATGAGATTGCTGACTACATCAGATTAGATCGTCTTATACCACTTGCTACCATACACTCACAGTGGAGGCAACTTCATATCTCCATATGCAACAAAGAAGAGGAAACGGAGGTGACTTGTCATGCAGAAGTAGAGTTGTTTGAGAAAAAGTTCAATGAAAGTGATAGAACCATGCGGTTGGAGCTTTTGAAGAAGTTGAAAGAGATTGTATGTCCGGGAAGCACTTTTCTTGTTGAGCTGGAGGTGAAGCCCAAAACACGTCCTCCTGATCATAAGAAGATCAATGTTTCTACCCGTCGTGACCTGCGTGCATTTGAGTTGGTGCAATCTGGATATGATTCCTTTTTACCTAGGGACACTCAAATCACTACATTAGCTTCTACTTTGGAAACCAAGAAGAAGCGACCTGTTAAGGGAAATGAGAAGGTGAATGTGAAAGGGAAGGTGTATATTACTAGAACAGTGAAACCTGGTGCATATGTTGATGCTTTCCCTTCTAGGTTGAAACCATACATTAAGTTTGTCAAGGATGTAGCTGCAGGTGGGAATTGTGGTTTCAGGGCTATAGCTGCTTCAATTGGTCATACAGAAGATGATTGGGCTCAGGTTAGGCGTGATCTTTTGGGTGAGCTGCACATACACAAAGAGGAATACATTACACTTTATGGGTCCTAAGAAAGGTTTGAAGAATTGACAAGCATATTGTCATACTTTGAAGACAGTCTTGGATACTCACATTAGATGACTATGCCAGACATGGAGTATCTTGTTGCATCGTGCTACAATCTTGTGTTATACCACTTGTCATTACGGCAATGTCTCGCCTTTTTACCTCTTAGAACAGTGCCAGTACCTCAACTTGATAGACGTGAGATTGCCATTGGGTTTGTCAATGGAAATCATTTCGTCCAGGTATAACAGAAACTTATCAATTTGTGTATGTACAAGCAGTTATGAGGTATGACCACTAACTCAATTGACATTTGGTGCAGGTTTTTTTGCAGCCAGGCCATCTAGTTCCTCTCATAGCCACTAATTGGTGAAAATACTGTCACCCTTGCGCTGTCGACTAGGATGATGCATATGTGCATCTCATTCAGCATTTCAAGGACATTATTCATGATACTGTAGCTACTCGAGAGACATTTGATGTTGTTGATGTCGCATGACACATGTATGCATTTGACAATGTTAGAATTATAGAAGAAATTAATGGATGTGCTTTTGATGTTGATATGTTATGTGGCATGGATTGAATGTTATGAACCATTGTTACCATTCCATTTTAATAACAAAATATCATTTACAAAATCAACGATCATTTTTACCATTCCATTCTAATAATAAAATATCATTTTCAATGGTATCAACCATTGTTGCCATTCTATTCTAATAAGAAAATATTAACCACTGTTACCATTACAACAATGTCATCTTACAAAAAACACTACAAAAAATTCATCAACTAACAAATAACATGTCATGAATCAGCTGTATGCCTACGCCTAGGCCTACGACTGTATGTCAATGTCGGAGATGAAAAGCGACCTCTAGTATAACTAGGTCCGGCAGAACTAGGTCCAATTTCGTTAATGTGCTAACCTTCAAGGACATGCGTCATAGTCTCGATAGCTTTGTAAAGTCGATGATAATGTCAAATCCCCTCCTCATAACCAGCCTCAATAATAGGATGTGCAATCTGTAGTGCATGTGCAATACACTGCATTTGAAAAGAATATCACATTTTAGGAAACATATCAAAAAATAAAAAGTAAGTTACAAATGCATAAAAGATGATAATATATTACATCGGCATGTTGGCTGAAATCTTGATGGTCATGGATACGCAGTTCATCAATGTGCTCAACATATAGGTGCGTGATATTCTTATACCAATCCATGTAACCCGGTACACATTCCTAAGGCTGACGAACTGATGTGCTCCTCCGCTGCTCAGATAACACGTGGTTATCCCAAGCCTCCCAGACCCTATCCAAGTATCTATACATGATTGTATATCGTGCAGATATATTGCCTCGAGCACCACGACTGGGAGCTAGTGGTGTATCTGGGATGGTTTGAATCCTGCCAAATTGCCTCAGAACTCTATTTGAATGATAGGGTTCGACCACGTCTAAGCACTTTAAGCATCCATGGTAGAACGTAACCAGGTTACATGGATGCCGGTCTCTGCAGTTGTTGTATGGATCCTAAATAACTTGTAAACGTAAAGTGTTTTTGAATAAAAGTATATAAAGGGTAAGATAAATGGAAAGTGTTAAAATTATCTCAGGACGAGTAAACTTACATCAGTCGCTACCAAACTATCAAGCTCCGCTCGAAAAGATTTCAAATGATCAATGGAGGAACCCGCCTCTCTCCTACATGCCCAATGGTACATGTGTGGCATGGCTTCATTGTAGCCCATGTTCTGGTGAGGTCGGAATGCTCGGAAGTGCTCATAAATCCACGCCTCCAAAAGAGTCATATAACCACCCATCTGCTTAACACCGGACCGGCTAGCATACCCTAACTGTCTGTATAAAAATGATAATGCAGCAGCACCCCAGGCGTAAATATGAATGGATCCCAAATCCATCAATAAGCCAAGGTAAACAATAGGAACCCTGCCGTCACTCTTGTCACTGAAGAGCATACATCCCAACAGAAACAACAAATAAGCTCTAGCAGCGCACTATATAGCCTCCTCGGGGTCTGAATCTGTGACACCAACAAACTGACTTCGCAACCACTCAAGCCTGACTGAATTCCCACCAGCAGTAGAAACCTCTTCATGTGCTACACGTTCAGTAATCCCCAAGCCAGAAACTAGTAGTGTAACTCCATGATGATTCGTCACATCTAGTACGCTGACCGATCTGCCTACAATGGGAAGGCTAAGAATAGTGCCAACATCATCCAAGGTCAAAGTCATCTCACCAACTGTCATGTGAAATGTGTTCGTCTCAAGTTGCCATCTCTTAACAAAACTAGAGATTAGAAGCTTGTTGACGAACCGATAAGTACAATGAGCTAACTGTGACAGCCCAGACTGCTCAATAATGGCTTTGAATCTGGTGTTGTTGTCTACTGACCACCATGACCATGCAAGGATCTTCGAAGAGTGATTATGACACTTTAGGGGCCCTCGTTCCTATAACACAAATGATATCTCATTAGAAACTACCATACAACACAAAAAAAAAAAAAAAAAAAAAAAAAAACTCATATACAAATGAATTTCACTTCTACTCAGGAATGTGTAACTTCCCGTGCCAAACAGCTGCAGCGACATGACTATTGAAACTCCGCAGTATTGATGGATCAGTCGGTCCACCTGAAAAAGTATGAGTAAGGTACTCTTTCTGGACAATAGGAGAACCGGGCAAAGAGACGTCCTCCACAGCAATGTCAGGCATATCATTACCTTGAACTCGTCTTTGGCTTCGGCTTCGGCTTCGGCTTCGACTTTGACTGGCATTGGGGATATCATATTCTACTGAAACTGGATCACGACCTCGACCTCGTCCTCGCCCATGCCCTCGTCCCCGTTCATGGTCAACATCCAATTCACAACGTCGTCTATTTGAAGCAGTAGGTGGGACACATTGTTGATATTCAAAATCCATATTATCTGCAAAAATTAATATGTTTGATGACTATACAATTGTAAAAAGAATACACAAAAGAAGGGAGAAAAAAAAAAAAAAAAAACAAACAAACAAACTGTTCGGAAGTTGAAAACCGAAACACAAAATTAATTTTGGAAGTTGAATGTTGTCCGAATTTAAAATATTCAGAAGTTGACTGTCGAAATAATGAAAAATTTTCGGAAACCTACTGTTGAAATAAATCACTACTTTCATATTTCTACTTCCAAACAATTTCCTTACTTTCGGAAAACCAGTTCCGAACAATTTGTTTACACTCTGTGGGCCTTCGTTCGTTTTGAAAATGATAAAAACAAAACTCTACATTACAAATTAAATAGGAATGAAGATTGAAAAGTAAACTCACCTACATACGAATGAGGATTGAAAATGTGTTGGAATGTTTCAATGGGATGTCTTGATGGATGCAGCTTTGGGGATGAAAACTGTGTGAAGCAGGGAGCTATGGGGTAATGTCTGAAACACGGTAATGTGAGAGATGTAGCTTCAGCTTCAATGGGTGTATTTGCACTGTTGGGAGAGCTAGGTTTGAGGGTCGGGGGTGTGTGTGTGTGTGTGAGGGTAGATGTGGAATGAACCGTGTGTGCAGTGAGTAAAATAATTAGGAATTAATTTTTTTGGTGTGTGTAGTGAGAATGATGTGCAAAGAGTGTATTTGGTGTGTGTAAATAGAAGCTCCCGTTTATATAGAGAAGTGAATTTTGGTGGTGGTTGAAAAGACCTAAAAGCCCTTGATTGGTTTGGAATTGAATTTATGATTACTTGGTTGAAATGGAATAGAATGGAGGTAGATTAAGCACTTAAGCTCATTTAATTAAGGACCTAGTTGACTTAAGGCTTCTACTTGGAGGCCAAGAAAAAAACACAATCCCTTAAATTAAGTCTTGACCCATTAATATATTTTTTTTCCTTTCCTTTCTTTTTATTCTTCTTATTTTATTTTATTCTATTTTTATTTTTATTTTTTGAAAATTGTCATTCATCCCATCAATGGCCATAAAGTTCACTTGCACACACTTTCGAACAAAATTGTAAAATAACCTATAATTAGAAAACTTTAATCTGTTTTCTCCAATAGCAACCCTATATGCCTCATATCTCATTATTGTATCATGGATATTATTTGATTTGTGATTTAATCTTCCCAACATATGTGATCTTTAATTGCAGTTGCACCTCTTATTACACTTGAAAACAAATCCATGCTCTTGTTATGTATAATGTCACTCTCTCTGATCTTATCTTGGCCTTCTTTGCTTGCTTGGGAGAGGAGCCTACTAAGTTTCTGTATTCTCTAACTATGTTAATTTTTCTATGAGCTTTGATATGTTTTGTGACCAGATTCTCAAGATTGCCAAAGTCAACTCTACAATAAGGAAATATTTAGCCTGTAACATGACATTGCTATTTGAATATCTTACCATGAAAGAAATGCTTAAACTAATGCGCTAATGGTAGGGATTATCATTACAAGCCTATGTAAGAAAACACTGACAAGTAATATAGAAAATTTGCATTGCGGTAAAAAATAAGTGAGAATTAGTGTTCTAGACCCAAGAAGCTCATGCCTATGAAGACACTAGGTGGCACAAAATTTTGGAGAAATAGGATTACGTTGGTTAAATGTGTTTGTTGATGTTAATGGAAGAAAAAAAACAATCATTCATGACTTGAAAAAAGCTATAATAGAGAACAAGAATTCCTTAGTAGTCTTGGAAAATAATATCAGCATTCAATGGGCAGTAATTGTTAGGGTAGTCGATTTCTGAAAACAAGGGTTGTAACTGTAGATTGGAACACTTCAGGTATGTGGAGAACGATTGGGCATAGTTAAATTTATTGCTCTGTAAATTGAATGGGTTCTTTATTCATGCAAACATCATATCTGCGAATTTGGTGCTAATCTTTCTCTTATTTTGGTTTTCTTAGAACTTGAATTCTACATAAAACAAAACCTCTCTAAGTTGTAAACCCTAGCAAACACTTGTCCTCCTTAAACCAACATAAGCTGAGTAAAAGATTTGATTTTTGCATTTTAAATAATATACTAAATTTAGCATCTTACATCAAGTATAATTACAAAAATAATAAAGTGTAAAATGTATGCTCCAACAACATTTATATTCCAACAAACATACATATAAAATGTAATCATGATAAAGTTACTTCCCCTCACTCTCATATCCCTAATATGAACCTCGAGTCATAAAAGCCTTACTTACATGTAAAGAAATTTATAAAATTGTAAAGCATTTGAGGTTGTTTGTACACCTACTCTTTCTAAAAAAATTATCCAATTTCTGAACAACTTCTGATGTATCTATATTGCGATGGAGACAATCGAGTGCCAGTATAATAGTTTTCTTGCCTTTCTTCTTTGAACATCCTGAACTTAGCAAACTTTCATTGATCACCCGATCAGCTTTTTCAACTTAGGCTCTTCATTGATTATGTCTTCCATTGCTAGAGAGTGCGATTTCTTTGTCACTAATTGTAATAAGATGACGCTTAAGCTGAAAATGTCAGTTTTTAGCTCAACAGACTCCGAAAAGTAGATGGGGCTTTTCATAGTTTGCTATATTAACAAGAATAGACATGTGAAAAATATTTGAAAAAAAAAATGTATATATATATAAATGCTGGAAACTACAGCAAAATAGTATTCTAATTCAGTTCTAAATGTTTTTTGCTTTTAATGTTTCTCATTAACCCTTTTTCTCCTCGCTCCCTAATTAGGTTACCCCTCCCTTTCTCTCTCTCTAGTGGTAAGTAAGTGCACTTAGTTCCATTTTTTTTTTATTTTTTACATTAAAAATCTTACCTTTTGCAAGTGTAGTCCATAGTTCATCTTTTTCTTTTCTTTTTAATATCAATCTTATGTGATGTTTTCTCCTTTCAATTATTTTCTTCCCTAGTGCTACTAACAAATGTTGTTAAGAAGCATTTGGGTTTGTATCAATGGTAAGTTGCAAATATAGAACGAGAATAGAAGAGAAAACCATTGTTTAGAAGGTATTAAGATGTGTGCGTGTGTATGCATATGTATATTTGCAAGGTTATTGGACATTACTACAAAGTGAAGTTTCGAAGAGTGCTTTTTAGAACTAGGTTTTGAAGTTACACCAACATGGTTTTAACACTCATGCACACCTTGGCGATCAACTACTGTCGCAAAAACCCAAATGGCATAATCTCGACTAAACCCCTCCGAGGAGCACGAAAAACCAGCTACAGATTGTAATTACTCTACTGATAATTTCTGGTAAAGGTTTTCAAACCAAAATGTGCAAGAACCAACAGTTGGTTAACCACCAAAACCACAAAAGGTAAAATAAGAAAATACCAACCAAATTAATACAAGAGCTATGTAACGCCCTCAAAATATTACATAAAACCCATCACTTTAGACATACATTGATATAAAATAAACCAACCATTTCTATTCATCAGAGTAGTTCTTACAACAGTGTTACATGTTAACAACAAAAGGAAATGCCCTACGGGCTTACAGTTTTCCAAGTCAACACTTGGTTACACAGAGTAGAGTGCTAACTCAAATACATATAAAGCTCTTGGCTTGAAACCACATGTAACACATCAAAAGGGAAACAAAACATCAAAGGTCCATTCGCCTCTAGCCTCCCAAGCTATATTCTTGGAGGTGGCAAGCTACCTGTACCTGAAAATGATATTCCTGTATAGGGTGAGCTAACAGCCCAATAGAAATACACTAAACCAGCTATGAACAATGACTAAAAGATTAACAGTTGATAGATGGTCAACACTTTTACATTATTTCATAACACATTACAGTTTTATTTTCCATTCCTTTTCAATTCTCAATTTATAACCATGGTTCAGAACCTGACTAAATAACCGATATGAGACAGTAACTCATATTAAACATTTCCTCATTTCACAATAGATAAGCATACTAGTGTAGACACCCCATTTTTGACCGACCTTAAGACTCAGACGTCACTGATTGAGCGCTCGGTGGTGTTGCATATCGTGCTCGTTCAGAAGTCTCAGAGTCGCGGCCGTGCACCCTGCCTCCGGACTTCCGAACTCTCTTCTGTGCCTTGCCTCGGTTTGCGAACCAGACTCGGTTTTCTCTGTTTTCTTTCCTGAAGGGAGGGAGAGGTCCCGTAGACCATCTCTCAGTGGCCGTGGGCTACATTTCGTGGCCGTAGGCCATTTTGCCCATTTCGGAGCCCGGTTCCCGGTTTTCGGAGCCGTCAGGCCGTGTGCCTCGGTTCGGGACCACCCAACCATCTCCGATTCCCCCGGTTTTTGGCATGCATCTCATTTACTCCCTTTCGAGGGACACTGGGGTCTTAGATACCCACTTCATGGCCGAATGCCACTTTCGGTGCTTAACGGCCGGTTTTCGGGACCCCCAACCGCGCGGTTTGGCCCCCGAGCATTCATTTTGCATCGGTTTTCGTTCCTTCTTAGCAGGTACCTCTGTTTTATCATAACGAGGGACACTGGGGTCTTAGATACCCACTTCGTGGCCGAACACCACTTTCGGTGCTTAACGGCCGGTTTTCGGGACCCCGAACCGCGCGGTTTGGCCCCCGAGCATTCATTTCGCATCGATTTTTGTTCATTTTTGGCAGGTACCTCTGTTTTATCATCAGGAAGATCACTGGAGGGTGGGAGGCTGGTAATTGTCTAAGCAAGCAGTTATGCTCTTCCGATGCCCCCCGACGCCCGTTTTTCTCACTTCCGGGCTAATGTTGACCACCCTAGGGCCATTTTCTTCGAGCCAAAACCACATATTTGTGATGTACACACATGGGAGGACCCTAAAAACATATGGCCGGCCAGTAATTTTCATTGAACCTTTTGAACCCCTCTTTGAATTGGCCTATTCTCTCTCCTGTTTCAGAGTTGTCAAATTTGAACCACAGGGCCTTGTTGTACACACCTGGGAGGACACCATCATGTGGTGGCCGGCCAGCAAATCTTCACTTCATTTTTACCCCTTAGCCGGCCGGCCATGGGGGGTGGCCGGCCGGCCACCTCCAGAAAAAGCACTTGGCCGGCCATGCTCCTTGGGATGTGTTCCTTACAGCTATGCACCTTTTTCCCCCAGAAAAGATCTGTATCCGGGGGATATTTTGGAGGGGAATGCTTGGGTGCATTTCCCTCCACTTTACACCCCTCATTTTGTCCATATAACAGCAGAAAAAACACTCTTCTAAGGGTTAGAAAACTTGCCTTCAAGCATACATACACACCTCTCTCTCAATCTCTCTCAAATCTTCAAGTTTAGGGCCATTTCTTGAGCATCATCAAGCATCACCATTACCAATCCATTTCCAGCAGCAAGGAGGGATTCTTGAGAGGCTTAGAAGCAACTTTCATCAAGCCAAGAGGTAGCAAAAGTGTAGTCTTCAAGGGTAAGTCTCAATCCCTCTCTTTTACACTATTTTCTTGCCTCTTTTCTTAACCCTACTTGCTCACTGTTTTGAGCTCCGACCAATACTGAAAGTGGTCCTCTTTTGAGCTATTCTTGATGTTTGTTCAAGGGCTCAACCCTGTTTGAGCCCTCTATCTTGCACTTCTTTCAATATCCTCTTGTATGCCTTTATTTCGCATTGAATATTGGGCCTATGTGTGATCTGAATTGGTGCATCTCATGAACTGATATTGTGCTTATTTTGAGGCCCTCTTCAACATTGAAGAAGGGCTCAACCTTGTTTTCATGCTCCATGTGCCACTTGCTTTGAATCCATGTTTTACCCCTGTTTTTGCATGAAATATCTAGCTCATGAGTGATCTGTTTTCGAGCATGAGGTAAACTGTGAGTGGGCCTATTTTGAGCCCCTCTTCAACATTGAAGAAGGAATCAACCCTGTTTGGCCTCTCTATCATGCACTTGCTTCATAATTTCTCATATTTACCGTAAACTTGCATGATTTATTTGACCTACATGCAGTCTTTTTTGGAACATGTCATAAACTGTGAGTGAGCTTATTTTGTGTCCCTCTACAATATTGTAGAAGGGATCAACTTTGTTTGGGGTCTCCATGTTATACTTGTCTTTATATCTCTCTTTGACCCCCATTTTGCATGCTTTTTTAAGCTTATCTAGCTTCTGTTTTCGGCCATCATCAGTACTGAAAATATCCATATTTTGATCTTCTTGACATATTTCATTAAAGATCTTTGCTGATTTGATGAATGTTTGGGGTACTTCATGTTGTAGCCTTATGTGTCCTCATTCTTGTATAGCATTTTTACCATGTTTGCATACTGAGTTGGGGGATGTCATATACTGAAAATGTTCATATTTTTGGTCCCTCATCAGTTTTGTAGAAGGGTACTTTTCCATTTGGGCATCGCATGTATCACTTGCTTCAATACCCCTCTCTTGGCCCGTATTTTTGCACGCTATTGTTGTCCTATCTATGCTCATTATTTCGCCATGTTTTGTACTGTGAATAATGCTATTTTGGGGCTGCCTTGCTACTGTTTTGCATACCATGTACCAACCATGCATGTTTAGTGTGGCTATAGGCCATTCCGGGTGCTCATTATCGCATTTCGGGACCGTTCCGGGCATTTGGTGTCATTTCCCCACCTTTCGGGACTGTTTTGCATTATTTGTAAGTGCTGAAATTCCATTTACATGTTAGCATATCATTTCCATGTCATTTCATGCTTTAATCTATCGCCTCGGTTTGCGCGCCCGTGGGTACGCATTTCGAGGCACTTCATTTTCATCCGACGGCCTCTCATGTGAGTGTGGCTGAGGCCCACTCATGTTAGTATAAGTCCATTTCACATTTTCATGTCATTTTGCATTCCGTATGCATCGCCTCGGTTTGCGCGCCCGTGGGCACCCATTTCGAGGCACTTCATTTTCATCCGACGGCCTCTCATGTGAGTGTGGCTGAGGCCCACTCATGTTAGTATAAGTCCATTTCACATTTTCATGTCATTTTGCATTCCGTATGCATCGCCTAGGTTTGCGCGCCCGTGGGCACGCATTTCGAGGCACTTCATTTTCATCCGACGGCCTCTCATGTGAGTGTGGCTGAGGCCCACTCATGTTAGTATAAGTCCATTTCACATTTTCATGTCATTTTGCATTCCGTATGCATCGCCTCGGTTTGCGTGCCCGTGGGCACGCATTTCGAGGCACTTTATTTTCATCCGACGGCCTCCCGTGTGAGAGTGGCTGAGGTCCTCTCATGTTGGTATAAGTCCATTCTGCATTCTGTATGCTATTTTCGCATCATTGCACTCAGTATGCCATTTTTTCGGTTTGGGCACGCACTTCGAGACATCTCATTTTAGCCTCATTACATATCATTTCCATGTCATTTTGCATTCCGTATGCATCGCCTCGGTTTGCGCGTCCGTGGGCATGCATTTCGAGGCACTTCTTTTTTTTTTTATCCGACGGCCTCTTATGTGAGTGTGGCTGAGGTCCACTCGTGTTAGTGTAAGTCCATTTGCATTGCATATGCCATTTCATGCCTTGGGATCATCGCCTCGATTTGCGTGCCGGTGTGCACGCATTTCGAGGCATCTCATTTTCACAGCATTGTGTATGTTAGGATTGTATTTTAGTTGCATTTCATGCATATCATGCAGATTGCATCGTGTTCGGGATAGGAGTTAGCCCGGGCACGGGAAACGAGGCGCGTTCCGTACTCCGAGTGACGGAACGAGTCTCAATTCCCAAGTCGCCGACGCTCCGGATTACCCATGATGGAGTTAGGTTTTGTTGTAGCATTCATCTGCATTGCACCCTATATTGAGTTGTGCAATCCGATTCCTCGGCCATCATGTGTCGATATGCGTGATTGGTGGCACGAGAATCGAGGCATGCATATATCTGTGAAATACATTGCTATGCCCTTTTCCTGCTCTTTGTTGCAGCAAAATAAGGAATCGGTAACTTTTCGGAGTCTGGCGCGCATTTCGAGAAATATTGCAAACAGAGGCTAAATTGGGCATCCCAGTGGATTTCTGCGCAAAGGCAGTCCAGCATACATCATTCATCAGAAGCGAGGCAGCCCCTGGCTTGCATGCCAGTTTACAGCTTTCTTAGTTTAATTTGTTAATTAATTAAGAATTTGTATATTATTCGGACTGTAATTTCGGACTGTATTATTCTTTCATTATTTCGGACTGTATTATTTATTCGGACCCTCTGCGCGAGGGCATAACTGTAATAAGTGTGGGTGAGTTTGATGTATGTCTTCCAACCCCCATTTCTTTCTCCCTTTTATTTATCCGCTTACGATGGTTAGATATAGGGCATATTTCAATTAGCATACAGTATGACAGCATGTTCGCATCATTCATCTGTTTTGCACGCACCGGGCTCGGCGCATCATACAAACTGCATTTGTATTTCAATTCCAAATTGAATACGTGTTAGTTGTAGCATTCCATATGCCATGTTTAGAATAGCCGAGCCTGCTATAGTTGCATTATTGCATGTGTTGCATTAGGCAATTCTGTATAATTAGGATCATGCATGATTTCTAATAAAGTTTCTGTTTTGGCTCGGAGTACTCGGTAAGTTTTTGTGCTTTAGCATCCTTGCATGGTGTGAGTGTTGCCATGAACAGCATGCTTACCATGAGGCTATGTGCTTATGTGATATAACTGCCTTGAATGCCTGTGGGTGGAGGTTGTGTTACTTGGATTGGAGCAATTCATCAAATGTTTGTTTTAAGCCCACTAGATAGTGGCAAAATCATGTTTTCTAAGCCCACCTGAGGGTGGCAAATCCGCGTCTTAGCCTACCTGCGGGTAGCACCATCAAACCATTTTCAAACAAACAAACATGAAATGTTTTGTTCCAATTCAGGCGACTCAGTCTATACTTGTTTGCTGCGAACATCACATAGTAACCTAGGCTAATAATCGGAATAAGAGCATACAATGTTTTCAAAAACAGATATCATGGTTAGTAGAGGCCGGTCTTTGACCGGGCGAGCGGGGGTGCTCACGAAGTGACCTTCCCCAATCGTACCCAAGTTCCCGAGCCGAGGCAACTTTGGTGATGACGGACACGTGGCCTTTGGCACCGAGTCAGGGTTTCCTAAATTTCCCAAAAATAAAATATTTAGGTGGCGACTCTGTATCTGGCAAAGCAGTCCATGTTTGGCACTTCTTTCAAAAATCTGTTTTCTCAAAACGATTTGCCGGATTTGGACTCTTTGGTTCAAGATTAAGAACCGTGACACGAAATCGAGTCCGAGCTGTAGCGAGGTCCCCCGCGGGCTTGTTACAGTTTCTGGCGACTCTGCTGGGGATTTAGAGAACTTGACTCGAACTCATGATATCTGGTTTTGACTACATTTGTGTGTTTCTTTGCATTGCATTTGCATTGGTGCGCCTAGGACACCGTGTTTGCCATCTGCTATTCCTGACGGTTTGCCGGAGGCTTGTCTTGTCAAGGCATGTCCATAAGGCTGACCGGTTACGGGCTCTGCCAGTATGGGAACACAAACCCCGGTTTTACCGGGGCACCCTTTTTGACCATTCGACCTAGTGCATATTCGGATCCATAGTGACCATTCCAAATTAGGACAGGTTGCTTACCCGTTTATAGGTTGTTTGAAACCGCTGCGTGCGTAGTGAAACCCTAGCCCTGACAAAATAGGACAGGGAAAACCCTACCCCAACATAGGGGTGTTTTGGCTCTCACTTATCTGTTATGTGCTTTAGAGTGCGTCTCTACAGGAATGCATGTATCAGCCTATAAGTTTGGTATCAGGCCTGCGGGCATCATTCAGGCCTGCGGGCATCAGTCAGGCTTGCGGGCATCAGTCAGTATCTGAGAATCAGTTGTCTGCGGATATCCGATTCAGTTTTGGGAACAGTGAAATGGGAACAGTGATCAGTGATTAAGGACAGTGTATTTCCAGCTTATCAACTGCGTGTTGTGCCCGACTGTGTGTTGTGTGTATTTAATTTAAGCTGTTATGCTGCCCGTTTTTCTGGTTATTTATTTCCTTTTGCTTTATTATCTTTTTGCTAGGGCAGTTTTTAGCACGATTGCTTCGAACCAGTAGATACCCCCAAGCACATTGGACACGAGGTCGCCGACTCAACCGATCCGAGGATCTCGTTGACGGACATCCAGTGTTCCACTCTCTACCCCCAGTTGCTAGAAGAAGGCCAAGGAGGCGTAGTGTATCAGAGCAGGGATTACCGGGACAGAGAGCTACTTTGACAGTAAGCAGTCAGGCTGAGATTTCTGTGTCTGCTATAGAAGTACATTTACCGGGCATTCAGATGGAACAGTAGAATACATCAGTGGTAGAGGCGATGATGCGCCAGATGCAAGAAAGCATGAGGCAGATGCAAGAGGATTCCATCCGCCAAGCGGAATTTTCTAAACAACAAGCCGCAGTCATGGCCCAGCAGGCCGAGCTGATTACTAGGTTGCAACAGCAGAATGCAGCCTCTGCTTCACATCAGGTTCCTCCTCCACCAGCGGCTCCGCTACCCGAGCAGGCACCTATGGGTCAGAATACCTTGCCGAATCCTCCGAACCCTCAGAATACCCTACCAAACCCTCAGAATACCTTCCCGAATACCCAGAACACCCTACCCAATGTCCAAAATGTCCAAGAGGACACCAACATTCCAACGGGGCTGGCTCCGCCCCCGCTTCTGCCTCAACTGTCCAAGAATCTTACACCCAACCACCCGGACTCTCCATTTGAGTTCGAGGTAGATCATACAGCTCTGAAGCTGAGTAAGCTGGAAAAACTCTTCAAGAAATCGCAGGGGGTGAAGGCCATCCCAGACATTGAAGATGGGTACACTGATGTGGCAGTGACATTGCCAGACAGATTCAAGATGCCACAGATTGACCGTTTTGATGGGTCCGGGGATCCTATGGTCCATCTCCGGCTATTTTCAGACATCTTGAGGCCAATGGGCCTAACCCGACCGCAAAAGCTTTCCTTGTTTGGCAGAACTTTGTCGGGGGTGGCGGCCATCTGGTACGCCAAGTTAGAAGATGATGTGAAGAGAAATTGGGATGAGATGGCTGAGGCCTTCGTTGCACAATACTCGTATAATACACAGATCGAGATTACAACACGTGATCTCGAAACGACGAGGCAAGAACCCAAGGAGTCTTTCTCCGATTTTGTAACTCGGTGGAGAGCAAAGGCATCGATGATGACCTTGAGGCCAACAGATAAAGATCAAATCCGGATGATTGTGCGCAATCTCCAACCGAAGTTAATGCAGAAGATGATTGTACTCCCCTTTCCAACTTTCTCAGACTTACACGAAATGGGGGTACAGATCGAAGACGCGATGAAGCAAGGGTTGATTGACCAGGACCGGGAGCAGCCCCGAAGGACATTCAACCGCAATAACAACGCAGGCCCGAGTGGCGCTGCAAATACAAGGACTTCTGAGGTCGGTATGGTCACCACCACTCCCCTTCCCAACCAAGGCCCGCAGCGGCCACACCTTTTTCCAGTACCTCCGAGAGCAGTAACCAAGCCTCGAGATTTCAACCCAGAGGCCAAAGAACCTTCACTCCACTATACATGCCTTTGTCCAAGGCTCTCGGGTGTTAATCAGAAAGAAGCATCTGACACCTTTAGAGCCGAGGCCACTACCAAATCCACTCCCTCCCTCTCATGACCCAGCAAAGTACTGTGCGTACCACCAACAGCACGGTCACGACACCGACCGTTGCTACAGATTGCGTCATGAGATCCAAGATCTTATCGACAAGCAGGTGATCGCACCTCCTAAAAAACCCAACGTCACAACAAATCCCCTCCCACCACACAACCAAGCCCCTCCTCCCAAAAGAGTCAACCTTATCCAAACTGGGGTCGTGTCCTACGATCCTAGTATCTATATTACTCCCTCTCACCTACCCAAGCCGGAGGTGATCCTTCCTGATTGCACTGACTTGTGCATGTTGGACACCTTCACAACCCAATCTGAGCCAGTGGTGGTGACCACCGAGGATCGAACAGGGCAGGTTTCAGAGGAGAGCAGAATTGTTGAGTCTGGGATGGAACAGCCTGGGAATTATGCTGAAGGAGCCTATGATCCAAGCGAGTACATCTTATCAGTGGGCCAGTCCAAGCTGAGTGTGGGGCTGCCAGAAAAAGCTGAGCTGTGCATGATTCGGGGGGACAGACTTGAACAAGGGGCAGATGATCTGACAACAGTGGAAGAGGACTTTGCCAACTTCCAGTTCTTCAACGACCAAGAATCAGCGGATACTGCAATCAACTGGTTCGACTATGAGGATTCGGCAGAAGTCACCGGGTGGTTGGATGATCAGCCAGATGCTGCAGAATTTCAAACTGAACAGGGCCCGGTAGGGGCGAGAGTATCATTGATGGCCGGAAGGGCCGAGGGTCAGAATCCACCGCCGGAGAGCGCCGGCGTTAAGAATTTCGCTCAGAATTCGGGGATTGCAAATACAGGGAACATTGAACAACCGGCTGTACTGACGCAGTTGGAACAACAAAGGTTTGACGATTCCGAAAGAATTAGAAAAGCCAAGGCCCATGTGGGGGTCGAAAGTGCTGTGTGCACAGGAACCGAGAATGCTGTGGGCATAAAGACTGAAGGTGCTGCGAGCACGATTATACCGGAGCCGGACAGGTGTCTGTCGGCTGCCGACGGAATGTGGTGGGAAGACGACGACTTATGTCTTGCCCACACAGACGAAGATTGGGTAGGTGCTCAACCAGATGATACCTGGTATATTGATGAGATCGCTCATATGACCAGGAGTGGGCGGTATTTCAAGCCCCCACACCTTGACCAACCCGAGGCATCTGGAAAAGACAAAGAGGCTGAGAAACAGAGAGAGAAGCAGATAGAAGAAGAAGCTGTGCTCAAACAATTGAAGAAGATACAAGCAGACATCTCCATCTGGGGACTGCTTATGGCATCAAGGGTACACAGACAGGCCGTCCTATCTGCCATGGATAAGGCCAAACTCTCAATAGACACTACACCAGAACAGCTGGTTGGGCTGGTTTTTCCGGGAGGAGGTTCCCCGGCATTAACCTTTCAGACAAGGAATTGCCGCCTGAGGGCGTGAACCATAACAAACCTCTCTACGTCTCCGTGGAGTGTAGAGATAAATGGATACCGGTGGTACTTGTTGATACCGGGTCCGCCATCAATGTCTGCCCAGTCAGAACAGCATATGCAGTTGGGTTGAAGCCCGCGGACTTCACACCAACAACTCAGGTGATCAAAGCTTACGATAATACGAGTAGGGAAGTGATGGGGATTGTCAAGATTCAAACCAAGGTTGGTCCAGGACAACACGACGTCGAATTTCACGTCTTGGACGTTCCCGCAACCTTCAACTTACTCTTGGGGCGGCCGTGGCTGCACCAAGTAAAGGCAGTCTCTTCCACTCTACATCAGATGGTGAAATACCCCTATGGAAAGGGAGTAGCCACTGTATTTGGGAACTCGTCAATCCATCCCCCTCCCGAGGTATCTACGCCGGTCCTGGAAATTGAGCATGGCACAGAAGATGTCTTCTTATCAGGATTCACTTTGGCTGAGGCCCGGGTAGTACAGAATATTATGGCTGTGAATGAAGGTGTGTACGTCAGTGCCCAATTCGTCTACCTCATGAACAAGCTACAAACATATCCCCGGGATGGGATTAGGAAGGAGCGGCAGGAAAGGAGTCGCAGCGTTGGCCGAAGTGCCACACAATCCGCATACCTTTGGACTGGGTTATCTGCCCACCAAAGAGACTGGGTGAGGAAAGGAAAGGAATGGCGGCAGAGCCAGAGCGAAGCAGGCTGGGAAGCCGTTTGACCTAATACACAGGCCCATTCAGGGTACCCTGAACGGACGCTTTGTCCGGGAGGGGGAAGATTTTCCATTTTGCGGCTTCCCAGAGCCGTGGATAAACGCGGAGAAGAAGCGGTCCCAGGCTTCGAGATCTTCTTTGATTTGCAACTATCCGGGGATGACGTTGCCACAGAGCAGACAGACCCAACAACTGAGGTTGAGCAGAGCAGAATAAAGCAGGGGGATCCTGAGGGCACAAATTTGAAATGGGGGGTAGCACTGGCATGTCTCCTCTCTGATCCTCCGATCGACCAAAGAGTGCTTGGGGGATAACTTCGTGGGTTCCATGATTGGGGATGAAACGGCTGCGAGCCGACCAGCAGCTATCTTGGATGCATCAATCGCACCCTCTCTCACTTGGCAGTACGAGGAGGATTTTTGTCCAGCAGCACGGTCAGGTAGTGAGCCGGAATCTGATTCCACCGAGTCCTGTGAGTCGGAATCAGGTTCCAGCTCGACTGAGTCTGAGTCTGGTACTCCTGGGATGTTAACCCGGATGCCACAGTCCTGTCCAGGTCGTCTTTTTCCTTTTCTTTTGAGTCTGTTGTAACAGAAGAATTGGACGATGGAGACACTTAATGAGAATGAGGTGAATGTGGTTTCCGAGTATTTCTCTGTGCCTTTAATTTATTGCATTAATTCAGACTTTCAAAACTTTGATGAAAACGACGAGGACGAAGTTCCTCCGGTTTTACAACGTTTAATTGAGCAAGAGCAAGAGAGATTTGTTAAGCCATTAATGGATGAAATCATTTACCGTGAACATTGGTACTGAGGAGGACCCGCGGCTGGTCCAGATCGGGTCCACGTTGTCTTCTGAGGAACGCGAGCGCTTAGTCGCTTTATTAAAAGATTTCAAAGATGTTTTCGCGTGGTCCTACGAAGACATGCCTGGAATCGATCCTGAGATTGTACAGCATCGGATCCCCCTTGACCCCGAGGCCCGACCTGTCAAGCAGAAACTCAGAAGGATCGCCCGGATTGGGCTCTCAAGATTAAGAAGAGGTCACCAAGCAAATTGACGCAGGCTTCCTGCTGGTATCTGAATATCCGACTTGGTTGGCCAATATGTTCCGGTGCCGAAGAAAGATGGCAGGATCCGGTGTGTGTAGACTTCAGGGATTTGAACAAGGCTAGTCCGAAGGACGACTTTCCCCTTACCGCACATCGATGAGTTGGTAGACTTCACAGCAGGGCATGCATTGCTCTCATTCATGGATGGCTTCTCAGGATACACAGATAGTGATGGCACCCGAAGATAGGGAAAAGACTGCATTCACCACCCCGTGGGGGACATACTGCTACCGGGTAATGCCGTTTGGGTTGAAGAACGCTGCTGGAGCTACTTATCAACGGGCCGCGACCACAATACTACATGATATGATCCACAAAGAGGTTGAGGTGTATGTGGACGACATGATTGTCAAGTCAAGGAAAGAGAGGGCCACTACACCGCCTTGCATAAGTTTTTTCAAAAGGATCAGGGAATTCCGGTTGCGGCTAAACCCTCAGAATGTACATTTGGTGTGTGTTACAGCGGGGAAAAATGCGGGGGTTCTGATTACACAAAGAGGCATCGAGGTCGACCCTTCCAAAATCAAGGCCATCTTAGAAATGCCACCACCAAGGACTGAAAAGGATGGTGAGAGCTTTCTGGGTGTGGTTAAAGTGCATTCCATGAAGACGGTTATATTCAAAATGAACGCTTGACTTGGAACCACTTTTTGGTCTCCTGAAGAAAGGAAAAGAAGTTCCAATGGGGACGGCCGGATGTCAAGCTGCATTTGAACAGATTAAAGAGTTATCTACAGAAACCCGCCCGTGTTGTCACCGCCAGAACCAGGGAAACCGTTGATTTTGTATCATCAGTGACTGAAACTACATGGGCTGCATGCT